>JACSYO010000570.1:0-10000 GCA_016806645.1 Ophiodon elongatus | reverse complement strand
TTTCATCCACAATATCCGTACAATAACGTGTCATCGCGTCGGGCTAACTGACGAGCTCTAAGCCTGCTCTTCTAAAACATTCTCACGGGTGTGGGCGAAAAACAAAACGGCCGTTGTTAAATGTGTGATGGAAGAGTGCAAAGCCTGCAAACGTCCACTGCTGAAACTTCCTTCATTGGGGCCGAGACCGGAGGCGGCCAGAGAGAAAGTACTCGGCTTAAAATAGGTTGTGAAATTTGAGGGGGTTCAAACACCTCCATCTTGTGAAGAGCACTCAGGCAAGAGTTTGCTCCAGAAGTCTCCTTCAATCTTCTTCTTTTTTTTGCTTTTCTTTTCTAAAATCGAATATCCAGCGTTTCCTTTCGCAGCGGCGGTCGACCGGCGGCACAAACATTCTCGAAGTGACGTGCGATCGTCCACTTCACGGGTCCATCTCCCATTCCTTCCGGGTCTAATTTCGTTCTGTTAATCTCGTGACGTTGCTCTCAGGCTTTTTGCCGTGACTCAGGCTGCCGTGTTCGTCCCTGAGGAGATGTGGGCGTCATCTTTCCAGCTGTGTTTGTGTGTTGCGTTGTCTAGATGAAGTGCCTGGGAAGGGGGGGGTTGGGGGTGGGAGGGGGTGGGGGGGGGAGAGGTTTCCATCAGATCCACCGTCCGGAGCCCTGCGTGCGCTGCTTCTTCCTCCTCTTACACACATAGTAGACCGGGAAAACCACCAAACCTGCAGAAAGAGAAGGCGGTTGTAGAGATGAGGGCTGAGGAGGACGGATCAAAGCAAACGACCCTTGTTCCTAATTATACACATTTAAATTAGCTACTCATTAATGTGCAATGTAAATCTGGAATTATCTATTAATGTCATGCTCTGATGAGTTTTCTATATGGATTTGATTTGATTATCCCATCTTATGGCACACTGCCTTCACATTTGGCACATTTTGAAATTAATTGAGCTGAAAGAGAGAGCGAGCAGCAGCACGACACTGATTCTAACAACGATGGAAATAAATGACGCTAAACGCCGGCCCCGCAGCGGATCATCCGTCAGACGCACAGACACGCGAAGGAGATTAACACTAATTACAGTTCAACTGAGGCATCAAAAGTTCACAATACTGTCTGACAGAGTGCTCGGAGGGAGCAGTCGGATGACTTTACTAGTAAATGTAGTTTGAAGAAGTAAAAGCCACCAAAGAGAAGAGTGATAATCTGGATCTACAGCTTTGGCATTTTCATAACAAGAAGAGTTTACTCCTCTGCAGGAGGAAGTACAACGGAGAGAGGCATTGCGTGTTCCTATAAAGTTTGTGGCATGATGTTGTTGTTGTTGTTGTTGTTGTTGTTGTTGTTTGCACAGACTGTGCACCTACTTTGCTGTGTGGAAGAAAAATATCTGTAATTTAATCAAACCATTTAGCTGTTTACGTCTCGCTCTGATTAACGTGCGCGTGTGTGTCCATGTGTATAATTGTGTTACCTATCACCAGTGCGAGAGCTCCGAGCACCACGACCAGCAAAATGACCACTGGAGCTATCAGCACCTTAGAGGCTGCAGAGAAAAACAGAGAAAAACACAGAGGGAGAGAGAGAGAAAGAGAGAGAGAGAGAGAGAGAGAGAGAGAGAGAGAGAGAGAGAGAAAGAGAGAGAGAGAGAGAGAGAGAGAGAGAGAAATCATCCATAATGAATAAATGTTCCTTTCAGTTGGAATAGAAATTGCACGATTCAAAATGAATGTGTTGTTTTGTTACATTTTGCTTAAACTTTTATGTATCACTGCTAAATATTCAAGCTGTTTGGCCACCAGTGCATCAATTTGTCTGTGGAGGACGCTGAATGCTGAGCAGATTTTCAGGGAGGAGGGGGGGGGGGGTAAATTCTCCATGTGCATTAAGATGTCCCTCATTAAATGCAGAATCTGCATCCGCTAACGGTCCGTGGCATGACGACAGCGCCGAGAGCCGCGGCGGCTAAGTGGTTCTCGTTGAGGGACAAATTCAGCAGGCACCCCGCAGACGTAACTAGCTGTAGCCGTCATGGAGCGCAAAGTCAAACAAATGTATCAGAGTTCAGCTTCCTGGAGGCTTGCTGGTGCACGCATATGATAACTGTGAAAGGATAATTAGAACTAACATAATCTGACATGTGATGATTTCACACTTCGTTATAAAGCCTTCCTCAGGGGCCCCTCTGCAAGCGCAGTCTTTCATATGGAGGTGTTCCCCCGCCGCTGCAATCAAGAGGTAACTTAACGTCCGTCAGATGGGACGCGGATGGCTGGCCATCAGGCAGAGCAGCAACGACAACACATTTTGACGGAAGGTTTTTTTTTTTTAAATCAAATGCTCGCCAGAGAAAAAAATAAACTATTCCACTGCTCCTTCTATCGCTCTCTAATCTACAGTTATAATCCACAGCAGAGTGCAACACGGTGACGCTGATTTATTTTGGGTCGCGGGCATTTTCTGTGCAACGCAGGAAAACACTTACGAAAGCAGATTACAGAAAATAAAGCAGGTTTGAGGGAGTGTGGGGAGACCAGAAAGTTGAACAACTCCCTGAATCTACCAAAGTATGCTGCAGCCCTGCACGTCTCTTTAAAGCTGTACACAGGCACAGCTGTGCTTTAGCAGCAGGTATAACGTTTACAATGTTCACGTCCTAGTTCAGTGCGTTTGCATATGAACAATTGCCAATTAGCAATTTAAATTAAGTAACGAGGCTGACGGGAATAGAAATAGTTTTGCAGGTATTTAGTCATGAACCAAAGTATTGGACAAATCAAAATGTTGACCTGATAGCGGTGCTGGAGGAAGAGGATCACCAGAGAAAGTAGGATTCATCCTCAGGGCACCATGAATAGGAAATATCTTAATTTGGACCAAAATGAAGGTGCCATCGCCAGAGCCACGCCGATAGGACGGCTAGAAACTGAGGTTAAAAAAAGTCTTAAAAAAGAATCTCTTTCCACAGACACACGCGCGCACACACACGCACACACTTACCACAGACCGACCCTCTAATTAGCCGTCTCAGGTGAGGTTTATCAGGTAGGTAGCGATACTTGCATCCAAACACGCTGAGGTTTGATGTATGGTCCCCAAAAAACCTGACAACGAGAAGAGTTTTAAATCTGAATGAGATCGTCACATAGAAAGAGGAGGCAGTCTGAGAAAATAAAGGGAAAAAACAACAACAACAACAACAACAACAAAAAAACCCAGTAGAAGATTCTAACCGTAGGTGTCGGTAGCGCTCTCCACAGCGGTAACAGAAGTTAGTGTTACACTGCGTACACGTCATGTGGTCACATCCCTCCGTACGCTGGATGTGGATCTACAGATGTAGATGAGGCAAGATAGAAGGAAAAAAAAAGAAGAGATTTACTGTACTATTAATATTACTATTATTATTATTATATTGATAAAGAGCTACATGCGTTAAGTTCTTTCACTCTTTTTTTTGGTTGGGTCCCAATTTTGACTGCGTCATCGTGTTCTCCTCCCAGACGCAAGATCAGCTCACTTTATTGCAAGATGGGAACAGTTTCCCGGTCTTCGCAGCACTAAAATGCAACACGAGCAGAGTTTACCACTCTCGTTTTCAAAACTGGAAAACTATAAGCATCTGGTTCAGCATCTATTGAGCTGCTGAATGCAATATGCATTCAGCGGGCCACTTAATGGATCTTTTTCTCTTTGGCTGCCGCAGCAGTGAGCAGTCTTGCTGTAAACTGGGCATTAAGTACAGCTGCTCTCAGCCTCTTTTCCAGCTAAACACAGCGGGACGCCAATTAGCCGGCGTCCCAGTCAAACAGGATCCTCTCCCCCTGCTTCCCGAGCAGAAATTCAGCGTTCACGAACGCAGACGGAGAGCGTTTGCTGCTGCGAGCAAACAGTTCCCACATACCGGTAATTAGCTTAATCTATGTCTCGCTTTAGTCATCTCCTGACAGTCAGATTAAATATTGCGTGGACTAACTGGGTCGTAATGGGACCGGGCTTGTGTTGTGACCGCGGGAGCGATGCCCGTGAGTCTACCAGATTTGGTTTTCATGCAGCAGCAGAGACGTCATTATTTTTCTTTCTTTCTCCAATATGTTGACCGTCCATGCATCTCGGTCCAGCTGTTACAACATGCACTTCAAAATCTGAGCATCCCTCTACTTCTCTCCAGCTCCCCCATCCATCATCTGCCCCTGTTCTCATGCCTCTCGTAGCCTTCATTGATTTATCCACCCACATTTATTCCACCCTCCATCCGTCAAACCTCTCTCCATTGACCCACAACCCCAACGCGCTGCGTTGTTCTACGGGCAGAACAAACGGCGCCATGCCAACTTGGATTCTTACCCGGCACTGTGGACACTTCTGGGCGTTTCGTTGTCCGTGCTCGATGACACTCGCCCAGCCTCGCAGCAGCTTGTCTCCTTTCCTGTAGTCGCGACATTTGACCCCGTTGTGCCACGGCGCGTGGCATTTGAAGCACCACACAAATTGGCAATTGATGCACTGGATCTGAAGCGGGGACAGGAGAACAGCAAAACACGCGCTTGCGTTACTTTTAAGCGCACACACCAGCTGGAAGTGGAATATCATTTTTCCTTATTATTTCCTCATGCGTCGTCGGCGTATTGGAGCCGTCCTCTTGCCTTGTACTTGTGCTCCGAGCGGTTGGGGTCGTTCCCCTTCAGGGAGGTGAACTGGCTGCACTGGGGGCAGGGTTTGGTGCTCGAGTCCAGCTGACTCAGCTCCAAGAAGTAACGATACTTGGCCACGTCCTCGTTGGCTAAATGGGAAATCACCACTCCCTCCTCCAGGTAGCCACTGCACTCTGGGATCGGACAGCCGATGTACGATTTGGCGACTCGCACCTGGGAAGCATCACAAACACTTGACTTCAAATTTTTTCAAACACGTTAAAAGGTTCGCAACAAGACAAAGAATATGTGTTCAACTGTGTGAAAGTGACACTAAAATGCCAATACTAAATATTGCAACATCACCTGCTCCACAATTTGGATCTCTCTCCGTTCTTTCAGTGACTCTCAGAACCAAATCTACGTGTGGAGTGAATTCACACCACTGATGGGAAATGGTTAATAATTTACCTGAGATTAGAGGGAGTAGTGGAGAGAGTGGAAGTTAATGTGTGTGACAGCACACACAGACACACATTAACTACTTCAGACCAAGTGCTCGGCAGTAATTTAGTGGACCGTATCCACGAGTTACAGTCTGATCCCCGGGTAAAACAACAACCGTAACATTACAGAGCCACAGACATTTTAAAATAAAACTTCTTTTTTTTTAAAGAGTAAAAATAAATATATAACTTGGAACCATAATTCACCACCTTCAGGGACATTTTATTCCATGTGCACAGGATTGAAGTGATACGTTCGCATTAGTTTCCTAATCTTACTATACTCAGTGAGAACAAAAACACACATTTTCCGTCATTCTCTCTCTCCTCTCTTCTCTCTCTCTCTCTCGAAAGCCAGTGACACCAGTTGTACTGACACATGATAAGGCATTGTGTCTGTGTGTGAGAAATGACAGCAGACAGAAAGCAAAGAACAATAGCATCAGCCTCTGACGGTGTTACACCCAGCAAACACACACTGACTAAAAGCCTGTTACAAGATAATGAAAATGTATCCTCTGAAAGGCATGAGCGCTGTGATGCGTTGGTATTGTTGCCACAACACAAACACTGCGATGACCACTGGCTGACTGGTCGGACAGGTTCTGAGAGCTGCCTATCTGTCTCTCACATACGCGCCTCACCATCTGTGGTGTTTCAAAGATGCCGGAGCGAAACAGAAGGCAACACAGAGTAAAAATATACACGATTAAAGCAGTGAAATAATGAAGCTCACTGTGGGCGTGTCCCAGGACAGTGGCGACTGTTGGTTCAGTCAAAGCTAAAACTACTACGGTCTAGTGTCAGTGTGTAGTGGTAGTATATAGTAAATAGTGTACAGTTAGCCCGGTCTTTGTGCACATTGTGGTGCTGTTACTCTTAACGCAGTCATTCCCAACTTGGAGTATTTTTACCCTGAGGTGTATTGATTTAATATATATATATATATATATATAAAAAAATATATCTCCGCATATTTGTGCAAAGAACCAGACTCCCAGATATAATTATAAATTGGTGCGATGCAGATTTTTACGACAAATCGAGTAAACCAAGTAATGGATTAGCAGGTGAGTTAAAATAATGTTAGTTAGCTAAAAGTAATAGTTAAATGTGATAGCTTAAAGTAATGGGTACATGGTTGAAACTTTCCACTTCTGTCGTTTGAACGCAAATTTGACATAATCATTAATAGAATAAAATAGAGTTAAAGAACATCCAGTTCTCAATTCATTCACAAGACCGTATTTGGAACATGACAGGTGGCACTCATGTGACAGGGAAATTACGTATAGCTCATTTCCCCAGTGAATCTAAACATCGAATGTTATGGCAGAATACATTCTATATTGTCAGCGATGCGATATCCCTATTTCTAACTTTTTTTAAATAAGCTACTGGTTTAATCCCTGGCATAAACACATGGTCAGCACCTAACGAGTGCAATCTGGTCTCCTGCATCTTTCTGCCCAAGTGCCCAGGAGCAAGGTGCCGGCCCCTCTCCGTCTATGAGCACACACTCCGATTCTCTCTGACATCATGCTTCCTCTACCTACAGAGTTTTAGCACGGTACATTGGCAGAATACAAAACTCCACCCACACAGGATAGTTTACACAACCTTTATCTCAGTTCAGTGTTGTTATCGGAGCGTCGCTTGTCTCTGTGTTTGTGTGATTATTCGGGCCTCGTTATCATCACAGCAAGACAATTGCAGACAAAATGCTGTCTGTCTCACTGATAAACACCGTTTTATCTAAACAGATTAAAGGAGATTACAGGAAACAGCAGCAACAAGGAGCTGCAATTGTAACTTCTCCCTTTCTCGCAAGAATTAGTAACAGGGAAGCATGCAGGTTTATTAAAACCGGGTTTATGAGCAGAGGATCGTACCAGTCCATAAAAAAGAGGCACTTAAAGACATCCATCCTAAAACACTTTAGCTCGTATAGATCAGCAACGTGCCTTTCATTGCTGAGGCCCTCTTTCCGTGGCAGCTCCACTGAATCAAAAGGAAGTTAATGTATCTCTCATCTATTATTCAATTCCTTGATTTATGAGTGTAAGTCGTCAGCAGAATCAATGAACAAGATGCTCTCACGAAACATATGTTGTTGCAACTGGCGGTGTGACGGAGCCCGGTCGTCACATTGTAAACAACCGAAACATGTTGAAACTGACAGGAGGTTCAGTTCAGGTACATCGTGATGCGTTCAGGCTCGAAGGTGAATTATAACGAGATCGTGATGTGTTCACATGTAATCTCGTAAAATGTAGTGTTGGTGATAAACTTTGAATAAATCCAGTTGTTCACAGCAATATAAAATAGATATTAGAGATGAATTATGAGCTTTTAACTTCCTAACGCGCTCTGAGAAGCTTATAATACATCAATAAAACTACTAACGATGAGATTTGTATGAATCGATAAAAATATAATCTTTTATTTCCTTATCATTTGAATTGTGTGTTTTTATGAGAGAATAAAACACTTAACATTTCGAATTTTGTCTGGTTTAAAGACTTCAGAGTGGTTGAAATGATTTTTGGGACATTTTAGTCTGGCGCCTTGTAGACTAGCTGCTATAATCAAACAAGAATATGGAACATCATGAGTTTTATGATCAGTTGCAACATAATATGCATTGTAGCTGATACCCTGTGTCCTTATTGTGACCTGTTATGGTAATGATTTACTTTGCATAATGGTGCTGCTCTCTCCGTGTATGTGTGCTGGGATGCTCAGGCATATTTCCTATGACATCGAACAAAAGGCTTTTGTGAATTTTGGGAAGTGAGGGAAACAATGTGGGAGATGAGTCAAGGAAAAGGACACAAGTAGTGCATCTGATGGTGAACTCTTCCTTCAATAAGTGAGAGGAGAGAATTCTGCTGAATAAGCCCAACGGCGCACAATGAAAGCTTTTTGTCAAAAACAACCCAGTTTTAGAGGAGAATGTGTCAGTGACCTAGATTCAGGGGGGGGGGCAGACAGTTGTTATCACAAAACCAGGAGACCTGCAGATGTTGGCCTGTGATATTTTAGTAACAATTTAATGAAACAGAGAGACATTTGGACCTTTGATCGAAACGTGTGTGGGTCAGATTGCTCAACACCAGCCAGCTCCAGGTATTTTATAACAGTTCCCAGAACTTCTCTGTGCCTTTGAGTAGATGATATGCCAAATATAACAGCTAAGAAAGTGTCACTATGGTGAGTGTTGTTGTTGTTGCTGCTCAAGGACACTTCAACCAGCTGCTGACTAACCTAGCAATGCCAAGCCCTGGAACAGGCTCAGCACTGTGACACCCTGATGCCCTAAATGCCCCCCCCCTCTCCCCCTCCCCCTCCCCCTCTGTTGCCCGCCCTCCCTCCCACCAACCTGGGAGCTGACGTAGAGTTTCAGACACTCGTCGCACACGGCCTTCCTGCAGCAGGGCAAGGGTGCGATGGTTTTCTCTTCCAGGCACACCCGGCAACTCTGCGTCGCAGCCTCGGCATCGGCCTGCTCCGCGGACAGCCGGTGGGCCACGTCGCCGAGGGGGTCCACCAGGTCGTCCAGCGTGTACGGGGCCGGTTCGGGACCCGGACCCGTCTCCAAGTCCAAGTCCACGTCCACGTCCGGTGCTTCATCGTCCGTGATGTCAACGTCTTTCCGGCGACTGTCGTTGGCGATGCAATACACGGTGCAATAGACGTGCTCTTTGGCGTCAAGAGGCTCGTCCAAGTCGACTGCGATGACGTCACAGTCACGTCTGTGACGTCGCTGACCCGCAACGGTGACGCGCTCGACTCCTCGCGTGTCAGAAGTCGTCCAGTCGCTCGCGGCGGGCTCGTTTTTGGTCCCCGCGTCGCCCGTTTCCCGCTCCGACTTTTTACCTTCCGCACGTTCTGTTCCACGACCGTTAGCAACGTCGTTGCGACCGTTAGCAACGTCGTTGCGACCGTTGGAAACGTCGCTGTGAACGTGTCCTTCGCGGGGCTCGTGCTCGGCGCCGCGCTGCATCCGACTGTTGGTGTTGAAACACAGAGACGGAGACTTCGAAACGCCGAAATTCCTCCTCAAAATCTCGACAGCGCTCGCCCTCCTCCTCCTCTCTCCTCCTCCTCCTCCGCCGTTGCAGTTGTTGTTGTTGTTGCCCTTCGCATCCTTCGTCTCCCCGCCGCCTCTCTCCTCCCTCGACCGCTCTCCTCCGTCGAGGGACAACCGGGAGTTCGACCTGGTGACGCGGCGGCTCAAATCTCTGAGCGACGGCTCAACTTTGCCGTCCGCGAGGGAAGTTTCCGTCGGCAGGTTGCGGGACAGTCTCACCCTCCCCTCCTCGAGACCGCTCGTCAAACTCGGCATGTTACAGGCGTCGGCTATCGGTTCGTCATCGTCCATCCCCGACAGTGCTCTCCCCATTTAGTGAGCGGTTCTCTGCACCGGACGGTCCGCAGCCCGTCCGCCGCTCATCCAAATGCTGCTGCCACCAAAACAAAACAAAGCTCGGCGCTGCTTCCGGGTGTCGTCGTCAGCATGTAGGAGAGCAGCGATAGGCCGACGGGAAGCCTGGTGGTGGAGGGCCCCCACAGGCTCCACTAAATATAAAAATATATATATATATAAAATAATATATATTATTATATATATATTATATATAAAATAATATATATACATATATTATTGTATTCCAATATATATATATATATATATATATATATATATATGTATGTATATGTATGTATGTATGTATATATATGTATGTATGTATGTATATATATATATGTATATGTGTGTATATATATGTATATGTGTGTATATATATGTATATGTGTGTATATATATATATATATATATATATATATATATATATA
>JACSYO010000569.1:515000-525000 GCA_016806645.1 Ophiodon elongatus | reverse complement strand
CTTCATGAACACTGACCCACATGATGTGAGAATGTGAGGCCGCAGAACAAAACTGCGATGCGTTTGCTGCTTCGACAGGAAATGAGCAGCGTTCAAACCCTGGATCAGGATGGACTGGGAATGAATGCTGTTCACGTTGTGAGCCTGAGGTAAGAATGAAAACAGCTACTTATGATGGGCCCAAACCTGCACGTAAAAAAAAAAAAAAAAAAAAAAAAAAAAGGTTTTGAGGTTTTTTTTCCTCCCTCCCAGTAAAAAAAAAAAAAAAAAGAAAGAAGCAAAGATCACTTGTACCGCGGAAATAATTTGGTTCCAAAGCCCATGTTTTTTTTAAATCCACTGCGCTGAGTGCATGAAACAGGCATTACTCTCCTTGCTACACTTTCATCCACGGTATATTCCTGAAGACTAAATCAATTTTAACCTCAGGAGTACAACCCTCACAGGCGTCATCAGAAAAACTGGGTTGTGCAACAATGCAGTAACATCTATATCCCCAACAAAGGACACAGTAAGCTTCTCACACATCTATAGCATCACTGAACACACACAGACAGATATCTGTCTAAACCAGAGCAGCATGCAGACACGTACATATGAAGCTCTGTAACGCACGATAATTGCATTACATTAAATAACAACTCAACTGAATCTGCAGAAAGCATTGCCACTCATGCGGTAAACGTGACACTGAAGAAAGCGCCGGCACGTCAAATGCTGATTGATATGGATTTTGTAATGGTGACTGATAAAGGCAACAATGCTTCGCTGCGATAAGGAAAGACAAATCTATTGCTACAACAAAGAGCAATATCTTTACACAGTCTTTTCTCCATTCAACAAATACTGCACAGGGCTCTCGGGCCAAGCATGTCTCTGTCAAAGCTACACGGTACTAAAAGAAAAGTGTTATTTCAATGATAGAAACGAAATATCTGCATCTGATCTACATCCAAATACACAAAGATAATCATAGGATACAGTAGTTATACCAGATTTGTCTTAGTCAAGTAAATGCAGTAAGAACAAAATATGTTCAGTTTAGTGAATCTTGCGACGTTAAGAGATCCTTGAACAGAATCTTAGATATGCACCTGGATTCTTATCTGCACAAAAAAAAGCAATACTCTTTTATTGTAATCTGTTACGCTGTTAAGATGGCCTGATAACACCATAAACCTCCGTGACAAAGGTAACAATTCATTATTTCATAATAGCCTTTTTTTGTGCTTATCCTGTGTAAGGTGTTTTCTACTAAAGCTGCAGTTGAGGTGAAAGTGGGGGACTGTTGTATTTAGTCCAAAAATAGACATGATTTTATAAAACATAAAAGAATTCTGATACATTTCTGAAGATTTACGCCAACGGCCCCGTGAACCTCCACATAGACGGGTGTTCCGGGTAACGGCGGGTCGCAAAGGCTCACAGAGAAGCCGACGTGCACGCCTCCCAAATCCCAACAACGCCCATAGTGCCGAGCGCGCTGTAGAAGTGTAGTGTAAAAGAAAAAGACAAGAAAACCGCTCCAAACGCCCCGTGTGCACATTCTCCCACACGCAGCCCGGAGAGGCGTGTTTCAGCCTGTCTGCATGTGCTGATGTGCTCACACGGTATTCTGTGTAGAGAGTCATACAAAGTCATACATTTTAGGCCTCACAGAGCCTTACAGACGCAGGCAGATAATGAAATGTACGCCGTCACGTGGATGCAGAATGTATAATTTGGGCTTTAGAAAGTACAGCAGTCAAGAACAGGCGACGGTGCATCCTTTCTGTTTTGAAAAAAAATACCATTTTCATAACAATATGGCAAAATACTCTTTGTTACAGACTAATTTAGTTTCCAGCGAATGCAATTCAGCATGCAGGAGTGTTGTTAGTGAATCTGTAAGGACAAGCACATCTAGTATGGCTAAGTTTATTGCTTGGGGCTCCTCTCTTGCTCCCATGCCTGTGTGCTCTGGTCTCTGCTCGACAGCTCAGCTCTCAGCTCTCTTCTCCTCTCTTCTCCTCTCCCCATTAACCGGCTGACAGATCAGTAATAAACACAGCCTGTCACCTTCAAGGCCTGCCTCTCATTTACTAGAGAACACATGAAACCCCGCTCTCTTGTTCCCTCTCTATCTATCTCTCTCTCTCTCTCTCTTTCTCTCTCTCTCTCTGCCTCTCTCTTCCCTTCATCCGCTGAGCTCATTGGAGCTGAAACCTGATTTTTGGCCCCAGCCGCCTCCGAGGCAGAAAATTCTCCTCTGCACCCAGATAGTCCTGGAAAAAAAAAAGCATGAATATTAAATGGAAAACCCATGAATAAATAATCAAAAAAGGACTTCCGTCGCTCTAACCTCTTTCTGTCTCCCAGCAGTGGATGACAGAGGGAGAGCGCAGGGGAGGAATAGAGGGGAGAAAGAAAAAAAATCAGGACCACCTCAGGAGAGAAGGTGGACGTTTGTTAGGTAATTGGCTCTCTCTATTTGCAATCCCATGGTGCTGCGATTTCACACATAAAACAAAGAGGTAATCACAAGGTAACAGCGCAGCCGATGGTTAGTGGAGCAAAATTCAACTGCAATATTTTCACTATGAATATATTGTTTTATTTCCATATGTGGCGCCACCTGAGGGATAAAAGCCATACATATTGCAACGGCTCTATAATGCATGCGTTGAAGATGCAAATGATATTGAAAAGAGAGCTGGAAAGGCGATGTGTACAAGGGCTATGATGTTAAATGCATAACAAACAAATAAAGACAATCAGTTATATGTGATATATACACTCGCTAGTCCCTTGGCACGTGGCTCTTACGCAGGAACAACTAAATATAGATTATTTTTGCTTCAAGCAATTCCCATAAGGGTGCTGAATATGTATTGTACTGGAATTCAGTAGCCTGCATTTCTTTTACCAGAGCACATGGAGACAAATCATGATGCAGTAGCTGCTAGTGTTGCTGCTGTATTACATGCGTTTGCGTGGGTTAGTGTTACATACATATGCTGGGAATTACAGCCCCATTGCCGTGCATTAATCATTAGCGTGACGAGTTAAGTTAATGTATTTATTCATTTTGACTAAATTAGAGCCGTAGAATAGTAGTTAAGAAATCAGACCCTTTTTTTTATGTTATGTGTAATCGCTCAATAAGGCATTTTTCATTGTTAGTGACAGAGTCCGCCATTCCAAGTCCAAATAGTCTTTGCATGCACGAGGGACGTGAGGTGTGCATGTGATCGAGCATTATTGTATTCATGATTTCTCAATGATGCATCAGAGCTATAGTAAGTCACTGCTAATGCAAACCCGACATTTCGTACTGCTGCTGCTTCACATTAAAAGACTTCAACTGGTGAAAGACGGGGCGGTAAAGTAAACGTAATGTAGGTGGCATCAAGGTTATCTCGGCTAGTGTGTGGAAATCACATCATGGTTGCTTGTGGTGTGATGGAGGGGGGAAAAAGGCCAATTATTGACGGGCTCCCTTATTAAAACAACATTGGGTTTTAGTTTGTTTGGCTGCAATGTAAGCAGACACACCAGAGGATCTTGGCTGCTGTGTTTGGACGAACCAGCTGCTCGTGGAGTTGAATTGCACTCAGACCACCAGTAACCGCGGGCATCAGCAAATCAACCGGGACTGAAGTCTTGAGGATCATCACTTTAAGGCCATTAATGGCTATTAGAGACGGCGAGAACATTTCACGTCCACAATCATGTCACGAAGATAAACAGCGACCAGATTGCAAACCGACTCCGCTCGCAAGACTTGAGCAATTATGGCTTAATTTTGTTGTGGTTTTCTTCCAAAATAAAAGAGATAACGTAGGGGAGAAGAGAAATAAATAATGTCCCCTCGTTTGACGGTGGTAAATTGGAGCAATTGGTCTATAATTACCCAGCCCATTGTTTTCACTGAGCTCTACAATATACTACTAACAGCGTGTACTTGAAGCAATTTGTTTTTGCCCGTGACAGCAACATCCAACAGGCAAAAAAAAAAACTCACCTTTATTGGGAGAACCTCCTTATATTGTTTAAATGATAAATCATTTAAACAAGACAGAGGTACCTGTTCAGGCTGTCCATCTGTTATAGTACGGGAAACTCCATTTCGCATGATATCTAATACTATCCAACATATCAAGAGTACATATTTACTTACATGATCAACAACATTATATTTTCCAAAAATGTCATACGGGAAGAGCAAAATTGTTTGGATAATTACAAATGACTGGTTAAGTGAAGGAATATTCCAAAATATGTTTGCCATTGATTCTGCTATACTGTTCAGACACAGCTGAATTCTGCTGTACATGAGAAAATATAATCAGAAGAAATGGAAGAAAATGATGTTGGCGCCCTGGGCGTGCAGACTTTGTCGACCTTGAGGTCCTTTGAAATGACTCTGGTCTCCGGTGATTCTGAGATTATCTATATGTCAATGACTTACGCTAGCAGAGATAAAAAGATCTCATCATGACCTGAAGCTGGAGTGGAATTTCTCATCTTAGTAATTATACCCATGACTTTCTTCCCTGTAGTTGGATCAAACCTCAGAAAAAAAAAAAAAAAAAAAAGAGCTCTTTTGTATCTGCTGGAGACCCATCAGAGTGACTAATCTTTATAGAAAAAGATAAGCCAGTACTCACAAAGCACTCACTGAATTCATATGTAATATCACAAGAGTTATGCGCTCTGCACCAGGCTGAGTGAAGAGCTCAGAATGACCTTTTATGCTTTAAAAGCTGTTAAAGGACATTCCGTTTTGTTTCTATAATGGATGAATCTTTATAGAACAAATGCACACTACAGGGCAGAATTCTTTTTTCTTTCTTTTTTTTTTTTTAATCGCGATAACATTTTTAGCCGTATCTACTAGTACTTCTTTAAAGCCTGCTAAATTATCCCAAGATGGAACAAAAGGAATCAGATGCCTTGAGTTTCTCAACTACATTTTGAATACTTGAACTGTTGCTCTTCATTGACTAATTCAGTGTTTTAGTCATTTGAATATGTGAGTGCTTGTACAAAAGATTTGCAGTTTTTTTTTTTTTTTTTTTTTCTTTCTTTCTTGCTGGTCGAGCACTCTTTAAACAAGGCTTAAAGCCATTTGATTCACTCACGGAACATTACTCTGGGTCTCCACCCTTCATGCTTGGGAGCAATAGGATTTTAATTCTTTGGAGGCATCATAGGAGGAAGGTCAAACATAATTCTCAGGTTACCTAATGCTTTGTTCTGCGGAACAGCAAAGAGAGCAGCTTCAGGCTCGACGGTCGAAGCATGATGCCGGCCAATTTAAGTTGAGATGGACGGTGATTAAGAGTTCCTCAAAAATTGCTGGGCAGAATTCAAAGTTGAGCCTAAATAAATTCAGTTTAAGATGACAAAAGGGGGGATGGACCAGGAACGGCTTATGTAGGAAACTCCCTACCTCACCAAAGGAGTTGCCATCACACATTGAATTCATTACATTGTAGTCTGAGCTCTGATCTCCGCCAGACTATTGGATCGTGTTCAGACTCCAGTCATTAAAAATCAAACATGTTTGGCCGCTAATTGTGATGCCTCCAACTGGTTTGAGGTTCAGTATGAGGCCAAGAGATTTGACTCATGAATCTCTGCATGCTACAAGATAATGAACTGCCCACTGTAACCATGGCAAACTAATGTTTGTTGAAAATCTGTTATGGCCCGAGGAGAGTAATCATACTATACATAATTTAATGTGTTTGTGTCTTTAAGATCAGCTGAAAAGGTCCAGTCACTTTGGCCCTTTAGCTCGAAACGTAAAACCATTCGTTGAAAATAAAAATGAAATGTTGTTTTTGGGTAGAGAGCGAGTTTGGTTTGGCATTTTGTATTAGAGCTTACGGAGAAAATGTTTTAGTGGTATATGATTTGTGTTTCACTTTTACTATGTGGCTGTGTACACACTCGCTGTGTGCACACAGCCACATCATACGCAGGATGTCAGGCTATTAAACACATACGGCGAGCGAAGGCTAGCGAGGAGGAGGAGGGAAAGGGAAATGCGGATTCATGTCAGAGAGCCAAATAGCTTTCAACGCATCCAGACTGACCTTCAGCTCACACACAAGCGCGCGCACACACACATCGATACAAATGTTCACAGGATGTGACCATAAACCATAATGCATATCCCTTATTACAGGGAGTGAGCCTTGGCCGCATGCCATTTTAAATGTCACAGACTCCTCCACAGGGTAATAACTGATCAACCTGCGTTGGGCATCGCCTAACATATTATCTACAAAGCCAACTGTAAAACTGTCTGGAGAGAGAGAGAGAGAGAGGCAGCATCACTTTATTTGATAATTGTCAAACGTTTCCAATAATGCTCATCCATATGTGGGTGTTCCAGCTTCCACGCTGTAATATGCAATATCGCTACACTGCCAGTAAAGCAGAGCGTCGGCTAGAACTGCCGACCCTACAAGAAACAACACGCTGGATGGACTGCAGCATCATGCAGCTCTCAGCTCATTTGTTTGGCTTGCCAGTCAGACAAATCAAAACAATTCCCATTCATATCACAAAAAAATGCAAGCAGCTGCAAATCATCAAGCACAATATGCAGGAGAGCCAAAGTAAAATAAAGTGAAGAAAAAAAAAAAAAACTCTGCCAAAGCACTTGCGCACAAAATATTTTTCATCACTGATGGCAAACAGATTAATAATAAATGAAATTTCAGTAATACAGACTTTGATGGCTGGAGATTAGAGCAGTTATGTTTGAGCATTGCACCTACATATCTTAAATTGACCAAGGGAAGAGTGGTTGTTGCCAAGGTAACAGCTAATGGGGATGTTAAAAAAATAAATAAAGCCAGGACTAAAATCCCTGCTAACATTTTTAACATGCTATTTTGTAATATCAAGGCTAGTTAGTTGGTCACCGGCTCATATTCATCAAGGCTCCCACTTTTCCACAACATGACTGCAGAATTTGCTTAATGACGGAATCAATCTCAGCAGCCACACAATGTAATTTTAACATGTGTTTCTTTTTTTTTTCTTTCTTTCCACTATCCACCGAATTAATGTTGAACACACTAATGAAAAAAAAAACAACAACAGTTGTGCACGTTATGTAATAAAGCACTGAGTCTGCTGAAAGGAACGGAAAAGGCAGAGGGACTGCGGCTTTTTTTTTTTTTCTTACTCATTCTGATGAGGCATGAGATGGCTGGCAATGCCAGTGACAAGAGGATCTTGTCGATGTAAGCTGCTGGGGGAGCAAAAAATACTTGTGCTAAGCCCCCCTGAGTAAGATGAGCGGCAATGCCTTGACCCGTGAGATGCAGTGGGAATTGAGGTGGAAGAGCCGGGGCGAGAGAGCAAGAGAGTGAGATAGTGAAAAGCTAGCTGGTGACAGAAGAATAAGACAGGCTGGACTGTGTGGGTCCAGGGGGGGGTCAGCATAACCGCTCCAAATACCAGGCTAATGTGGACAGCTGGGAGTGTGTTGTGATCAATGCGCACAACACGACAACAACGTATACAAAACTGTACACATGCACAGGAGGAGGAGGACAGGTGGTGTGGAAGGTATGACGGGCATTATGAACAGATATAGCCTACTTTATTAAAAAGGTGGGGAAGTAACTTTGATGCGTAATGATAATTAACAATGTTGCATGTTTGTGATATTCTAAAAATACTTCTGTATTTGATTGATGTGATGGGAACCTCGTTATGCAAAATAATTTCTCAGGTTCTTGAATTGCATGTCGTAGCACACCCGATGTGGTATGTACAGAAACATCAGCTGGTGTCTGTGTCCATGTCTGAGCGTACACCAACGCTATAACTTGTGAATTTGTTACTTTGTGTGAGCTTTTGTGTTGTTAATGTCCGGATATTAACTGGTAGTTTTAACTCAAATAAGAACAGCGGTCAGACGGCGGCACTACTAAACAGTAGTGTGACGTGTGAGCTGGAACAAAGCTGGAAGACTGTATTGTAGCATTGCATCTCTGAGCAGGTTATGACATGCAAAATGCCCCTGGTTCAGAATAAAAAGGTAACCTCCTTAAAGATACTGCTGGTATGATGTTTTTGTAGATAGTATAAATGCAAAGCCATCAAAACAAAGCCAAAGAGTAAAGGCCTACCTAAGTGTTTCTCTTTTTTTCTGACGCAGCATTTAATCTTCTTTTTTTTTTTCTTCAGAAAACCAATGCGCAAAGTTCAATATTTGTCCTCTTTGGCGGAAATATGAGTTGTCACGACTGAACTGGATAAGAAATAGGCTGCAGTTACCGTAAAAATTAACAATTTACAACGGGCAAGTTCAACGGAGCCATATTTATTTCACCGGCGATGGAGAGTAAGATGCTGATTCATAAAACCACAAGCTACTGCAGCTCTAAATAATGGAAGTCCAGATTTCCCTACAGCGATCTGTGCCTACGACAGCAAGCCCGCCTGTAACAATGTGTCAGCATGTTTCACCAGGCTCAGCCTTTAATTCAAGACCATGTTAATCGCAGTTAGAATGAGCTGTAGAAACAATTAAAGACAGGCAGGAAGACTATAACAATATTAATAGTCTTCGGAAAATCTTCTATATCAGTCATCAAACTCAACGCGTTTCTCCAGACCTGCTAAAATCTTATACAACAACAAGCGCTTCATTTCATTTCTTTTTCCCACTGGTCGTGTCTGCTAAACCACAAAAATGATAAACACGGTCATCAAATCCATGTTAGTGAGACACAGCTCCTGCTACATTTTACCTTAAGCCTCTCTCTCTCTCAAAAAAAGAGCCTTCTCTATCAATCTAGAAAGATCTGAAAGAGGCACAGCTGCATAAACAATGCTCTCAAGTCTTCAGGGGGTTTTGAAATATTAACAAAAGACCTTGCAGGTACATCATTTTACAGCAGCAGCTATGGCAGCGGAGGGAAAATATGTTTGAGTCCTATTATAAATCAGACAATACAGCAACAGCATCGCACATCCAGGCCTGGCTGTCCCCCAGGCAACCTGACAGCAGAGTCCCGTCTATACAGATGGCTCTCAGAGAGGATCTGTACATGCGTATGTGGGAGAACGATTTGTGCGTTTCAATTTGGTTTTATTAATCAACATGTAGTAATCAGACCCCATTGCCTGGCATTAGTATTCTTTTCCAGCTCGCATGTATGCATGCGTGTGTGCATACAAATGCAGAGGAGAAAGCTGATAAATTTTTTTTTTTTAAAAATAGGTCAATATATATATATATATATATATATATATATATATATATATATATATGAATGTATAGAATAATAAAGAAAGTTGGAAAAAAAATCATGTTGGCTCCAGCTAATTTCATCCACTCCACTTCCCCTTACATGAAAGAAGTAGGACTTACAGATCTTGTGCTTCCCTTTCATGGGGAATTTCACCAGCAGCTCCTGGGGCTTGGTGCAGATGAAGACAAATGGTGAAGCTGACTCCTCACAGGTATCAGGGAACTGCAATGGGGGGTGGGAGGGGGTGGGAGAGAGAAGAACAGTTTAGCATCATCTTACACAGAACTACCGTGGTCACATTGGGCACCGAATATGGTAAATCTCTTGAGCGGTATCACGATTATGAATCATTCAGCGAGTGTCTGTTTATACACCGGCATCAAGCGAAATGTCCTCCATGCACGCCTGATGTAATACCACATGCCCTGACAGCAACTGATAGTTATGAGTCTCTCTGGGTTTTCCACACTGTAATTGCACGACTAATGATGCAGTTGCTAATGAGAGCAGTTACACCACTTGCGAGCGGCAAAGATGAGACAAAATTTATCACAACCGGCAACAGAATCCCAAAATACTCTTCTCAGGAGGCGGACATATACGCCGTCACACGGACAAGGCTCACACAATTAAAACCGTATGTACAATATTCACGCGTTCGTCTAGTAATTACACAAAGAAATATTGACTTCCAACGTGTCATAACTTATTAAAGGCATACTTCGAAATCCACA
>JACSYO010000569.1:505000-512500 GCA_016806645.1 Ophiodon elongatus | reverse complement strand
TGGATATATTTCTGTGATTTACCAGTAAATTGTTTGGAACTACAATTACAGACACGGGTCTTGTGTGCATGTAAATGCCCAGAGACTAATGTTTGTTAAACACATACAATTATTTTTTTTAACGTTACATTAAGGTGTCAGTCTTAAGTGTGAAGAAGCACACTTGTCACTTGATGTAAAAGTCACGGCAGCAATATTACTTCCCGTATGACTTTCAACACGGCTGAAGTCAAAATTGAATGCCGTCAGATTAACGTGAAGGCTGAACACAAGTTCAACATGCGGGGAGTGAGAAGTGATCGTCTTGTTCTGCCTCTAAAGGTCTCTGTAATAAATCTACTATCTCACTTGTGGTCTCTTCTGCAAAAAAAATCTAAGAAGCTAAGTTGTTGCAGAGATCAATATTTTCTCATGTCTCAATCTATAAAAAATATTTTCCCCATGTAGACCAAAGGAGGTTGAAAAAAAAAACAAAAAAAACCCTCCTACAACCAAAGTAATAGTCGTACCAACAAGTATTCTCCATATGTTTGTTAATAAAAGGACGACAATCTGCTTTTCGTTGTGCAACTATGTTGTACAATAACAATAAAATAACATTGAAACCTTGTACACCATGTAAATGCTGACAAAATGAATATCCATCAAAATGATTTATGCAGCATGTGGGCATATTAAGTACATCCCAACTTAAATTCCTTTCATTCAGTGCTTGTGCATGTTCGGCTTCATAAAAACAGGCAGGAGAATTCTGAGAAGTTGGTGAAACTGATGTGAAAGGAACATTGATGTGAAAGACTCGCGTGTCTGAGTGGTAAAAAGCCATCGCTTCAACAGCTTGATGAAACCAGCAACGTTACGTAATCACGTCTGAAAGGGGCTTGCGTTGGTGTGTAAGTGGTTTGCCTGCACCCAAGGTAAAAGCACATAAAAAAAATATATATAGTGAACTTTCGAATGCCATGAGAATATTTCTATGAGGCGATAGTAATCATTTAAGAGAATGAATAGGAGATGATTCAAAAGGAGGAAAGTAACATGAGGCACTTCTTGCGAAGATAAATTGAGCCTCGTCTGAGATCATTACATAAAACCTCACGGTGCACAAGATGGCTGTAACGCCTGAGGTAGTCAAGGAAACAAAATGGTGGTGGTCTTGCTAAATTCAGATGAAACGAGCGTGTAGCTGCAGCCGGAGTTTGAGTGTGTTCACGTGAAACGCCGCCCGCCTCTTTCATCCCGCCATTAGCTAATTAGCATTTAAAGCTGTTGAATGTGCTGCCTTGCCTCGCTACCTTCCCCCACCTAATTGTTTCCATTCCATGTTAATCAAAAGGGCATGAAACATCGTGGTTGTGTGACAAGCAGGTTTCCTAAAGCCCTCCGCATTCATCAGGAGGGATCTAATGGAGTCGGAGTGGACCTGCTTACAAATGCAAATTAAAGTTGAGCTCGTTGAGCTCGGTGAGAAACGCAGGTAGGGAATTAAGAAATTGCTGAGTGGAATTGCGTACAGGTGAGAATGACGGGCGCGCTGAATTCAGTTGAAGGTGATCTGAGTCGTTAGTGAGCATTCAAGGTCTTGGTTGCAGCCCTGGGGCATTCTGGGTAGAGGGGCCGATGTGTTTGACAAGGGAGAGATCTGAGAGTCTGGTGTGACAGGTGCATTAGAATGCCTCAGTGTGAATTGAGTGTCGCTGGTTGGTTGCTTCGGGCCAATTCACTTGGCGTTAGAAGTCAGACAATTGTGAGACAAGCGCTTCTACTTGCTCATGAAAGACACAGACAATTGGCTGGTGTTCAACACAGAAATGCATCCACTGCATGGCTGGCTTCCAAACTGTTTTTTAGGAAATAGATAGAAATACATCTCAACCATGCCAGCGCGCCAACTCACGATGAATCTAGTTATGTCAGTCATGTGTTTTAACAAAAAAAGGGCATTTCGGCTTCAGTTTTTAAATCAATTTGTGTGCGCATCATTCAGTCACCCGGTTGGCTCACTCGGAAGGAAGAGGTCGACATTATGGGAAATGAGAGAAGACTGATCCCACTCTCGTGTCTGAATGGTAAATGTGAAGCGACCATCAGCAGCCAGTTAGCTTAGTTTAGACTGGCAATGGGGGGGAAACAGCTAGCCCTAGCGCCTCTAAAGCTTGCTAATGTCATATTTTTTTAAATACATAGGAAAGACCTCTTTCCATAAAACAACAGCGTGTTGTTTTTACACTGAGTTTTGCCGTCTGAACCTTTGGACAGAGCCGGGCTAACAGTCTGCTGCAGTATAGCATCGATCAGCTCATCTAACCATCAAGAATACGCGCATTTCCCAAGTTGTGAGGCTTTTTAAAATATTGTACCTACATGAGATAATTTAGTCATTAATTTTCTGCTTGCAGACAGTAAAAAATATTTTGCGTTTCATCACTTCTTCTGGCCAGAGAATAGAAAAGCAGTATGTGCACAAACAATTTACACCGAAGCATCATTTTATTTACAGGCTAGACATGCTGCAACACTTTGATTTTTACGTCCCGAGACGAGTAAAGGAGGCAACGTGCTATAAATAAGTAATGCTCAACATATTACGATGACAGCTCAGCTGAATGAAAAACCTACTTACAAAATACGAAACAGCAAAAAGGAAAGGAGGTGAAAAAATTCATGCAGCTTCACAGCTTCTTCAGAGACCGTCAATTCAATAAACTGCCCACGATTTAATTTGCTGGGATCAAGCCAGAGGGGATTCAACATAAGACCAACTGTAATAACATGAAATTAACAAGTTCATTGGAAAAAGTGAAAAGAAGATGGCGGGGCAGAGGCTGCTGGAAGTGCGCCTTTGGCTATTAGAAATAACAGTGGCTCAGAGGGCAGTAAGAGGGCACAGTGGTCCTATTGCTCTTACCACCCGTCCTTAGAATAAAGTAACGCACACTGAGGTTCAGACTTCATGAGTCCTTCATCAGCTTCCCTTCCTCCAACACGTCATCTGCCTTCCATATACTGCTCTATTCATTTTTAGTACGGCCCAAAATACTACGCGTTCCTACCAACATTTGATGAAAACAACATCCATCTTAATAAAAACCAACTAATACAGAGCCAGAGTTTGACAGCAGGAACACAAACCTTTGAGTCCAAGCTTGTCAAGTAACAGCTCGACAAGCCAACACTGTTCCCTCTCCTCTCTCTACAGTGTCTCTCTCTCTCTCTCTGGCTCTTTTCAGCTGCTGTCGGCAATTAAGGGCAGCAGAGACAAGTAATCTCCTTCTGGGCGACAGGGCCAGACCAGAACAGGCATGTGGAGTGGGCTGTGCAGTCGGGTGGGTGGGGGGTTGGGGGACGGCGAACCTGGCCCCAGCCTCAGCTCTAGCCAGGCCCTGCTTGGCTGCACTCAATCTCAGCCCAATAAAAAGCCCTTCATTGGCAGGGTGCAACTGAGCCAGACGGGCTGGGAGCATGTGGCTTTTAAAAATGAGGAGGGTGGAATAAGGGAGGGGGAGGGAGGCGGCGAATGAGAGCGCGGGGAAGCAGCGAGTAAAAATGAGGGATATGATTCGGTAAGAAAGACGGATAATAAGAGTGTACGGTGAGGGAGAAGACTCAAGAGGCAGAGATTTTGCTCGATGGGGAACTGCACAAAGCCAACGGTGTCTTCCCAGAAAGGACACTTGAGAAACACTGCTTAGCCAGTTCTGTCAGGGCTGGTTTCACCCTGGGAATGGAGAAGCAGATGGGTTGTCTCCGAGCTACGGGTTACATGTGGGAGGTGAAAGGGTGTTGTTGGGAACCGTATGCAAGAGCAAGCGTTCGCCAATCGTTCTTTAATCTGCTGTGGTCACCAAACAACACAAGCCGGTTTCTGGCATTCATTAGCCCTCAAACAAACGCAGCTGCCCTCAGGAAACGCTGCACTGTAACTGCCCCTCAGCCTTTTGCACGCTCCGCTGTAAAGTGTACAATTTCTTTTTCCATCGCTGCACAGGATACGCAGACAACACGCAGACAACACAGACGGGCAAAGTGTTCATGTATGCATCATGTATCAGGCTTCAAAACAACACAATCTCCAAAATCAACTGCAGCCGACATCCTCCAAACCAAAAGATGTGTCGTATGTCATTATGAGTCGAGTAGTCTTGCTTACTGATCCGTTAAATTGATATTTACTTGATTAAATCATCATTTTCTACGTTTTAACAGTATTAATGCACATGTCTTGTATGGCGGTGTGAAGATAAATGTGTCTATATCATTACATATTCAGGTTACGCCTCATGGCAAAGTTGTGACTTATTACAGCTTAATACATGTAGCCAGCATCATACATTTTTGATGACAAAAATAACAAATTTGTGTACGTTTTAAGTCTCTATTTCAGTGAGCAGACGTTTTGTTACACCACAAATTGTTCATTTATTTGGGAATGTCCATCACAACAGACAGGCCTTTATTTCTACGTTTTATATCTGCGTTTTGGTCGTATTTGAGTAAGAATCCTCCCTGTTTTCTTGATTTCCTCCCATCTGCTGTTTAATGCTGCAATGCAAACTCACTCCCCCATCTGTTTCACATCAAAGGCCTTCCAGCAGTTCACGAGAAATAATCTTTTCACGTCACATTTACTCTGAAACATCTGCAGGAAGTGTTGAGTTTCATTAAGAGCGGCTCAACATCATGAAAGGCGGCAAAGAAGGGCTGATGAGAATGAATGAAACAGTGAGAACAGCGTTTTCTATTCAAAAAGGGAAAACGAGCAGCAACCGTAACTGAATATCTCTCGTTATTGTGCTGATGGCAGACGTGGCGTTAAAAGGTAAATTAGCTGAATTTATCATACCTGCCTCGACGGCGCATGTAGCCAGAGCACTCATGTTGTAATTTACTGTATTCATAAATTCAATGAAACTTAGTTATAAGCCCCTTTTGGTTTCAGATCTTTACAACCTTAGACTTGCACAGGTTCATTTGCACAATATTTAATAAAACCACTGTGCTCATCATCTGTGTATTAGATATTTTTGACTGATTGCTCAGTCAGAAGTCCCCCAAACAGGCAAACAACATCATGCATGTAAATGCGGCCAGAAAATTAGAGTAGATCAATTAGTCGATAATCGGAACATTTATCAACAACTATTTTAATAACTGATTAATCATTTCAAAGGCGTTTTTCGAGCATAAACGCCATTTACAATGGCCAATCATTCCCTAGTTTCAGCTTCTCATGTGGGAGGATTCGCTGCTTTGTATTTTGTCTTTATGTGATAATAAATCAAATATCTGTGAGTATTCTTTTATTGGTTGGACCACACATGGCGTGATGGCCACAATTGTCTGACATGATTAATTAAGAACATAACCGGAAGAATAATTAATCACGAAAATATAGGAGGAGTTATACACATCCTTTGCTTTTATATGTTACAAGCACCCTTTTATTTATTAATCGCGATCTAAAATAACCCGACTGCAATTAGCGTCTTTAGCTGCAGGTCAGAGCGACGTTCACATGGCCAACGTTTTGTCAGACACCTTTAACAACCCTCTTTAAAACTGGAAGCAAAAGGTGCAAACATATGTACCCTCAGCCTGTATGGACAGAGGCTTCGGATCACACCGGTGTCATGTGACATTCACCCAAAGCAGTGCTAATCTTATCCTTCTGAACAGGCAGCTAGTGAAGCTCACTTTGTCTCTTCCTTTAGAGCTCAGACGGACCGAGTTGCACGCTGATGATTAAAAATTGAACATACTCCTTCACCTACAGAATCAACCGGTGTCAAGTTTGGAGAGTGAACATTAATTATCTAGGAGTGTCCAACGCTGGCTCCTGAATTTCGTACATTATTAATATCCTCAACTCAACGCGAGACATGTCTCATTATTAGGAGCTCAGCATCCGGGGCCACGATTTCCCAATTACTGCCACAGAGTCAGCTCAACTGGAAGAAGAAAACACACACACACACACACACACACACACACACACACACACACACACACACACACACACAGCCGAGAAAATGCTCCCTGTTTCGGTACAACTAAAAAAGGTCAATTCACATATTTTGCACTGACAAAAGTAAAACCCCAATTTAAAACATATGTAAGTTTGTAATTAATCTGAAAGTACAAGCCTACATAGGTCACTTGTATCTCAAAATACAACCAATGTGAGTTTGTACTTTGAGATAAATTACAGCAAAAACCTGTCTTTTTTTTTTTAATCAAACCATCACTACGATGTGACAATTACATTAACTACCAAGTGAGGAATCTCTCCAGAAATAACGGATATTAACTATGATGCCTTGGTGTGTTTGTACTGCGGTGTTTAGTTCAAGAACCAACTCTGTGTTTCAGCAATTGAGCAATTATTGTCTTCATGTAAATGACTTCAAGCCGTCACCAGCCCACCATCCCACTATTAAAATTCCTTGGGAGACAGAGGTATTAAATTCATTCTGCTACTCTGCTGCTTCATAAGTTGTTAAAAAGCCAGCCACACATGAGCCTTATAGCTCGCACTAGTGCTGACAGGTGGAGTGAAGTCATATGTTTTTGCAGAGAGATTCACACAGACTTCCTCGCTTAGCTCAGTTCTACTTTCACAGCCATGTTTATGACTTCACCTCCTACAGTGGCCCTCAGGCAAGAAGAAAACAAGCCTGCCTCACAACAGTCACCTTTCTTCTTTTTTCTTTTAAGACTCAACAAGCAAACTGCTGGAACTTTCCAAGGCGAAGGGTTTTCTCTTGTACTCACAGTTAAGCTTCTGTTTGACGAGTGATGGACTCTTAAAAAACTGAAAATAAAATAAAGTAAATAAACGGGTCTAATGGGCGGCAGCATCTAGCAACAATCTCTAAAACACAGAGATGGTGAGTAAATATTATACAATGTTTAATAAAGTGGTTCGGAAGTTACAAATAGTAAACATGAAAAAAAATAAGTAGTTGTTATTTTCATACTTGAGTGGAAGTATCAGACAACTACACTGCAATTTATAGAAAATCACAGTCAAACTCTTCTACTAAGCACACACACACACACACACACACACACACACACCACCCCCCCACCCCCTCCCCGGAGACAATTACCATGTCTGCTTTCAAACCTCGACTTCAAAGAAAAGTTCCAGGGAATCTGAGGCATTAAAACTACTTATTTTCCACCACAATCTCCTTTTATCGATGCCACAAATCCAGCTCTCCTTAACACAGGTGCTGTCAGCAGAGAGGCTCGTATTTTAAGTCAGGTAACAAACCACTTCACGGTGGGCATTTGATTTCATAATGTGGAAATTGAGAAGGACCGGGGAGTTTATGAACGTGTCTGTCTCTTAAGGTGAATATTTGCTTTGATATTCTGACACTCGGGGTACAGGCCCCACCCCCGCACCCCCCCCCCCCTCCCCCTCCCCCATCTGTGTTCACTCAGCCTCTGTGGGAAACAACCGTCTCTTCCCTCCTTCTCCCGAGACTGGCAATG
>JACSYO010000569.1:57500-500000 GCA_016806645.1 Ophiodon elongatus | reverse complement strand
ACAGACTACAGAGTAAAAGAGAAAAACAGATGATTAAAGATAATCATTTCCAATCTATTCACTGATTGTATTTTGTTATTAAATTAAAAACACTTGTTTTTCCATTGATTGTAATTTGGGAATAAGTCAGACTCACTGGCTTGATGGGCATTTTTTCTTAGCCTGCTGCACGAAAAGAAAGAAAGATTAATGGCACTGGAAGCATGGAATGCCTTCCCCACCTCCCCCCTCTTTCTCCATACTTTCCTTCCCTCTGATGTCGCCAGCAGGAAGTTGCTGAGCAGACATGTCATCCAGCAGAGTACAATTGAGTTTGTAATCTCTGACCCTGCAGTGGCAGAGAGTCTCTCGCTCTCTGTCTCTCCGGTTCTCCCTCTCTAGGAGAGATACTTGCGGTTATACTGCTGCTGGGTCGGGGCCTGGCTGGATAAAGATCTCTTCTCAAATGAACACACGCACACACACACACACACGCACACACAGGCTTGTGTGACATAAAGCAATTGCTTAGGCATGCCTGGGGAATGCTGGCAAAACCACTCAAAATCAGCTCGAGGTAATGAGTGAAGTAATGTCTGTCCTCACATTTGGATGGGAACAGGCGTTAAGAATAATGATTAAATTGAGAGCTCTTCCAGTTCTTGAGAACACCATGGCAGGGGAACACGGTCGCACACTGACTCTGCGTATGAAGTACTTACCGACTGCGCCACACAACCTTCATTCTTTTCCTCATTCCAAAAACAGAACACTGGCACAGATACTAGCCTCATGAGGAGCCATCTTGGGGCATCAACAACAAACACCAGATGTGAAGACGGGAGATAAATGTCAAACATATTGATTCTATGCTTCATTAAAGCTCATTGTGGGGGGTTGAAGTTTGCCTGTGGCAAGGCACTAAATAGATCACAACAATAAAATCTGCAGAGGTCTCGTTTTTCCTTTTTTTTATTCAAACATTGTTTAACACAGTCGAGGCCATTATTTCAAAGAGAGCGCAAACTGGGAAGCAGATGACTGCTCCATAAGCTAAAAATAAAAAAAAAAGGCTGTTCCAGTTACATCTGCTGGGACATAAAAGATTTTTCAAACATACCTATTCAAAAACAGCAACAGCTAGACATACTCCATCCACAAAATCACAGGCTTTCAGAGTTTGAGCTGTCGCGGTTCCAGCATTGTACTGATTGAATTCCTGCGATTCCCTTTCCTTCCATACGTGTTACATCCACCGTTCAAATGAGCCAACAATCACAAGAAACAACTGTAATGGCTTGTGAAGAAATGTGTTCGCGGGGAAGCTCAAAAACTCAAAATGAGGTTTACGAAGTAAAAAATAAATAAAATGGTTTTAAATTATTCTAATTCTATAATAAACAGACTGACCAAAAATGACTAGAAACGGGTAAACAAGCATCAAAGTAATAATTGTGGAGGAGGTACTGCTCTTGTGAATCTGTTCTAGTTATTTTATATTTGGTATACATTATGGTAGAATTAAGTCCTTTAGCCGTTTATCAATCTAATACTGATATGAGCATTTCAAAATATGTTGTTACCACAATTTTAGCTGCATAATGGGTAATATTTGGGAATTGCCAAGCTGAATCTTGAATACACTATAACTAAACCTGCTAATGTAATGTAATGTCTTGTCTAGTCAATAATATAAAAGTCAACACTGGAACATTATAAGCATCTGCAGGCTTTCCTGTTTATGTTATTAAGGACTGTCCTGGAGTAACGACTAAATAATGACCGTGACTTTAGTGAAAACATTTTCCAGTTCAGAAAAGAGACACAAGTAATTCGTTGAAGAGGTCTGATTTAAAAGAGCAATATTGATCTTTTTTTAAAGAATAAAGAACGAAGAATTTGAACCCGTTTAGCATTCAGTCTAACACTTCATTCAGCGTGGTATTCAGTTACCTCTCTTTGATTCTAACTTATTTTCATCAACACTGCTGTCTTTCAGACCATCAAAGGAAGCTGCCTGCAATTACTTGTGTTGCCTTTATCTTTGTTCCAAGTTCCTGTGATCATTATACAGCGAGAGGAACAAGTCCTATTAAATGAGCAGAACAAAATGGAAGTGAGATAATATAGAAGGCTTCACTGACAGCAGCTCCCTCAACAGCAGGAACTGTGTGCCATTCAAAGAAGTGGTTTAAGGACAGCAGTGAAATTCTTAACAGTGTAGCAGACCATTTCAAGTCTGGCAGATGGTTCTATGTATTTTTCATGCTGTTGAAAACCTGTGACTGAGGTTTGGTTGGTTGTCATCCAGTGCCTGGGGACTCTGGGCTGAATGCATTCTCCACACCACTGCAGAATCACATGATGTCTGACCTCTCTGTCATGGCAAACTGCCCAGCAAGAAAAAAAGGGAGGAAGAGGAGGAATGCGAGTGTGTGTGACAGAGGGTCGCACAGAAAGAGATGGCAGAGAGAACGATCTATAGTCGCGTGCAAATGTGCGCGTCTGTTCACTGAGCATAATCGGACTTCTCCACGAACACGTAGAATTTCACAGCCCTGACTTGTAAAACATACTGTGAGAGAGAAAGTGGGTGTGGGGGGGGGGGAAATAGGAAGATGGAATGATGTAGGAGCAGCCACTGCTATGGATTTGAGCAATGTTAGAGTAAAACGGGGAAGAAAAAATAGCATCGCCTGACTTACCTTCCTTTGGAATGCCTCCAATATATCCTGAGTGTGTGTGTGTGTGTGTGTGTGTACGTATGTGTGGCATGCTTGCAGGAAGGCTTTCAGCATATAAATATCACATTACCACACAAGGAAACGCAGGCATCAGTCCGAGCTTCCAGCCGGCCTAACAAGACTGGGAGCTCCACTCTGGAGGTCAGAGGGAGAGCTTGCACAGATGGAATTCCACAGAAAGCAGCACTTATTTTAACAGATAAGTGGCTAAGCTTGCAGCTATGTGAAGTGTCACAAGCCTATGGTTACTGTTATCTGACATGTGCTGGTGTTGCATACATCTACGGAGCTGCAGTTTAGTATCGTACATACAGTATATTCTGCAATAATGGGGTTGAATATGAACTCGTGAAGAAGCGGAAAGATAAAACGAAGAATTAAATGGAGGTTAAAAAGATAAAAGTACAATATAGGCATCGGAGCACTGATGCCGAGACTGAAATAATAAACACTGATTTATGATTTAAATGAAAACGACTCTTCAATCAGTGCAGTTTGGCTTGGTCAAGAAATATTTAACTGAATTAGCAACTTCTAATTATAAATGTCATACCCAATCCAGACGAGACAATGATTGCATTATCAAGATCTATGTAAAGCCAAATATACTAATAATATTAGAAAAGACAATACCAGCTCTATTTCATTGGTTGTGTTTAAAGTTTTAAATGTTACCGTTTCTAGCATAACTCTTGCATCATCATACTCCAGTTAGAGCACTGAGGTTCACCGATTAGATTGCTCTTGGATGTTCTGAGATGCGGGCCAAAAAAAAAAAAGAGGCCTTAATCTCTGGTAGAATTTTACATTAATTTCAGAGCTGATCAGAAGCGTGAAACCTTTTAGTCGCTGCTAAAGGGCCATCTCCTCTCGATGGCGTTTAATTTGAGTTGCGCTTGAAACCTTGACCTCATCTTATGTTGTGCTGCAATTCTTTTATTATTATGTTTCTTGTTTTACTGTGCTACAACTACGTACATATACTGCATGCAGATGATACAGTTACATGCATATACTGTATTCAGATGATACTGTATGCAGATGACACTGTTTTGTACATAAACTGTATGCAGATGATACTGTATTAAGATTAGCAGATGATAAAGTTACATACTGTAAGCGGATGGTACTGTTTTATACACTGTATGCGAATAAAAAATTTTTTTTTGATGCATATCGATTCTGAATATTTGAAACTGTTTAATTACTCCTTTCCCACAGTATAGATACATCCGCACCAGCTGGGTTTCTCTCCTCTTATAACTCAACTCACAGAGCTGCTGTGTGTAAAATGTTCAGGTTTATATTGGTGTCAGCTCATTTAAGATGGGAAGGGCAGAGAGCAGAGTTTCAGTTGATAGGAAAATAGGTTCACTATGGTCAAAAGTAAATTAGCTTAAATGCTGTTGTGCTCACAGAACTATTAACTTTATGTAATTTCTAAGATTATTTAATTACTTATTTTTAAAAGGTCCTAATCTTAAGATAGAAAAGCAAATGTTTCCAAAAAAGGGTGATATTTATCTTACAGTTCCAGAGAGAAGCTGAGGAAAATCCACATGCTACAAAAAAGACCTCTCACCAACTACCCTACCAGCTGTATGATGCAACCTCAAATGAGGCTAAGCAACTTTACAGGGTTGTAGCAGAACACACATGAATGGAAAGGTCCCTGTGTGTACTGTTGAGAAACCTGGGTTCAGACAACGATAGCAAACGAAACATGAAAGCTGGACATGCCAAATATGGCTGGTATTACCACTGATAATGCCTCAGCAAACAAGAAAGCATTTCAGAAGAACTTCACAGGGGTCCTCTGCTTTGGGCACAACCTGCACCGAGTCATTAACGAGGGCCTGAGTATAGATCATGTGTCTGGAGCCCTGTCGAGGTCGAGCAAGACAGTGTCTGCTTTCAGCATTTCACCAATGATGCTCCGACAGCTGAGGAAGAAACCACAAAATTAGCAACTGCCCGAACACAAACTGATCCGTAATTAGCCCACACGCTGGGACTCAGCGTATGAAATGGTCGAGAGATTTGAGAAACAGCAGCACGTCGTCTTTTCAGTTCTAGCTGATGATCAGAAGAAATGGCACCACATGCCTAAAGATACAGACATCATAGTCACCGAGGGTGTAAAAGAGGTATTGAGCCCTTGAAGCCTTTAGTGGTGAAAAACTGCACTCTCTGCTCTGTCACAAAGTTGAAAGATATTCTCTACTTTGACAGTTTAGGAAAGTGACAGTAACCTAAAACGTCAACTTAAAGTGAATATTTGAGAAAATCTGAGACACAGATATAAGGATGGGAAACTGCACCCGATACCCAAGATTCAAGGACAGTTTTGTTATCTCAAGAGAGGAGAACAAAATCTCATAGATAATGTTCATTTACTTAAAATAGGAGTACAAAGTAAGCAAACACTCTCTCCGGGTGCCAAGCAACCAGCAAAGAAAACCAAACTAGAGCTGAAGGACTGTTAACAAGCTTTAAAGGGGGAGAAGAAGTGAACATGGAGCATGAACTTAATGCAGTAAAGATCCACTCACATGGTTGCTGACAAATTAGAAGCCTGGACATACTTATAATACGCAGATGATGCAGTTACATACAAATATTGTATGCAGAAGATACTACTACATACTTATACTACACAGATGATACTGTTACGTATATGCAGACAAAGTTGTTACATGCCGTATGAATGCCCAAACAAGGCAGCAGAAGGCATGAAAGGATAAAAAAAAAAAAAAAAAAAAGGTATTTTGCCTTCACTGCAAATAAGACTGCTTGCAAGAATCTTAAGTATTTAAACACGATTAAGGGGATATTTTACCCAGATCTGAACATTTTACAGATAAATGGAATCCAGCCATTCTTAGACCAGTTTGAGACCACTGCTATAAACCAGCTAGTGTAGCCATATACATACGTGCCAGGGGACCTGCTGTATGTCAGCCTTCAATAGACCTGAGGTTAATAAAACATGCATATCTGGGAAACACTAGGCTGCATTACTGTTCAAAAACCTCTGTGAATGTGGAAACTTCAAATATTGCATTACTATGTCAACATTTCATCATCAGAGAATTCACAGCGTCCTTCGATTAGATAACACGCACGCACACGCACACGCACGCACACACACACACGCACACACGCACGCACGCACGCACACACACACACGCACACACTTCATATGAATCAATACAGCTCTGGGCAGTCACTGGTCTTGCTCTCGGCATGCCTGTCCAAAAGACTAGACCTCTGACTTGTATTCATGAAGACGTGTGGCTCTGCAGCTGGTGATATGGTCTTTGCAACAGAGAAATAAATCAGACCCTTATTTAGAGTGTGGATTGATCCAATCAATTTCTTCACCACAGGAGTGAGTTGATGGTGCGATTCAAGCTCTGTATGGGGTGTGATGTGCCTTCGCCTGCGCTGTGAACCATTTTTGTAGACTTAGAACGGGTATGTGCATGTGTAGATAAATGTTGTACTCAAAACATACTTGTGCTTCATTTTATGTGCCGTTTTAAAACATTGGACAGCTGAGCGTCATTTGTATGTGTAAAGTTAACCATCTGCAGCCTATCCGCCGGCCATAAACCTGCTTAGCTTGGCCGGGGCTCTCTGCTCATCCTTTTTAATTATCTTGCTCTGCCTCCTCCAGCTAAAATCTGCAACACAACTGCCTTTCTTCCCAACGTCCCCATGCCTTCTGCAGTCCGCAGGTCAGGCGTACATCTTCACCCGTTGCAGAGTGAGCACGGGGGGAGACGGGGTAGGGGTGGAGAGACAGAGCACAGATCATAATGGCTGGCCAATTATCAGCAGAACGGGAGCTGGGGAGTTGGGAGGAGAGAGAGATTATGTGGGGGGGAATGGATCAATACACCAGTCAGTTTCTAATGAGGGGAAGAACTGGTCCAAGTCAAGCAGATGGAAATCCTGCACAGCCTGGGGTGGTCTTTCTACAATGTCTGTCAACAGGGTATTAGGTTTGTGATTTTGTCCAACAGCGCCCCGACAGGGGAATGACTGCCATCACGCCGGAGCGGTGATCTTCAAATATTTACATTTAAAGCATTTATTGCATTCACAGCGTTTCTCACACGCTCTTCTGATCCACCCACATTCCACTTTCTATTATTTCATACATCACCAGGGGCAGATTTAGAAGAGCCTGAAGAATAATGGCTGCCTGTCGTTCACCAGCCCCCTTTTAACCACCCACAACTGCCAGCACAGGACAGTAAATCCTACGCCTCACCCACTCCCCCAGCCCAGCAGCTCAGCTGTGTGCGACTATGCAATCACACAACATGCACTCCTCTGCTTTCATAAAAGGAAAGAAGCTTAAAATGCTAAAACAGCAAACAGTCTCTGCTTTATCTTCCAAAACGGTGACTGGAATAAGCACGAACCAACTGTTCAGCACCAACGTTATGTCTTTGGCACCGTTGTTCTCCTCTGGTTGCTTCACAATTTTCTACATCTGCCTTTCTTTTCCTTTTTTCTGAGGGGCCTTGTGTTGGGTGGGGGTGTTATTTATGGCTGCTCTGTGCAAGTGGACACACACACACATACACACACACACACACACCCTTTCACAGGATGAAAGGGCAGTCACACTGCCTGCAAACATGATTTTACAGCCCTGGGTGGAATGAGTGGTGGAGGAGAGAATGAGGACAGAGTACAAAAGGGGAAAGCCCTTAGATTTACAGGTCCCGGCAGTCAGAATGCAAACCATGTAGCAGTACACATTTGTAAAGCTGATTTTACCCAAACACTAACAAATAAGACATCCGTCTTTATGTAGGAAGACGCGTATGTTAAAACGTGTGTGAAGAGATGCACGGACACGCAAGTACGTCCTGAAAGGGAATCATTGCTTTTTCCATGGCGGTTTTAAAAGAAGAAATTGGGATAGAAGACTGCGATTTCCAAATGCGATGTGTTTCGGGATCTCATCATCTCCTGAATGGATACAAGTGTATGTGTTCGTGCGTATGAGGGTAGCTTTGCAGGGTTAGAGCATGTTTGTTCAATGGCTAGTGTTTTACACATTTCCCTGCTTATACAGTTTTACTGTGGACTCTCCCATATGCATGTGTGCAGGTTTCTGTGTGACAGGACAAGTGTGGCATGTAGATGTTTATGTACAATGTCAAAATAATGAGAAGTGACTGACATAACAAATAAGGGTGTGTCTTTTGTTCATTTTGCAAAAAAAAAATGATTGACACAATTAGTTATCACATCATTGTTGGCTGATCATTTTCTGGCAATTGCCAAATTGTTATTTTTGGAACTGGAATGATTAACCAAACATATCATGTGTTGTACTATACTGGGGAGAGAGAAAAAAAAGGAGACCAGTGGACCTCAGACAGTCTCTCTCCAAGCCAGAGGCAAAACAGGCAAGAAGAGGATGGCAATGTAATTAAGTTAAATGTGTTCCATTGATGGCAAATGGGGGAGCGACTCTGTATACACATGATGACTTAATGGGGAGTGGGGTGCATTTTCCAGTTTATAACATGGTGAAACTGCAAATAATTAAATCAATTTGGGTGTAAAAAAAACTCAAGTTAACAGTTTATGAGTCAAAAAAGAAAGCACTGGCAATACTGCCAGCGGAGCACCTCCATGCTTTGCCGCATCACATATTCAGAGCCAAACCAGAGACCTCGTAACACTCTGCTTCAGGGTGGGTTTCACTAGAAGTGTTCACGGAAGACATAAAATGAAAAGTATTGAAAGTAGCAGTGCACTCTGTTGATCTAGTAGTAATCTGAGGGCGTTCTTTGCCCATGTCTCCTGCAGCGAGAAAATATTGTGAGTATAATTATAAAATAATACAAGATAAAATACGCCCTTTTGCTATGAATGTATGCTGCAAAAACAAATTTAGCTGATGCCAATGTAATAACTATATATATATATATATATATATATATATATATATATATACACATACACACACCATTTCGGTGGGAGGTAACTGGTATAATGAGGGCTTGTATTTATGCTTCAGTGATTGTTGCTATGGTGCATACTGCCTTTAGTGGGGAATACTGTCAGCTGGTCTGGTAAAAAGGTACAGTCTGACCTCTGCTGGTAGGAGGTGATATTGCAGCAATCTTTACACAAAATGCTTGGCTGACTCGGTCAAATACAGTGTTTCTCAGTAACACTTCCAAGAAATACAAGGGAAATGCTGTAGGAAAATGTATGGTCATCCCTCGAACACATAAAACTGTTGGTTAAATATCAATAATTTAGAATGGGTGTTCTTGTATGAGGACAACATTGTTTGACTATGCTTTTTTGTCTCGTACGGAGTCGTCTTGGATGAAATAAGCCTCTGGATGTCTTTAAAACCACAATGCACTATCCAAGAGGTCTGTGTGTGTGTTCACCTGTGTGTTAGAATCTCATGCAACTCTAGTAATTCCAATGCTATTACATGATGAAACCAAATTAGGTATTAAGCATAGCCTCCGAGGACAGAGGGGCTGGAAAAGCCAAAAGAAGGACGACGATGGGAATACCAAGAGGTCAAATGCACAAAACAATAACAGCAACACTGTCAAACAGTCCTCCAAGTCAGCCAAAAGCAAATAACACATTTTTGCAACTTCCTTTTTTTTCTTTATGGGATCACAAATCAACCAAACACTGACACGGAACTCAAGAAAATAAAATCCTTCAAATCACATGGAACAAAAGTATCTTTGCAAAGCACCACAGCGGTGGTGTGGCATCATTTCACATGTTTATTCAAGTCTTTCTGTCCATCACGTCCCCTTACGATGACACACAGCCTAGTTTCAGGCCTGAATTACCACCCACATCTTCGATGTGTTCGGCAATTCAATTAAGTTGTAATAGTATGAATTTTAAATTAACTTTAGTACTGGTATTAATGTCATAATTATGGTATGGTGTAATGTTTCACCGACCTGCTCTCTGAACTGCTCCTGAGACGGGCAGTCGGTCACGTTGACGCAGCCCAACAGGCAGCCGGTGGGGTATTCTTTTGGAAACCTGGGCTCTGCACATAAAACAAGAGCAAATATTCACTTACACAGTCATAGCGGACTTTGTGGCAGTGGTTTCCAACATGACATCAGTTAAAGTATTCAGTCGTATTATCCTGGTTTGCTTTGTACAGGTTGTGTACCTTTCTTGTGCACGTGGCGGTACATGGCTTCCACCTCAGCAATCTCCTGAGGAGTGGGCGTCTTGGCTGCGGCAGCAATCCAAAGACGACCCCGATGGGATGTGTACCAAGTTCGCCCCTCAACCCTACACACACACACACACACACACACACACACACACACACACACACACACACACACACACACACACACACACACACACACACACACACACACACACACACACACACACACACAGCAATGTTACCTCTGCTTTTAGTGGCCCGACTCCTGAGTATGAAACTGCACATTTTTAGGTTAACAGTGCAATTTGGTTTATCTTCAGCGCTCATCTGGGATTTGGTTTGCTCCTTACCTCTTGATGCCTTTGACCAGCAGTGTGGCCCACGGTTGGTGCATGCTGAGGCACCAGCCCCCGTCAGACATCTCCTGAAAGTCCTTGTCTTGGAGCCGCAACTTGGTACGTTCCTCTCCTCCCTTGTCCTCTGCCGAGCTCTTCTCCTGCTTGGGGTTTCTCTTGTTGCTTTTGCTGCCTCCAATATCCACCCACTGGGAAGTGCATTCATTCAACCCATTTTACTGATGTCCCGATTTAGTTTTATAATGATACAAATGTAGAAATACAGAAGTGTAAAAGTACCACAGTGTGACACCCAGTGTAGATGTCAGAAATGACCTACCTCTGGTGCAGCCTGCATTATGTTGGGGTTGACCAGCTCTCCGAGGGTCTGTCTTCCACCTTGTCTTTTAGAATACACTGGGGATTTTGATGTAGAGTCGTTGTTTATGGCCATGATGGTCTCATCCAACCTAAATAGCAAGCGTTTCAAAATGGTGTTAAGCACGACTACACAAAACTGCCCTTGCAGCCTTGATTCAAGGAGTCCGATTATCTCACTTGTTGTAGTACTCGTTGAGGTTGTTTCCATCGTCGAGCACTTGTCTGCCAGCAAAGTCCAGCGTGATCTTCCTGTCCTTGCGAGAGGCGTAGCGAAGTTCTCTCAGCTCCTCTTCCTGCTTCCTCAGCCTTTCTCGCTCATTGGGTGACAACCACTGATTGGAATCGGTGGCAAAGTAGTCCGACTCATCATCCAGAACCTGCGTTCTCTTGACACTGGAGTTTGAGGGGACGGTAAAGTAATAGTTAAGTGTCTCGCTTACCTTCTGCCGTAATCAAAATGTCCTATTCAAGTGTAAACAAAGCACACACAGCTGTAAACCTATCCACTCTTGTCTTGACTGTGTGTTTTATTATACCTATTCTTGTCATATTCCAGCAGTTTTTCTTTGTGCTGCACAGCCTTCTCCAAGCCAGCCTTCATCTTGGCCTCTTGGTGTGGGAGATAATCTCTTTCTCCACCGTCTGTCACCAAAATAAAAAACTAATTCACACCATCGATCCACGCCATTATAGATTTTAGTGTTTTATATTTCGGACTAGTTTTGCCTCTCACCTCCCATCAGCTTCTTTCGTAGTTTCTGGCTTTTGTTGGAGTCTCGTTGCAGGATCTCCTGCTCCTCTCTTGTGCAGACCTGAATCAGAAAAAAAAAATCAGTGAGTAAAGAATACTAAGGATAGTCAGCACACCAAGTAGATTGAAAAAAAAGTGATCCAAGGACTCAAAACTCTTACGTACCAGGCTTCCACAGAAGAGGCAGGGTCCTGAGTTCTCTTGCTCACATACGATGCGACCGCAGGTGATGCAGTTGTTTATAAGCTTGTGCTTTTGGGCAAGGCAATCGCAGGCATGTCGACCTGGGAGTAAGATAGCCAGCTTGTCTTGTCCCTCTTTAGCATAGAGACTGATGAACTTACTTTTCTTCTTTGTTGAAGAAGAACAGCTGTTTTCTTGGGCCTGAGAAAGTAGAAAAAAAAATGAATAGAGGAAACAAGAATAGAAGAAATAAATAAGAGGAGGTAAACAAACTCGCGCAACTATCAAAATTAAATGGATAATTTACAAATGAAAGTCATGGGTTTTGTCATTGTGGTACTCAGACCATGATAATTACCTTCATGAAGTAAGTAACAGCAGAACAAAGGTTTATGGCTGATGTGTACTCACCCTCATCTGATCGATGGGGGTCTTGACTGCCTCCGGCTCCGGCTCCGTTTGGCTCACAGTCGGCACCTCCTGTTTGTTACGGCCTTTGCGTTTTGACTTCTTCTGGCTGTCTTTGGTCATGTCTTGTGAGTCTGGGAAAGGAGCGCAAATTACTTTCGACAAAGACTGTGTGTAGAGCATTTGAGATACATTTTGATATCTCGGTAATTACATTTCCACTCAGAAGACTTTTAATCATTAGAACTTGTATTGATTTACAATGTTTAGTCTCGCCCAGGTACCTCGCATCGCAGTTGTACGGCAGGTTGTTAACGGCTGGGAGGTACCTTTATGTACAATTTAAATCAAAATACATTTAACGGCAGACATCAGACAGCCTACCTGGTGATGAAAAAGATTCCTTGAGAAAGGTAAGACTCGAGGTATCTGTGGTCTGTCGTTGAGTCTTCTTCCATCTGCTGAGGAACTCATCGATGAACTGTCCTTTCCTCCCTTCTGTGCCCTGCAGGAGATCTCCCACATACTCCTCGATCTCTTCAGCATTTTCGATGGATAGAATGTATCTAGACAGAAGGACACCATTTAAATACGATAACGTTTTATTGTCAAAGGGGATGTAGAAAACATTAAAGACCTAAATAATTCCTACACACTACTTCTTTATATCTGTGTGGCTTCCAACGATGTTTAACGGTCTGCTTATAGCTTACTATAACTTTTAAGGATTCTTAAATGGGCCAAATTTGTACGGTATTTCTTTTCTCTCTTTCTTTTTCATAAAATAGTTACAAGTAAGGGACTTAGTTTGTGTTTATTTTTGATGTGTAGAAACAGAGCACTATTACTGTTTTATTGTCCTCAATATTTCAATATTTATTATTTTGTCTTCCATGTGCTGGGTAATAATAACTAACAACACCTGCAGATAATATAAGATGTCCCTGTGCCTCTGGGGAGATAAAACGTGACATAACGTTGAAAACATGCCACATTGTTTCCAGGCTGTTTATTTAAAATATTTGTTTTGTTTGTTTATGTTTTTTAGGACAGTGTCCTCACCTTAAATCTCATGACAAAAGCAAAGAACAAAACTTAATCTGATCCTTCACACGACATAAGAGGCACAGATACAAAAGGTACATCACCCACGATGTGCCACTTAGAAAACAGTGGATTTAACAGAGTGACTGACAGGTTGGGAAATGAAACCACAGGTTGACGGTTAGCTAATAACCCTCTAACACACCTGTCTGTCGACCTGTTACTGTTACAGCTGTAAGGCCAAACTTATTGAGCTGTACTAAAGGAAAGCGGTACATTTAACACACGTGTAAGCTTCATTAATACATAGAAGACGTCATTTTATTTAATCACACTGGAAAACGCGAACACAGTACATCGCAGCGCGACCAAGCTAGCTTTATATATTTTTTTTATCTCGTTAGCTTGCCGGCTGTCAGCACTTCCACTGACGTCATATTCGTGTTTTTACTCACTGGACGATGTCTTCACACGCCTCCAACCCGAACTTGTGGTGTAACTGGTCCACACACCACTGCAACAGGGCCTCGGACATGTTGACCGACTCAAAAGACTCAAATCAGACGCAGCGAGGAGCGCGTCGAACCGAAGGCTGAATCAACGTGTTTCCAGTCGGCGACATAACAAAGGCGCACACGATGAACATGACTGCGTGGCGGAAGAGAACCCATTCCGGGGGGAAACACGCGTGTTGTCGATTGAAGGTTCCCCCTTCCAACCGACTGTTGGTAGGACTTCCAATCAGATCAGACAGTTAAGACATTAAAACAGAGCATCTTTGACTTTACATCAAACACAATTTGTCAGGGATGTAAGTTGATTTCTATCTCCAGTTCAGTCGGACTTGAAACTACACATTTGTCTTTTCTTTTTTATCAGTGAAGGTGGGTGTACTTGTTAAATTCAGTCACTAGATGTCAGCTTTGTAATGCAGTGAAATACAGGCGCATTCAGACACGACTTTACAGTGACGCTATTTGCTGAAGTACTAAATTATTTGGTATTTTCTACACCGGAAGTCAAAATGTCTTGTGAACACTTCTATGGCTTCTACTGTTCTTGAGCATTTCCATTTTCAGACACTTTGTACTACTACCTTATTACCCTTTGGAGGTAAATATTGTACTTTTTACTTGACTACCACTTTAGTTACTTTGCAGATTCAGATTATTATACACATTTTGTTCATACAAAATATAAATCAAATAATATATTAGGATACATCATGATGGATTAAGCTGTCCAGCAGTCGATAAAGTAATTAAAATTAGCTCCACATTTACTAGCTGCAACATTAAAGTCATGCACACTTTAATGTATCAATAATTATAATGCAACAATATAATATTCTGCTACGAGTCATTATGCATAATGAGTATTTTTACTAGTTGTACTTTAAGTGTATTTTGTTGCGAACACTTTTGTACTTTGTACTTTGTACTTTGTGTGTATTTGTATATACACAAGGCAAGGCAAGTTTATTTGTATAGCACATTTCAACAACAAGGCAGTTCAAAGTGCTTCACATAAAACCATTAAAAGCATCAAAACATAATGCAAAAGAAAATACGATTTAAAAACAATTAAGAACATTCATTTAAACATTAAAATCAGTCAGTAAAACATTAAAAAGCTAAAAAATAGAATCCTTTGCATTCTACTGTTTAGGTTCTCTGAACCACGGTTTCAACCTCTGTTTTAGTTACTTCTGGTACTAAATTAGTTTTATTTTAAATCCCCTAGACTCTTTCCAGTTCCCCAAATTGGAGTTTACAAGTCGTCCAGAGTCTTTTCAATTCCCTGAACTAAAGCGTTTACACGTCCCCCGGACTCTTGCCAGTTAAAAGTTGCAGTGCAGTTTAAGAAATAGTGAAATGCAGAAAATGATTAAGATCCTTGAATCTGGTTCAATTAAAGGCAACAGCAAACAGAAGTGTCTTTAATCTGGATTTAAAGGAGCTGTGGGTCTCTGAGGGTCTCTGAGGGTCTCAGCAGACCTGCAGCTTTCAGGGACCTTGTTCCAGATATGTGGAGCAGAAAAACTGAACGCTGCTTCTCCATGTTTAGTTCTGACTCTTGGAACATAAAGTAAACCGGTCCCAGACGACCTAAGGGGTCTGGATGGTTCATAAGCAGCAGATCAGGAATGTATTTAGGCCCTAAACCATTCTGTGCTTTATAAACCATCAGCAGGATTTTAAAGTCAATTAAAGTCAATTCTTTGCCAGTGCAAATACCTCAGAACTGGAGTGATGTGATCCACTTTCTTGGTCTTAGTGAGGACTCGAGCTGCAGCTTTCTGACTGACTTTTCACAGAGACCTGTAAACACACCGTTACAGTAGTCCAGTCTACTGAAGATAAAAGCGTGGACAAGTTTTTCCAAATCCTGTTGAGACATAAGTCCTCTAATCCTTGCTATATTCTTCAGGTGATAGTAGGCTGATTTTGTAATTGTCTTGATATGGCTGTTCAGGTTGAGGTCTGAATCCATAACTACACCTAGATTTCTGGCTTGGTTTGTGGTTTTTAACATCAGTGATTGAAGCTGAGCGCTGACTTTCAATCATTCATCCTTGCTACCAAAAACAATTACTTCTGTTTTATCTTTATTTAATTGAAGAAAATTCTGTCACATCCAGTTGTTGATTTGTTCAATGCATTTACTCAGCCCTTGTATGGGATTATAGTCCCCTGGTGATATAGTTATGTAGATTTGTGTGTCGTCTGCATAATTATGATAACACACTTTGTTGTTTTCCATAATCTGAGCCAGTGGAAACATGTAGATGTTGAACAGAAGAGGCCCCAGTATTGAACCTTGGGGAACACCACGTCACCCTAGTCAGCTCTGATGTGTAATTAGCTACAGACACAAAGTATTCTCGATCCTTCAAGTAGGATTCAAACCAGTTAAGTGCTGCGCCAGAGAGTCCTACCCAGACCTGTAGCCTGTCTAGTAGTATGTCCTGATCGACCGTGTCGAATGCAGCACTGAGATCCAGTAATACTAAGACTGAGATTCTGCCACTGTCTGTGTTTAAGTGGATGTCGTTGAAAACCTTAACAAGAGCAGTTTCAGTACTGTGATGCTGTCGAAGGCCGGACTGGAAAACATCAAAACAGTTATTTACAGCTAAGAAGTTGTTCAGCTGTTGAAAAAAACACTTTTTCTATTATTTTACTTAAAAATGGGAGGTTTGATATTGGCCTATAATTTTTCATTATTGCGGGGTCTAAACTAGCCTTCTTTAGGAGTGGTTTAATAACTGCAGTTTTTAGGGCTTGTGGGAAAACACCTGAGAGAAGGGAGGTGTTTACAATTTGAATTGACACACACATTCATACATACATACATACATATATATATACACGCACACAGGCAAGTAATAAAAATCAGCAAATGTTCTTTGGAGATGTCTTAAGTCCATTATAGGATTCTCTTTACTTTAAAGACAGCAAATTTATTTATGAAATTGGGAAAGTGATATGAGCTCTAATTCATTTAAATATGGATTTCTTGTCTCAAGGCTATATTTTCTGTTGGAACAACTTTCTTGCTCAGTGCAAGTTTTCATTCAGTCTTGCAAAATTAGATGTCGGCAATCTCATTTCCTCCGCATAATACTACAGGAGCTGCATTGGAATACGTTTGTGTTTTAACTACCCAAAGTAGTTTTTGTTTTCATCTGGCTGGATGTCAAACAGCCTGTCAAACAGCCTCTGTCTCTGTTGTCTGTTTCAATTTGACAGTACAAAGGTCAAGGTTTTTTAAAGATTATTTCTTTGGCATTCTTCCAGCGTCCTGTATTTGACAGACGGCTGTGTAGAAAAGGGGGAGTGAAAGAGGTCTGACATGCAACAACGGTCTCATAGCTGAAATCAAACCCCAGACGATGAGGTTAAATCTGAATTATCGGACATGAAAAGCAGACTATTTTGACCTCACAGTAATTCTTTAATTTTCATAAAATGTTATATTGAAATCAGCAAGAAGCAATAACTAAGACAAACATGGTTATGCTTCTGACAATATAATTTGTATTTCTAGAAAGGCAACTTACAACATCACATAGATGGATAAACAAACACATTGTTATACAAGATACTGTAGCTGTAATGTTTTGTATAATGTAATTGTAATGTAATAGATCTTAGTGAGAATATGGTTAATTGTCATTGCGTTGTGAAGAACAATAATACACAATCAACATCACATGACAAACCACAATTGTATCCACTGTAGATTAGAAAATTACACAATTCAGAGGATAAAATGTTGATGTTTTCCTCTAATATGCCGTTTGGCTGTGTAATATAAAAGGCTGGTCATTTTAACCAACATCATGGAAGGCATAAATTAAACTATTTATGCCTCGCATACAATTTGCCTAAAGTCCTCAATTTGACTTTGTATGGTTACATATCTGGTGATATACATGATATAGCAGCCTTGACTGTATTACCACCACATGAGTTACTCTGTGACAGGAGAGATTGGTAAAGGCTTTTATTTTTGTCTCCTGATAAAGTCCTTAAGTGGAAAAGTCTTTGGAAATGGCCTCTACAAAGTTGGGTGCTGACATGAGGATCCCAATGGTGCAGAGGATAGTGAAGAGTGAGAAAGCCATGAGACAAAGCCTGTCGATAACGGACGCAGCAAATTTCCACTCGTTGCACACCGACTTGTCCTCGTCTTGGTCACGGAAGCGCTTGGCAATGTAGCGCACCTCCTCCAGGATCTTGGCCAGCTCTGGTTCCACGCTGCCCACTGAGGACCCCTGACCTGCGGGCAGGAGCATCTCATCCTCGCCTGCTCGCCCAGCCAGCCGCGCACAGAGGACCCCGGACTCAGGCGAGATGCTCTCCAGGCCCCGGAGGCCAACATAAAGCACGTTGCCGTTGGTGTGTTGGGGGGCCGAGGTGCCGGCACTGAGATCCATGCTGGTCATGCTGTTCCGCGTGGCCTTGTTGTGACACGCCGAGTGCAAACGCTCCTCACCTGGTCGCTTCATGCGCAGGAACCAGGCGCACCAGTTCAGCAGGATCACGCGGGTCTTTGGGGGTCAAACGATAGAGAAGATGGAGGAAATGATTAATGTAGGTCACATCCACCAGAGAATATCCAGGCGATCCTCATCTGTTCACCCTTTACGTCTCATTTGTTTTCTCAGTTTTACTTTCGCAGAAGCCAAATCAGCTCAATATTTCACTTTTCCCAAATTATAATGAAAAGCTGATTATATCATGGACCCAGAAAATACCAGTTTCTGATTTGTTTTGCAACAAACACCTTTAAATCTTTGGTCAACAGTCTAAGCACAAAGAAAAGGTACAACCATTTCCCTGGATGTAGGAGGATATATAGCTGGTGACCACTCTGCTCTGTGTTGGAGCATTCTTTGACTCTGAACCTTTTCAATATGTTATGATATCAGGAGACCTCAATGTGCCAGAAAGATTTATAGAAACACATTAGCCAGACTCTCAGTTCTCCTGGGGAATATTTGTAACCAACTTTATTAACACCCGAGGACCTCAGTACATTTCTGCCTGTTAAAGATACCCGTTTGACAAACAAGCAAATGCAACTTTATCCTAATGAACCACTGTAAGTGAAGCAAAATGGACTGTAACCTAATAAAAAAAAAACAAAGCAGCATAATGACAGTGCATCATTATGTACTCTCCAGTTCTGAATTGCGGCACGACGGAAATAGCTAAAGTGGTGTTAATGGGATCATAGTATAAGTCACAAATAATGGTGTAAAAGGAAACGACACTCACCCACTTTGGCATCTTGCTTCCATCGGGGTCATGGTGGTGATATTGTAAGACCAGAACTGTGGCAATGATTGAGAGACCAACAATGACCATGGTGGTGGCAAAGTACTGAGCTGGGCAAAGAAGAAATAGAGGCGACAGTAAGAATGGAAACAATAAAACAGATGCAGATAACATTGCGAGGAGATAACCTGAGGATATAGTAAAAGGTTTCTGTGTGAGGAAAAGGGCGAGATAACCAGTCCAAGAGAGCAAAACTCTCTTCTTGCCTCAAGCACACTTCTCACTTTGTGTTTCAGAGAAATGCAAAATGCTACTTTTTCATTTCACTGCTTCAAATAGGGTGACTCAGATCGCTTTATGAGAAAAATCCAAATATTGGACGGCTGCTTAAACTTAATTACACTGTGATGTGAGAGAACCCATGATGAAAAACGACTACACACATTTTCACCCGCGTCTTCACACTGATAGTAGTTGACACCCATAGCGACTGCTTTTAACTTTAGCCTGGCGCTTACCTATTAATGGCACCGAGTCCGATGTGGCGGGCATAATCTCTGCAACCAGCAGCATAAAGACAGTCAGGGAGAGCAGCACTGTAATGCCTGGGAAGGACAACAAATCTCAGTAAGCACTTCAAAACAAAACTATTAAGTGGAGTGAGAAGTATTGAAATGACACTGTTGGCTGGGCCCCATGATTCTCTGCATAAGTTAGATGTTAGATGTTATGAATGCAATTAAACACACTTTTCCATCCTTAAAAATACATTTTGTAAGAATATGCAAAATATGAAATGCGCATTTTTGCATATTTGTATTATAAATACTGACTGTTTCATCCCATTCAAGTAGTTCCAGTTGCATTGTACTCGGTTCTTTTCTCTTGCTCACAATTTGTTCTTAGTCTGCATAAAGTCCTCCAATACATCCCGATGCATTTGTGCCGCCTTGTATTCTTATGCTAATTTAGCCTTGTGTCAAATTGTATGCTCCTCTTCCACAATGCTGTGCTCCATTGTCGCCAAATGTGAAGGAGAATTACCCCAAAAATTTGATTTGTGTGTGAACTGTTGAAGCTTATAATGTGTCCCAGTCACTGGCTACATCACCTGAGAAGGTACAAGCTCAGACAGACACACAGGTATCTTTAAAATAGCTGTGAGCAGAGTTTTCACTAATGAGCTGACATCACTAAGCCACTGGCTCTTTGGCTGTCTCACTAAAAGACTGAACCTCCCAGCAGGATTAAGAGTCACATCTTAATTAACTGCAGTAATGCTGATATACATTTGATGCCCCTGAAAAATACTTAACAGCTGCCTCTATATTTTCTTATATCTTCTTATATCTGTGGAAAAAGGAGTAACATGTGAATCATTTTAAATGACTATGAGTGGAATAAATAACCTGTATTTTAAAGAGCATGCCAATTAAGTACGGAAGAGATGCAAGTGAGGCAAAACATATATATCTGGTGGTCCATTTTCTCAATCTGATCAAAACATTTTTCTCTCATGTGTTTATGAATGAAGAACATGTGAAAAATGTTTTTGCCAAGAACATTTGCTTCCAGGTGAGTCGCAATGAACATAACTTGCTAACACCCAATAAATGTACTTTGTGTTTAGAGAAATAAAAATTCACAAGGAAGAAAACATTGACGCATTTAGTCCTATATTAAACATTCGGTAGTGGTGCATTTCAGTGTCTCGTAGCCAAAATGAGTATGACAACCACACTTGGACAAATGATCCTGAAAAAACCTTTTCCACCTGTTCCTGACTCATAAACACAAGAGAGATGAAAATTAGATCAGACTTAGTAAGTAGATCACCAGAATATTTTTTTTCTCACTTGACTCCCAGGGCCTCCAAATATAAGTCTTTGTTACACCCCCCCTTTCTTTCTTCTGTTACTTTGAAATGCTTTGAGCAACACAAACTTAAATATATTCTCCTGCATTGTGCGGTGATGCAGGCAGATGTTGCAAAGGTGAAAATGTCTATATACTATTTACATAGCTCAATACACACGATGGGAAAATGTGTTTTTGCTTTGTGATTTAAATGAACCGACTCCTTAAACGAATGAATACAATGAACCCAGCAGTCCTGATGAACAGTCTAATATAAACAACCCTTCATAACACTGACATGAAAATGCAGATGCAAAATGAGGGGACTCAGAGTAAAGATCTACACACAATAATATTCCTCTTGATCCATTTGTGCATTTTTACAAACGTAATGCCCACGACAACCCAATTTTATTGAAATGAAATCTGGGAATAAATGCTGCCATGAAAACACACTTCTAAATGAGTGTTCACCATTCTCAAATGATAATGTCAATGCGGTTTGATATACTGACTTCATATACAGTAGATCTGTGAGCACACGCACACGCACACGCACACGCACACGCACGCGCGCGCGCACACACACACACACACACACACACACACACACACACACACCCACACACTTTACCTTACCTAGGGAATACAACTCATGCCTGATTTGTGCTGTGGACTACAGCATAAAAAAACCTTTCAAACACATTTAAGGAGCATTCAACTCTACATAACAGCATATTATTCTTTGCTTGAGCAATTCTTATGTATTCTATTTGTCTGTGAGCTATCAAAACATCGGAAGAAATGCACACATGTCGAACATTAACACTACACACACACACACACACACACACACACACACACACACACACACACACACACACACATCTGGCTCTAAAGCAATGTTTGGATAATGAAGGAATCCAGGTGCGACGCAAGACTCTGCATAAATCAACCTCCCCACTCCCACATATAGTATATATACACACACACACACACACACACACACACACCACCAAGCCCGTGTAATTTATGCATGAAATGGGCTCAAACATTTAAGTCAACTGTGACAATTAAGATAAGATTAAACCATTTTCCCGGTCCACTGACAGTTAAGTCAGTCACTCAGCGCTGATTATCAGATTACTCCACAAGGCCACAGAGGAAGTGGATTAATGAAAAAAACATTGTTTTTTTCACAGAATGACTGATTACCCGACAGAAACAAATTAAGTGTAGATGGAGAAAAGTTGGAGAACAATAGAAAGGTTGGCTCCATGTCGAAACCACTTGGGCTTTAAAAGATTTGATTTAATTATGATGTCATTAGTTGTCAGCTGTATGCTTTGGCCTACGTTAAAAAAAACAAAAAAAAACACTCTTCAGTCAACATAACAGGAAGCAATTTTTTTTCAGAAATGCTGACATTAAAAATTGAGAAAGAACAGCGAGAAGTAAATGCATTTTAAAGGAAATCTGTCACCTCACAGACATGGAGCAACATATCAACTCTTTTGTGTCAGAATCGACGAGAAATAATCAAATAAGCTGAACACATACACATTATGTTACCAATGCAATAGCAGCTATACGTTTTCTATTGATGAAAGGTTGAGTGAAAGGTGCCCTGTAGGTCACTGAGGTGCAGAAGGACAGTCAGTCAAACTGAAATCCTCTTATAAGGCTTGTAAAAAATGAATAGAGGGATGTTTCTCATTCATATGGACTACAAATTTGAAGCATTGCTCCCTCGCGGCAGCAGCCAAGAGACACAGCGGGTTGGGCCAACAGAAATAAATCATCCTCATTTTGGCTTACAATGCTTAGAAACAAATGCAGCTGAGACAATACTGCACAGACTGTTCTGTTATGTTGTTCATTCTGTACACATGACATCTGTTGTACTTCTGTCCATCCAGAGGGATCCTCCTCTGTTGCTCTCCCTAAGGTTTATTCCTTTTTTCTCACTGTTAAAGTTTTTTTTTCGGGGGGGGGGGGATTTTTCCTGTGCAGATGCGAGGGTCCTGGGACAGAGGATGTCGTATGTGTACAGATTGTAAAAGGTTTTTTTTCGGGGGGAGTTTTTCCTGTGCAGATGCGAGGGTCCCGAGACAGAGGATGTCGTATGTGTACAGATTGTAAAGCCCTCTGAGGCTAATTTGTAATTTGTGATTTTGGGCTCTACAAAATAAATTTAATTGAATTGAACTATTCGGCCCCGCGACCCTAAAAAGGATAAGCGGTTCGGATAATGGATGGATGGATGAACTATTCGGAATTTTCTCATTAACTGGTGCATGTACTTGAATAAGAAATTTGTTGCCATTTATTCAGGGATGTCTATCGCTATGTGTATTTTGAGAGGGAAACAAATATATGAGACAAACCTTGAAATATAATGCAATCCAATACGACAAAATCACAAAGTACAGTAAAATGTACCACCAAGTTGAATCAACCCCTTGACAGCAAGTGTCAACAACAATTAAAAAAATATATCGGTTTCACAAAGTTAGTATTTATTCTACTATAGGACAGTTGCATTGGATTGCATTAGAGGGTTTTTCTGGTCACTCAATGTGTATAAAAACAATAATCAATGAAAAGGCTATTAAATTAAAAAAAATAAACGGACAGTGTGTTGGATTAGGTGGAATATTGTGGTGAGGTTGCAGAGTGTAACCAACTGAATACCCCGGAGGTAACATGAGCCAGCGAGTGCAAAACCTGGGTAACGTTATTCGCCTCCCTGAAAAGCCATTCTCACCATGATAACACTGCTCTAAGAGCACTGGAGCAGCATCTGGCAGAGCTCAGCGGTTTTCCGCTCTGCTGTTTACGTTACTGCGGTTTCACAGGAGAACTGCGGTGTCAAGTGACATAAAAATGTGAAAGGCTCTCGCTAGAGCGAGTGTTTGGCTTATCCATCCTGGGCTGCTGTAGAAACATGGCAGTGCCACATGGCGGACTCCATGAAGAGGACCCGCTCTCTGTGCATGTATGAAGAGCTCACTCTAAGCATTTCAGGTTATTATACACTAATTAAATCACATTTATGAATAATGTATTCCATTTCTGCAAACAGAACGCCCAAAATGCGCAGTGTTAACTGGCCCTTTAAATGTCCAGTATTTCAGCAATGTGTGTGTTTCAAACCCAGGGAGATCTTTTCTCCAGAGTCGGCAGGCAGAAGGAAGACGAGCAGCGCCATAGTGGAGATCAGGACACACGGGATGAGCAGGTTGAGGCCGTAGTAGAGGGTCCGCCTCCTCATCACCAAGGTGTAGGTAATGTCATGGTACGGCTCCTCGCAGCAGTCGTAGAAATGCTCGTTTTTCTGTCCTATAACCTCTGCGAGACGAAACAAAACACAGTCTACTCTGGCAGAAATGGAGTGACAAGTTATGGAGAAATCTTCATTTTAAATTTTTAATATCAATCCTCTGCACTTCACAAGTCGCCTGTTCCCTCTTACCGACAAGGTCCCACTCTCCGTTGGCCATGTAGCCCGTGATGTCAGCCTCCAACATCTTCAAGTCCAGAGACCAGCCACCGTATGTCCAGGAGCCAAACTTCAGCTCACACCTCTGGACATCAAAGGGGAACCAGCGCACATCGATGTGGCAGGTGCTCTTGAAGATCCCTGTTGGGTTTCCATTTGAGCCAAAATTATGTCACATGGGCACCGTCTATAGCGACTGAAGATGTGTCAAAACAGATATCTAACATTTTAATTATGTATATTCAACTCATCGAGAGTGAGGACGATGGGGAGGATGACACATCATGACAGAGGTACAGTTTGAAGTTGAATTGACACAGACAGATTTTTTTGTCAGGTGAGCAGTCAAACATAGACGGATCGGATTGTCGGAATCTTTTTTTGTCACAACGGAAGTGCAGTCCAAAGTTGAATAGACGAGGACAGATGTTTTGTCACCTGTTCAGTCGACATATATTGAAGAAAGACTTGCTTTGAGATGTACCATACTTCACCTGAAGATGGCTACTGAAGAGAGAGACAGAAACGGATGGAGTGTTATTCAGAGCTCTGATAGAGTTTTAACTACTCTGGAACAGGAAGCCGAGGGAGACCGAGGAAAGAAATGACAGTGCCCAATAGCTAGAGAGGTTTTACTCCGACGAGATATGGAGTCCAAGTGCCATCCATCCCAACGAGAGTAAAAAATCCAATATGACAATGAGAAGAAAGTGGCCGGTAATCCTTCAGGGGAGGCAGGCACCAAACTAATTTCCATCCGCATTTAAGATAGATATGAGACATCTGCAGTAAACAGGGTCTCTCGCCTCTCTCTTGGTGCCATGAAGATGATAAACCTCAGCAGGGAATGAACAGAGATGTGGAGCAGAAAATAGAAGAACGAATGCTATTTACTGCAATGAACCTCAGTGACAAAGACAAGTTAACAGTAAATGATGTGGAACGGCCGTCGAGGTCACATCTGCGAACAGTGTTACTCGTTTAATGCAGTTGTCTTGAGCTCAAGTGGCGGCTGAGTGTTCTGGGCCAATGTGGCATTCAGCGAGGGTTCACTTGGAACAAAGTTGAGAGGCAATTTGCTCGTGACAGAGGCAATCAATCCAGAAGAAATTCTATGAAGGAGCCATTTATGCCCTTATCGATTAAGATGCTGAGGCGAGGCAGGCCACCGCCTTTGTGTGGTAAGAGAAAAAAAGAGAAGGGGGGCGGGGGTTAGAAGAGCCTGCCAAGGAGAGCAGTGATCGCCAGATGCGACAGGAAGGCCTTCTGTTTCAATGTGTGGCTGTTCATGCATGTGTGTGCATGTGTGTGTGTATACGGGTTGGCTGGCAGCAGTGGGTCAGAAGGGACTTGTTCGGGGTTCAAGTGCATCGCTGCTCAAAGCGTCACTGAGTGCCATAGTGATGGATCCACTTCTTCGGAGCGTTTTGACATTAAATTACTGAGTTAAGAACATTTGAAAACACAAAGAGAATATTGCATGACTGTTTGACAGTTTGGGAAAATACACGTATTGGCTTCCCCCACCCAAGAGTTAGGTAAGAGGATAAACACCAATCCTTTATCTGTCTGTTAAACAGGAAGAAGTCAGTTTGCTTAGCTTAGCATAGCATAAAGACTGGAAACGAGGGGGAAACAGCGAGTCTGAAGCTAACTAATCAACATTATCTTGATTGTTTAAAATGTAGCTCCCAGCCAAGAAATATTCTGCCATGTAGACCCCAATAAAACCACAAGTTGTTGTTTTTACTCTTTGCACAGATGAATTAAATGAGATATAATATGTTAATTGATGATCTTTAGAGGTGCTATCAAGTGTATTTTTATACCCTTGGATAGAGCTAGACTAGCTTTTTCACCTGTTTTCATTTTTAATGCTAAACTAAGCTAAAACATGCTAATCTATTCATCTAACTCTAGGCAGGAAGGAGAAAACATATAAAACAACCTGAATTTAAGTGTTATTGGTGCAACTCTTTTACATAATCAACCAGTATTTTAGATGAATTTCCTCCAGGAGTAATATTCTGATAGCTTTAGGGAGTTGATTCAAAGTTGTCATCCATTAAAAAAACAGCAGCAGTTGCTTTTTTCTCTCACTAACCCTTTGTGGAAATCCCCAATAGAGAATACAGCATAATGTTTATCATGTTTAAACAGCACAATAACAGGAGCCTTCTGGGTATACATTGTATAAAATCAGGAGGAGGATTGTATTTGTTTGATAATTGTGCCTCTGGCAGGAACTTAAACCTTTTTTAATTAAATACAATTTATTTTACACGACTATGAATAAACAGACTGTCATCTATTTATTATGGTTTGATGATATTTGTATATAATTAAGCCATAATAAAAATAATGATACCTCATTGTTGTTTTTTACCCTGACATCTGGTGTCTTTTAAATTATGTAACTATGGGGTCAAAGATTTGAAGCAAACTATGAAAATGAAAACAACAGTGAGAACAATGAGATAATATCTGGAGCACACAGTTACAGTTCGAGTCCTTAATAAGGTGCAGCATCTAATGTTGCAGTGAAGATATTTAAATTGGCTGCGCCCAGCTAAAATCTGTCTCTAATAGGACAGACAGGTTCTGGGCTTTGCTTACATCGTGCTAATATATGTAATATATACATATATATGATAAAACATCATAGAGACATGGAAATCAAGATAGATTCATTTCTTCTTTTGGGCATTTATTTTCAAAGTATAAATCCAGTTTGGGGGCGCCAAAATCATGAAATAAAATAAATAAATACAAATAAAATAGAAATACAAATTTCACCCTTTTGGTTTCTCGTTTTATTTTCCTCAAAAGGAGAACACAGGGAATTTACAGAAATAAGAACATTCAATTGAATTTTAGTTGGACTTTAACATTATGACATCCCATGCCATCATACTGCAATTAGCAGTCTTGTGTTTTATTAAGTATTTTTATGTATGAGTATATGAGTGTGACCACAATTGATTCAGGACTTGATTTTGTATTTCTTACCACTTTCTTAAAACTATAACTGTGTGCTCCAGACATCATCATACATTTTTCATCACATTATAAATAACTTTTACAAATTTACTTCCTTTATGCATTCTCTTTCCGACTGTGGAGGTAGAACATCAGGTTTAGTTACGTGGTTTGTGTAAAATAAAATATAGAAGACACTCTTTACATTGCTGCTTATCTAAGTTTAACTGTGAACATCAGGTGTTTCTCAAAACACGTAGCATCTGTGACTATTTTTAATACTTTTATGTCTGAAAAAAAAATAATAAAAGAAAAACAGCAGAGGAAGGGAGCAATGATGTCTAAGATTTCTAATGAATAAACATCTATTTTTGTCTAACTGAGATTATGACTCTTACCTGGAGGTATGTAGGAACAGGAGCCAGAGGAATTGACCAAAATATTGGTGTGGAAAGTAGCATCAAATCTTTCATCAGCACTGTGGACAACATGGAGCGACATCAGTATTTACTTCAGAGTCATCTGTAACCAAAGTACAGCTTCAGTAGAAAACATTTTAATAAATTCATACAGTGATACAGCCTTTGCGAGGATGAATAATAAGGATGCAACATCAATTTAGAGGAACCACAAATAATAATAATATTATATTAATGATGATAATGTATTTTTCAGAGCCCCTGTCAGTCACAGGCCCTTATAATTGACCTATAACTCCCCCCACACATGGCGCCTCTGCCCCTTTGGTATGCTGCTCTTGTGAGCAACCCGAGACGAGCTTGACTGATGTGGAGTTAGCTGCTGGAGCAAGCGTTAAGGAGAATTGCAAAAGGGCCCCACAACGGAAATGACCTCGTCTGGAATGCTTTTTGGAGCCTTTGACAAAGCCATGAGACACTGAAAATCAGGCCTGCCCTCGGTCACTCCTCCTTCATGTTGGAAACAAGGCTGATCTGTTCAGCCCAGAGAAAAAGTAAGCAGAGCCCCAGAGATTGAGGTCCAAATACTTTTCCTGTTTCATGGCTCTGTCAAAGTCCTTCAAGAGGAGGTCATTTCCTTTGTGGAGAGCTTCACAATTACCCTCTGCGATCGCACCAACCGTCTCTCTCTCCCTCCAGATCAAAGAAGACATCCCCAAGTCTATAAAATTAGGTTTTTGAAAGTTGTGAAAAAATAATCAGAATTCTCTACTCTGAAATGTTCGGGGCGCGTCCACTGAAGGCTCTGAAACGAAGGCCAATCTAGGGTGAGGGTTGATTACATATGTACAGTGACAGTACACACAACATGTCCGCCTTCTCACTGCTGCACGCTATACTTTGCAGAACGTTAACGTGCATGCTCTTTGGGTAAAGCATGAGCACCAGAGACTTCTGCCGGTCGAGCCGGCTAACTTGCAGTTTAACCCCATGCTAACTTGTAGTTTAGCCCCATGCTAACTTGCAGTTTAGCCCCATGCTAACTTGCAGTTTAGCCACATGCTAACTTGCAGTTTAGCCCCATGCTAACTTGTAGTTTAGCCCCATGCTAACTTGCAGTTTAGCCCCATGCTAACTTGAATGGGGAAATCATTAAATCGTGTAGTTTTCTACAATTTTTTAAAGTGTTATCGGACTGAATTGATCAATATCTGATAGGTACACAATTCACGGGGATTAACAGCTGCAACCGTAGCAGTTTGTTTGTTTGAGCGGCAAAACCACTGATGCTATGTGCTCTAGTTTTTATAAAGTGTTAGGGGAGGGGTTATGAGAAGGATGGCTCCTATGTGTCATCGAGACATGATATCAGAAAAATTATCTTGACCACCAAAAACGGTCACAGTCTTTTCACATGTTTTCAGCAATTATTTTCCAACATGCATAATGTGTTTAGAAACACATCTCAGATTTTACTTTACCCAGACTGGAATGGGAAGTTTTTTTTAAATGCTGCCGTTGCACTGCATGCTCATGGGGAATGTAGCCATGAGATACCTTATGTTATGATTTGGCGTAATATAAAAATAAATTGACTTGATTGACTCAGAAGAGTAGTGTAAAAAGTAGGACACTGATGCGGACAAGTACTCCAACAGACAGTCAACTCTTTAACAGACAAGCCCTTCCATTCTTGAGCTCTGAATTTGTGGCATTGGAAATGCAAAAATAAAGTGCACAGCTCTGTGTCAATGTGGAGGAGACTGTGAAGGAGACAGTGAAGAATAGGTTCAACAACATCAAACAAACAAACCGGTTTCTGGAATAATTGTTTGAAGTCAATCTTTGTGTTCTTTTTACGCTAAGTGGCTCAGGTCATAGGGAATATTCTTCCACTCTTTATAGTCACTGTATTGTTAGCGTTAATTAAGCAAAAGGAGCTTCTAAAACTCTACACAACTTGCATGCAACCGACATGATATTATAAATTCAAGCCTTGGTTCTCAGATACGGTATTTACCTTCTCACAACGTGACTGAATTCACCATTAACTATTCACCTGAACAGTTTATGATGTTGTATATGGTATCCTTGTAACCAATGACCATCAAAACACAGGAGTGTTATCGTGTTTGGGACAGGAGGTTTAATGCAAAATACTAAATTCGGTTATAGCAGAGAGTGTAATGCGAGTCTGTGATGGCTCCATTTCTTAAAAGTTCCATGTGAGCATCATTTCATCACCTGGACTATAATGAGTTAGAGAAAGCAGGTACATAGCACACGAGATGTCCCAATTCCCCTGGAGATGGTTGTTCAGAAGTTACCCTCATTCTCCTCTGCTACCCACAATTCATTCCCTCTTTATGAACTCCCCAGAGGTTGAGGCATGGTTGAGCTGAAGTTGAAAGGGGGGGAGGGAACTAACTTGCAGCAGTCTAATTCAAAGAGTCTCAAATCAAGGCTTTCCTCAGAGGGCCAAAGACAAATGAAGTAAAATGCTTTTCCCCATCATTAGTCGATGGGAGAGGAGAGCGCCTCTAATGTGATTTGTTCAGATCTCTCTTTCAAAGATTGATTAAGGGTGATCTGTACAGCATTTTCCATTAGGGACATATAATATAATGCTCTTTCTCCCATTATTTTTACGGAAGTTTATTAATTTGTTATAATGATTTATTGCACCAAAGCTCTCGTTTAGACTGCACTGAATATATTTAAACTGCAGAGCACCACTAACCTTGAAGTGTAACCAGCTTACCTACAGTATGAGCCATACCAATGCAACATGTTTTAATTTATAGTAACAGTTGGGATTAACCTAAAAATGTCAATAAGTAGATTCACATCCTGCACATTGCTCATGCTTGTACCAGACATAAACGCAAACGTTTTTTGTTCCAAAAGGAATGAGGTTTAGGTTTGTTTTGTACAACAGTGGGATTTATTTATCTTTCATGTTCTGCTTGTGTGTTCTCTCTCTGCAGGATGTTGTGAATAAGTCCTGTGACAACATGGGGTCTGTTGCTTTCCAGACCTAATGAAACAAGCGCAGGAGCCTGAATATTTCAGCATATTCCGACTTGTCGCCACCTGAATATATTTGTTTCATTCAGATGGCTTTTATGTTCCGTTAGCTCGAGGCATATTGTCCTCGTACAAAATCGTACAAGTGTTCCATCAGATTCAGCAAAACCTCTTGACGGCACACACTTGTCAATAATCACTTGTTTCAACTTGATGAATGCCACCTGCTCACGAGTCGGTCCTCCTTTGTGAGAATTGATCCTTTGCTAAATCTAAGGCTTCCTGTTCTGCTCCATTTGTGGAGTTTCTATCACAAAACATGTGACCGAAGAGCAAATAGAAGATCTTCACACCACACAGCTGCAAGTGCTGATGTCAGAAATGTTGCAGATAAAAACATAACTAATTTAGCGATGTCAGTGGTGGTAGAATTAGGGGACCAAATAAAGACATGAAGTTAGTGGCCAAAAGTCATATTTCAAGCAACGCTGTGCTTAAAACTGGGAGGCGCTCAAGGGTACTTCATTATTCTTATTTTTATTTTAGTTGAAGATATTCAAAATTCAAATGAATTCATAAGGCATTTCATGATTAGAGAAAAGAAATGTCCCCCAGGTATCTCCACATGGCTCCGGTCGGGACTACTCATGTACCAAAGAAAAAATTCTTAATCCAACGAATGCCACAAATTCTCTTAAACCACTCGTACATGCCATGGGAGAACACATATTTTCGTAGTGATGTGGTTCTTGCATGAGGCCCAATTCTTTTCTGATTTAAACATATTTTCAACACAAGATAACAGAGCCAAAACAAATAATTCCTGTGTGTTTCAGAAACATATTTTCTGTTGTGTCTAATGTATCACAGTTGGTGCCATTGTAGCAATCTCGTTTTCAGCTCTGGAACACAAAATCAAAAAATGCATCATCTCTCTGAGATTTCCCCCCCATTATATTGTGCAGAGGACAATGTGTGCATGCTGAGTCGGACACCATGCATATCCAATTACAGTGCAGCACCCAGCGGATCTGTCGTTACAATACCTACCTGTTATACAGCAGAATGTCTGGCTTCCAAATACGATGTTCAGGAAATCTCACATTGGTCACACCTGGATAGTCTGATGTATTCCACTGGAGGTAATTATCATCCCAGATCTGTGGGATGCAGAAACGTAATGTACTTTTCCCATTTCACATAGACATCTTTAACATATCCTTTAAACCTATATATTTGGTGAGCCTATTTTAGACTCACAATACAATCCAGAGCAATAATAGAGAAATAGGACATATGAGATGCAGGGTTTAAAGCCTCCATGATGAAGTTCGGACCACCAGGTCATCAGCGCGCATTGGATGATTGATAGCAGAGTTTCTAACTAGGCAGCCTGTGTTACACACATTCAACTGTTTCAATAGGTCATCCAAAAGCTGAACAAAACAGAGGACCGAATTCCAATTACATACAGCTTCTATTTTGGACAGAATAAATGCATGTGACCGCAGCTGTCGGTATCATTATGCAGCGACATGCTCCAAGAATTGAATTCAATCTCTGTGCCAGGTTTCCATGACATCTGGGGAGGAATGTGCATTGTCGATTTCCAAGGATTTACGTGTTCTTGTTTTTTTTGCGATTAAAACAGTATGACGTATACAGCACTGGGTAAACTTGGATTATAATTCTAGCGTGTCAAACGTACAAATCAGCTACATTGGTCTTAGATTCCAACGACTGTTGATTAGCTGACATCATTATAATTCTAGGTTGGAGACAGAAGATAAATAAGCAGTCGTGTCTTTCCTTTGGCAGATATCAGTGGATATCAGAGGCATTCATAGCACTTTGACTATAAAAAAAAAGACAATGTCACTGTAATAATGTGTTATAATAATGTATAGGTTGTGATAAAAGGCTTTATACACATTGTGTCATCAAACAAGACTGTAGAAGAGTCTACAGCCACATCTTAGTGCAACGTGTTATCATGCTTACATTTGCTAATTAGCATGAATCACAAACAACAGCAGGGGTTGATGGCAGTTTTCCAGGTTTTTGGTCATGAAATAAAGTCCTCGATAATTTACACCTTTTACCTGATCATGGCACCGGAGGAAAAGCTATTGAGAAATATCCCTTTGAACTAACTGTCAACCTGCTGTTGACACTAGCGGTAACCAAAGTCAGAAGGATACATCTTCTCATTTTTTTGTGCCAATCAATGCAGACATGAACCTATTTCATGAAATATGTGTGAACGTTGACCTGCTGGTGGCACTAGAGGTAAAGTCAGAGGATCAACAAAGTAATTAGGATTCTCCTCTCCTAAAGCAACTATGAATCTCTGTCCACATTTCTATGGCAATCCATCCGCTAGATGTTGAGATATTTCCATCTAGACAATGAATCACAGAGAACCATTTTATAAAAACACATCTGTGACTGACATGTTTAACTTATAATCCATATTATTTGAAGTGGACTGCACAAGTTGAATAAATCAAAAATAATTGTAGAAAACTGAATCTTTCACTATAAGTGACTCTTATAAACAAGAACAAAACTCATCAAGTCTGCAATCGTTTTTTTCCCCTACGGCAAAGTCATGACTCACCTTACTCTGCGTCTGATTGGATAACCCTGATATTCTCCTAACCCATCTCCTTCCTCATACCTAAACCTAACCAATCCAACCAACAAAGACAAAGTACTAGTCAATCAGAGACAGAGTAGGGGGGTCAAGCTTCCGCCATAGCAAGATGTTTTATGAAGCATCCAGGCCCACAGCAGATGTGTTCACATGAATACTTGGGATGATTTCCAGAAAACTGGTACAGCTGGTTGATCTGGCGGACACATCATATCTTGATTTTTTACATCTTGATGAAATGGCTTTTTATAAGAATTTGTGCACTCAGTTCTATAATAAATGTTCTAGTTAATCCTGGAATTCAAATAACGGCTTTGGTCTGCATGATTAGAAATATAAAGGTCAGTCACTAATAAAGGCTGAGTAAAATACGTGGAGGGAAGGAGGGTGGGGGGGGGGTAGGGGGGCACCTGTAAATTCAGAATAAAGAGCATTGCCATAGAGTCATGTCGTCCTCACCAACTTGCTGCTCTTTTCATCAGAAATACTGATCACAATCACTAACTCCAATATTTCCATCTGCTTTCACTTTGACATTATTTCTATCGGTATTGGAATATTTTTACAAAATATGCTTAATTGCTTTCCTGATGAATATTAGATGAATATTTAACTATATAATAATAAACATTATGAAGATACAGTCAACCACCAGTTAGCTTAGCTTAGCATAAAGATTGGCAACAGGAGGAAACTGCTAGCATGGCATGTTTTTCTGTACAGATCAAACAAAGAATATATAATGTGTTAACTGGTGATCTTTAGGTAACCAGAACCAGGCTAGCTGTTTCCACCTGTTTCCAGTCTTTATGCTAAGCTAAGCTAACCGGGTGCTGACTTTAGCCTTATATTTAACAGACAAATATGAGTAAAAAAACTAACTCAGCTGTCCTTAACAAAGCACAAACATGATGTTTAAAAACAAAACAGAAGCCACTTAACTATGGCATTATGCTCTAAATGCTACAATTGTCATTATATTTATTATTTGTTCATTCCAACACCAGCCTATATTTGTATAATAATTACTCTCTGGCACTGGCAGTGTGTGTGTGTGTAATCTTACAAAACCATCTTCGATGTCTCAAAGTGACTTTCAGAGATTTTAAACTTTAAACTTTCTTTCCCAGAGTCCGCACAAGTCGACTAAGCCAAAACTTATGCTGGATCGGCGCTAACAGATGGTAGATACTGTGAAGGCCGCCTGCGCTATCTTGTGTTCGAGAGCCGAAGTCGATTGTGCAGAGGGTGTGGAGTGAGAGATTGAGTGAGGATGCTGCTGTGATTCCTCGAGGTGATTTAAAACGGACCCAACAGCCTCGATACAGCTTGCTGACGGTGCAGCAGCAGGGAGTTTGTGTCACACAATGGACAGGCTGCGATAAAAACATGCATGTTCAGACACTTAATCTCACTGCATGGAGGAGGAATGGGCGTACTGCCCCTGTGGAAGGTGAAAGGGGAAAAACTGGGTTCGAGTAGATGTGGTAAACAAGAATGTAAGACAAGAACTACACATTTATTGTGATTAGATGCACAAACCAAATACCAGGATCGAGGCTTAAGTTTGAGGTACAGTTTGACAATTAAATTCCACCTACTAGCTCCTCTTAAGCTAAATAACATGTCATGTATGGGGGAGGGGGGGATGTGCCTCACTTTTTGAGGCATAGAAGTTGCAGCCGAGAATAAGTCCTGCACGTAACCTCCGAAAAACAGGGGAATGTGGTTGTGAAGCTTCGCTTTTCTGTGACTTTAAATGCGTTGTACAGGGAAAGGTCTTACCAGTTGGAGCCAAATGTTGGTTGTCAAAACCTGGTTCTTCTCATCCTGTTATAAGATGATGAAGTGATATTTAGTAACATTATCATTCAGGAATTTTTGTACAGGTATTTTCTCAGTTTAAGTTTCATAAAGGAAGAATCATGCGATTAAAGAATATATATAAACGTCCACATTAGTACTCAGGGCTGTGGTATTCGAAAAATAAATTACTGTCAAGCAGTGGCCGTTAGGCTATTACACTTTGAATTTAAGACTCAAAGACATCCAAAGCCAGATGTTAATTATCCAGAAATCTATCAATGTGGATGAAATATTATATATTATATATATTTCTACATGAGAATTAATTTTGTCTGTGAAGTGAGAAGACAGTCACAGTCTTTATATTGAGTTATCGTAACAACGACTCGTGCATATCCATGCTCAGTAATGTGCGGACGGTCATTATTTACGTACCAAATCCATGATCTGCCTGAGGGTCACGCCGAATGTAACAGTGAGAGTCTGAGAGTCGTTAAAGACTGGTCTCTCCAGCAGGTTGTAGCTCATCATCAAGTCATTGTACAGTCTGCGCTGGCCTGGCCCTTGAAGAGAAACTACAGAAGACAGAGAAACACAGACAGTAAATACTTTCATAATCCCTTCAGACAGAATGTGAGCACGACAGACACCGTTCGTCACATCTATTGCCAATTCATTTTCAATTACATTGCCAAACTCCCATTAAACCACCCTGCGGCACAAACAACCCTTTTTTTCTACTCTAAACTGAACTTAATGACTGTCAGAGACTGCTTTCAGCTCAGTTTCTGTCATAATGGATTTCTTTTTCAATCAAGATCAGAAGCAGTTTGTTTGGAAAAAAGAGACAAAAAGTGAATTTGAGAGAGGATCGTAACAGTACTGAACCTTTTCGTGATCGACTACTCGGTGTGTATCTAACATAGCATTTATAGCACAGCACTGAACGTGTTTCTTGTTTGTTTGAACTTAAAGGTTAACATCAGCAGGCTAACACTCAGAGGGACAATCAGGCGGCAACCTCCAGATCTGAAAAGGGAAGCCAATGCCAGTGCCATAAACTTGCATTATTTCTATAAGCCAGCAGGGGGCTGCAGCCGGGGACTCGTCTGGTTTCACAAAGAAGTCTGATTCTTTAGAAGTGAAAATGGCCCTACTTCTCACTTGATTTATCTCCTCAGTAAACATTGTAAACATGGGTTTACTTTTGGGCGTGGCTACATTATGATTGACAGGTCGCTACCACAGCGTGGTCCGGTATAGGAGTTGTCCTTGCTTTCTTCTTTGGACTTTAACCTTTAGTTCATGAAAGATATTTGTAACATTTTGAACGCCTTAAAATGTCTTATTCAGCATTCAGTTGTACTCAGTTCCACCTTCTCGTGTCACTTCTGGTTGTAATAAGCAAGCTGGCGACAGCCAAAAAATCAAGATATACATATATATATATATATATATATATATATATAAGTACAATTTAAATCGTGTGGTGGCACTAGAGGAAAAGGATCACCAAAGTCAGTAGACTTTATCCTCTAGGGAACATGGATGTCTTTACAAAATTGCTGGGCAATCTTTTCAATAGTTGTTGATATTCCGTTCTGGACCAAAGTGCCTACATTGCCCAATAATAAAGCCACAACACTAGATCGGCTTAAAATGAACTGGAAGTTAATTTAAGTTCAAGGATGAGACTGACCCAAAGCTACCTTACCCACACTCTCACAGTATTCAATACCTGCCTGAATTTCTGGCTCATTATCACACCTTTTTCCATTTATAATCTTGCTTACACAGGTGACTCAAGAAACCTCTCATTCTAGAATAATTTAGCATTTCAATTAGTGCTTGGCAAGGTCTTTTTTTAGTTAAATCAAAGTCAGAGTGGAATATTCTAACAAAGTCTGGGGTGGTGAAACACAATCCAAATACAATACCGAGACTGGATTCATCTCACAGTCAAATCAGACCTACCCTCATTTTAACACACTCTCGTATCCTCTCCTTGAGTTATAAAGCATTTTTGGCAGCATTTATTTACTTCACTAATGGCCACAGCCCAATTATCCGAAACAACCTATGAGAAGTGCATTATTGCGATGATTTGTCAGAGATCTTGTTGTCTGTAGGCATCTCCCCATTCCCCGGCTCTCTGTTGCATCCAGATATTTCATGAAAAAGACAGAAATATTTGCTGAAAGCTTGTCTTTGTCCATGGCTCAATCCCCTGGAGATCTGCTCCCCTACAAATCTCACCATAATCAAATTTCACCATGAAGATCAGCAAGATGACAACAATGTGTGTTATTGTGTCACACTTTTTTTGTGGTAATAAATCCTAGTACATTACTGGCTATCAGTCCACAAAACAAACATTGCTGATATGTTGCCAATATGTTGCTGAAAGTGAGCTGAGAGCCATTAAAAAAAGAAGGGAAAAAATGAGAAGCAAAGCCTTTCTGGCTCTTAATCAAATTGAACAGCCTTGATAATGTCAGAGAGATAGACAAGTGCTTTAATAAGTACCCCAGACATTTAGACGTGCACGTATGTAACACCATCCATCGGCCTCGTTATACTTCACTTTAGGGGAAAGCCTCAATCTACTAGTGCCTGCAAAGTGCAGACTGAAGAGTCTGAGTCAGTGATTACCATTAAATTAACTGCCTCAGTCAAAATATTCAAAATTCAGAGCAGATCTGAGGAAAATTGATGAGACACAGCATGTCTCGAAGGTTTCTGGAACTAATTACCACTTACAGGGTTACTTCGATTTTTTTGTTTTAAATCCAAATTTGCATGAGGTGACTAGTGATGTGTGGCACGGGCAGCAGTGCAAAAGACACAACAAGAACACTGTTACTCTCGTTTTAATAAAGAAACTTTTGTTCAGCTAACCATTGAACTTAGTGTGACATTTACGATGTTTTCGAGCAGTCTCTCAGTCTGTTTGTGTTGATCTCTCTCGGGCTCTCTCAAATTCAAATTCAACAGGGCTTTATTGGCATGAAAGTACAACGTTTTTGCCAAGGAATCAAATTATCATCACAATCACTTTTAATTGTTTGCCTCAGTGCAGGAACACAATAATGCCATGTTACTTTCCACATTTCTATCTTCAAAAAGAGATTGCAAGTCTCCCCTGAAGCTTATTATGAGAAACCTCACATAGCATCATTAAAAGCTGCAAGAAGTTCAGCGTCGGGCAGTATACAGGTTTCATGTTCGGACACGATGTGGATTTTGTCTTTACCGTGATCATCACACGTTTTGGTTTAGCACACACGCACAAGGACAAGGGAGACACAACATCCAACGAACTATGTCACTCCCACCCAGTTTATACTGTTTATGATTAGTATACAGCGTATATATTTACAAACTCTTTCTTCGTGTGGTGAAAAGAGGTGAACAAATATTCGAAGTAATGAAACAACAGTAAATATGTGATAGGGAACCCTAAATATTCCTTATAGCTGAGATCCAGGTTGCTCAGCAATACAGTTCACTCACAACATCACTGTTACTCTGAATGAATCACAGGACGTTTACATAATAATCAGCCCAAAACATGTGTCGCCTCCTAATTTTCATGCCGATAAACTCATCTGTCTTTTTAGAATATTTTCTTTCTTTCTTAAGTTATGACATTGCAAAGAGAGTAGAAATTGGTAGAATTATCTTTTCAGTGGAGCACCCCTTTCTGAAACACCATGATATAATACAGACACCGCAATATATATCCATATCACAAATCTATCAGCATGTAAAGTGCATTGACATAATTGTAGGCTGCAAACAGGAGATTCTCAGTTGTTACAAAATATTCCTACTGTCCATAAACAGCTTTAAAGTGAGCGCAAACACATTACCACCACGTGCAACAGCACAAAGCCGATCTCTGCACCGTTACATCTAATAGAAGCGCAAGTCTTTTCGTGCACTTTCACACAGTTAGCCCACATTCAGCCTTCTGCATTGCTGAAAACGTTGGGTGGTTTACTGTATTACAGTCTATTTTCGACTTTACTTTCATTTATAACAGCAGTACAGCACTGGAAAGGTTGAGAAGAAGAAATAAATAAATAACTCCCCCTACAACATTATACTTTGAAGTTCATATTCACATATACCAGTGAGCACTATTGATTAAAAATATCATTAAATAACAATAATGTTTCCAAAACTCGGTGTTTGGCACAACAGGTAGACAGGCAGGCGATGTGGTCCCATTTAGGGGGCTTGCAAATCAATCCGGAACGGGTCAGGTAAATTACACACATGAAACCCCTCAGCTTCATAAGAAATACCCTCCAGGTTTTGGGAGTTAATTAAAGCAATTAAAGCGCGCGCTGACTGCCTACCTTTCACCGAGGAGGCGGTGACTGCGAGAAAGAGCAGAAAATGTAGCGAGTCCATGTTGAGCCGAGCGAGGAGAGTTTCATCTGAACCTTACGGGATGCGGGGATGAGGATATCGTGTGTGCGTGTGTGTGTGTGTGTGTGTGTGTGTGTGTGTGTGTGTGTGTGTGTGTGTGTGCGCGCGCATTAAATAACTCCTCCTACTTATGAATAGCTGCTGTCTGGCAGCCATCAGATTTGTTGCGGCATCGAGACTAGTTGTCTCACTAATTGGCAATGCAACTATCGATAGAGGATGACAGTCGGCCTATGTTTACTCCTTAAACCAGCCTGTGTTTGGAAAGACGTTCAAAAATGTCGATTTCATCTCCACATCTGTCTCCTGTTGGTACAAAGGCACGCTTTGTCCAGTGGTCGCGAGCTAAAGCCCCCATATCTGCTTGTCCACTGCGTCGTTTGTAACTATACTTTTTTTTAAAAAAAGAGCTCAAATAGTTTGAAAAGTGATGCACAGGGAGGCTGAAAAAGTTGTTCAGCAGCAAGCTGAACCTCAATAAAGGAACTTCATTTTGCAAAACAAGGTGACATCTGCTGGTCACTGAGCAGAATTACAACTGTGTTTTTAATTGAGCAGCTCAAACCGTTTTGTGGTTCAAACTCTTGGATCTCATTTATGACCAAAGAACCATAAAAAAAAACAAAAAAAACAATCTATATCAACAATAAACAACATGATGCAAGGAGCAATTCCCCCTGGGTGATTGGATGATGCATAGGTTGGAAATCCATGCATCACCCACCCATGTACAGCACCTGTATCAGCGAACGGACAGATAAGAGACCAACAACCAATCCCCGAATACAAAGAAAATCAATAAATAAACAGAATATGTTGAAAACAGGTCTCAATTTGTCCGTTTGATTTAAATTGTGATATCTATTTAGACTTCTGGGGACATGCGGTAGTAGGTCCACAGTACTCAGGGGTAATAATGTGAAATGTTCATTGTATGATACAATATAGAATCAATAAAACCTAAGAGTATAAAAAAAAATACTTGCTTGGTATTTCTATTTTTTCAATGTGTTGACAGTTGACACATTGAAAACAATTAAATTAATACTCATAGACCCCAAATGAGCTCATATATATATATATACACACATTAGTAAATGTGTATATTTCTGCATAACCAGGCTGCGCCTGGAGATAAACACAAACATTAATGTTCTTTGCTCCCCGACGTGTTTGCTTTGGAACGTGGCAGCTAATTAAATGGCGCTATACAGACAGGTTGAAAAGAGCTGATTAAACGGCTATATGTATTCGTGCTCCAGTCAAACGACAGGCTTCCTCAGCCCGTGACCAGGATGCACTGTGGTCAGGGGATAATTACACCGATGAACACATTTCATCTTGCTTTAATCAGTGTGGCAGAGAGCTGCGTCTAATTAAATGAACACACAAGTGAAATTGCTATTAGACTTTGAACAAACTTTGGTAATTATTTCATTTTAGGATGGGTGTAAACAGCATCTGTGTGACAGTATTATGAATATCTAACCATTTAAATGCGATTGGAGCTGCTTGTAAGGAATATGAAGCTTTACCGTTGATGTTTACGGATTTGTCCCTTTTTCTAATGTTAATGGTGTTTTATACATTTAATAATGTCTTTTGGTGCTTTAATCTCTAACATCTGCCAACAGTGTTTCTGCAAAGGCAACATGACCCATATGGTTAGGTTAACACCATCATTAATTGACTTGGTAGATTTATTGCCAGCTGAGGTCAGAAAGTTATTGTGAAGTAAGAACCCATTAGACTCCGAGCTTCAGTCTGACCTCCACTCAGTCTGACCCTCCATCCCGGCGTCCGTTTAAATCAAATAAGGGGACGTCAACAGAAACAAAGTGAGGCAAGTACGATTTAGGAGCCAAGGCAATAAAAGTGATATTGTTTCTTCAGTAGCTGCTGAAGATACACATTTTTAACACCATTGGTGTATATGTGTCGATATTACCTGCTGTTGTTATAGCTCCACATGACCTTCCTGTAGGAGACCAAACATCTGCTGAAGGCCACAGAGGCCACGAGGAGTGTGACGTTACCTCACAGGTGCAAATTTAGTCTCCATTCTCTGAATAATGAATTGATGCAGGCTGCATACACGTTGGCATGAATAAAAAGCTGTTTGTGCACACAAGCGGAAACTGGAAGACCAGCTTTTGGTGCTTTTATAACTCCTCGGAGAGAAGTGAGAAGTATCATTTTATACGGTTGCTTTCAACTGTGCAGCACACAACAGATGGTTTAATCATTATTGATAGCCGGCCCCAAAACAGGAGGCAACGTCTCGCTGGACTAATCACATCCTCACCACAAATGTTCAATACATATTCCAAGTTTTTCTTGTGTTCTTTCCTGAATAATGCATTCTTTGAAAAGCCCAATATTCAATAATTTAATGACACATTAACCGCTGTTTGTTTTGGTGCACTCAACAACAAAACATACAATCACATAGGACATACAACAAAAATACACTGCCAAAAATTACAACGCAGTAACCATTAATACAACAGTGCAACCAGATGGTTCATGCCCATAAAGTGACAAGTACATGTGCTTGTTTACGCAGCCAGTGAAGATTTTAGGATGCAGATTGCTTCAGGATAAGTGCTTTTGAGGAAATGAGATGATCTGGTCTTAATACTGCACGGTCTTTATCCCAAAGGCAAAAGACTGAATGAAGAGTTTGCAGGGTGTGAAGAGTCCTATATATATATAATATATATATATATATATATATATATATATATATATATATATATATATATATATATATATATATATATATATATATATATATATATATATATATATATATATAGGACTCTTGTCGTAAGGTAAGCGTAAAGGTTTGAATAAATATATATATATATATATTTATTCAAACCTTTACGCTGCATGCAGAAGCTTAGTTTAGCAAATGTTGTACTAAATAAGTAAAACAATTGTAAATATTAGGGCCAAGGGTTATTGGACAGGCTTAGTAGACAGACAGAGGAACCTTTTGACATGTCGCAGTAAGAAAAGCACAGGTGTAAATAATAAAATGAGTTGGCTACTCCAGCCTCCACGGCTACTATGTAGCTCTAAACCACTAGAATACCAATATATCTTTAATGTTTAATTAATACCAATTTATAATATGAGAAAGTTTAAAAATCGAATATTAATCAATTAATTATCAAATGGGAAACCGCCTGACACGCTCAGGGTCGACTCACACAGGTGTTTTCTCTTATTTTGCCTGATCTGCCTGTTTTATTAACACATTTTTGTTTTGAAGTCATGGTTGAGGAAAGAGAATCGGCTGAATCGCCTACAAATCACTACTCAGGGTTAACTGTGCCCTCTTCCGCTTCTAGCTCCTCTACTGCAGTTTGATTAGCGGACGAGTAAAAAGGGCGGGAACAAGTGCGGAAACCCGGAAGTGAACGTGAGTCGTTTGACAGAACAGAGATGTTTACCGTAGTTTGACGCCGTTAACTGGAGTGCCGTTAGTTAGTGAGACCAACTGGAGCTGACACGGGGACACAATGCAGTCTGCAAGGAAACGTAGAGGCAAAGATTCGACAGTACAAACAAGGTCTGTACACTTTATACTGACGTTATTGTTCCTTTTTTAGACGTTTTTATTTTGTCAGTGAAGGAAACCAGAGTCGGTTCAGAGACTACAGAAACAGTGGGACATTAATAAGTTAACTTCTTTATAACCAGCTAGTGTTTAATAACGTTAGTTCTTCCGCATCTTGTTTTCCAGAAAGTGTCTTGTAGTTAGCTGTTTGTGGTTATAAACGAGGACTAACTGCATAAACACTCAGTGGTCGGAGATACGATGCTGCGGGTTTTGGGGACCTTCCTCTTGTCTGCAGTCAGTCTTTGGCCTTTTGGTTCCCTCCTGTTGGTCCTCATCACATGACTGAATAAGAACAGCTGCTGGATGACAGGGGGATCAAGCACTTTTGTAACTGATGTTGAAAGTCACATCACTTTCATTTTTTATTGTTTGGTAAATTAACTCTGTAAAAGTTAGGTTGGATGTTAAGTTGTGGGTTCATAGAAGCTGTAAATACCTGTAGTCCCTTTTCTGGGTATTTTTTTCCTGCCCTCCGTATGCTTGTGTGGGTATGCAGTGAGCTAAACACACTTCCAGAAAGAGATTTTAACTGGAAGTAGTTGTGAAACTGTGAAAACAGTGGTCAATAAATTGAATGATGTTGGTTACAGATCAGAAAAAAGACGAGATACCGTAAACAACTGTTGGAGCATGAATTGGTTAGTTAGGAAACCTACAATAACAAGGAAACCACATCCACAAAAGTAGAGCATCTAGTTGTGAAATTAGTAATTTGACAAAACCTTTAGTATAAAAAGGACACCTCCAGATAATGCCCTAAAAAGGCACATTTGCATTAAATAAAAGATGCTTCTCAATACACTCAGATCTGACAAAATGAGAGAGATGTAACAAATCATTTGTGGCAGTTGCAGTCTAACTGATATTTAGACTGCAACTGCCATGGATCTGTGCCAGTAGCTGTTGCTACTAGCAATGGATTTGGATATATGAATGACAGGAGTGAGGCTTTTTCCAGCAGACATGAAGGTTGACAGCTCCATTAGTAATCCACATCTATGTGGCTGGTGTTGACGAGCAGCGAATGTGTCTTTCGCATAAGCTGCAAAGGGTGATGAAGAACCCACAGCGTGTTCAGCCGCACTCATCCTTTTGTTGTCCTGGTGAACGTAATGAACCATAGTATCGATGTTCAGCGCGTGCAACAGGAAATTGCAGATTGCACAGCTGCACATGACACGGCATAAATTGAACAGGTCAGCAAATCCACAGCCGCTGGTGCAAACATCATCCGACTGTGATTTCCTAGTGTGCAGGAAGAAAAAATAAAACATATTTGTTATAAGGGAAAACATACTGTAATTTAACATAAATGTAAAAGCTTATGATGGTATTTCCAGCAGCTAGAATATTCAAACTTCAACTCTTTAGTGCAAATACTGCCAGAAAGGTTTGTTTTCATTAGATATGTACATACCATCTTGTATGCGTATGACTATTGCTAAGCAAAGTGCTTTTTTTTTTTCAAAGTTACATTTTATATGAAGGATCATGTGGCCAAACATTTATAATGGTAATTAAGTAGATTAGTAAAAAGCAGTAAAGGCCACCTTGTGTTATACGCTGAATTTACTGCAGTAGTAAACACGATATAGTAAACCTCACTTGAGTGCAGTATTCCCAACGTGTCTATTAAACGCTCAACCTCGTTTCTGCCCTTTTTGCTTTTGTAATGTTGCTTTATTACAATGACTTACAGTCACTGTAAATATATGTCGACAGCCCTCCTGGTGGTTTGAAGGACAATGTGCCGCAGCAGAAGAGGCTGCATTTCCACTGTGGTGGTATGTAGCTGGATGGGCAAAAACCCTGGGTTAAGCGAGTCGGTTGATCGTCAGCTTTATGAGATCCAACATGTTAAGGTGCCTGACTAGGTGGTACTGGCCCTTTTGGTTTGCCTCAGTAAAGATTGTGTGTGTTGTTTTCCTGTTTTTCTAAAGCTAACCTGACACTTGACACAGAGTAAAAAGGAGACATACCTGCTTTTAAGGCACATTGGTGAAGTTCTTCCACACAACCGCAAAGACCTTGGGGTTGATTCTTGAATTGTCTGCAGAGAAATGGGCAGAAAACAGGGTGAAATAAAGCTTTTTACCTGCTTTTCTTAAGGGATGGAGGTCGAGACTGCGATTGTATTATCATAGGAAAATAATAATGTGTCAGTTCTCTGAGGATAAAGTTGGTGTCATATATATATATACACTGTGTGTTATTGCTCCATTCAGCTGATTGAGCGCAGTCGCAGGGCGCTGCCTCGCTCAGCGGTCTACCTCTGCATCATCACTTTTGTGATGGGAGCCAGCATCCACCTGGTGGGAGACTCCATCAACCATCGGCTCATCCTGAGTGGCTACCAGCTCCACCTGTCAGTCAGAGAGAACCCCATCATCAAAGACCTCAAACCTGCCTCACTGGTGAGTATCTATTGTGTTTAAGTAGAGCAGGGTACAGTACTGGGAATACTGGAATACACTGAGACAATTGTCAAAATGTCGGATTTCCTTTGGCAATTCACAGAATTGATTAATATATTTTGTTAAATGTCACCTGTCATAATGTCATACAACAAAAAATAGTGTTTGTGTCGCTTTCCACGACTCTCCAGAGAATATTCAGTGGCTTCAAAGAAAAAGAGCTTTTCTTGTCCACCTATGACACGAACTAACAACACGAAACATCAGTATTTTCACACCTGTTTGATCCAGCAGAATCTGTTTCTGCTGTGCAGGAGTGCAGCTTATTTTTTCTCTCTGCTCTGTCATCGCTATCACATCTTCTTCTTTTTTTTTTTGTCTGTCGTCCTGATTCCCACACTGAGCACGGAGCATCATACTTTTGACAAAGATGTGGTTGTCAACAAGATATAAAAGGTTGATGTTGAGCATATCTGGGGCAGGATAGAAGGAGTTAGGAGTAGTGTATATGTTAACTAATGGATGGGTTTTCCACGTTAACACTGACACTGGCTACATTTGATCCCTGGCTCTGAAGGTTGATATCTTGTGTAGCTATAAAGCTTCTTGGCCATTAGTGACGGAGGTTAATGGGAGAAATCAGTTTAAGGCCAGAAATTATAAAACATGTTTAGATGTACTGCAATAATGTGATTACTCTTAAACCAACATTTACAAGTAGATGTCCAAGAATCAGATTCTCTGCTCTCCATCATGCATATGGACCGAGACATCTATTTTAAGTGCATTAAAAGTGGACCTTGTAATATAAACCTAATACAGGAACAAGAGATTTTTTTCCTTCTGTATTCTGTTCTGAGCATTTTGAGAGACACATAAAAATGTGTCTGAATTGACTTATTTAGACTTATTTTAGTTCAGGCTCAGTATTATTCAGACTTAATATTTACTTTTTTGATACAAAGATATAAAACTAAAATAAATCTTTTCATCCTACCACTCTGCTGATACTTTCCCTGTGCGGAGTCTTTGTCAGGACACTGCACACATAACGTTATGAAAATGCATGCTCACCCATTGACACCATCACAACACGTGTATTGGGTGTCCTTGCAGTCAGGTCAAGGAATTGTAAGCATCCTATTGTGCCTCTTTTGTGGGTGTAATACATATGTGATTTGTGTAGGTATCACTAAGTTGCACACAATAACACATGATCCAAACTCTCTGTATTCAATATGTCAACACAAACGGAACTATAAGCTGAGGTATATACACACCATGAATGATGTTTTACTGTCGACTCAACACCAGAGCTGCCATCCGAGAGAGTGAAGTCTGATCCAATTCAACTCTGAGAATTGATAACATTGTGCTTTTAGTGCAGATGTCTCTGTCTGATGCTGTTCAATTTAACTTGTGTAAATTCAAACTCATTTATGAAGCTGTGGAGCTTCAAAAAGTTTGTCTCCACTCATAATACTGATAGATTTCTTAAGCACTGATGCATGTGGAAAAGCAATGAATATTTCCAATGCATCTTTTTTTTTAAGTGAATTACAAATAAGTCCAGTACATTGCTGCACGTCAAATGGATGAAACGCCACATCATGAAACTGCATGACGTGTTTCAAATTAATAGATTAGTGCATTCTCCTTTTTAATGAGGATTTTCAAATAAGATGGTGAACAGGAAAATGTGCTCAAAGCCTAAAGGGTTCATGGGAGCACTTGAGTGTCATTTAAATGTCAAAGTAGGCAAGGCAAGTTTATTTGAATATCACATTTCAACAACAAAGCAATTCAAAGTGCTTCACATAAAAGCATCAAAACATAATGCAAAAGAAAAGAAGATTTAAAAACAATTAAGAACATTCATTTAAATATTAAAAACAGTCAGTAAAACATTAAAAAGCTAAAAGTAGCAGTGCAGTTTAAGAATTAAAATACAATAGTGAAATGCAGGAATTGATTAATATCATTGAATCTGGTTCAATTAAAGGCAACAGCAAACAGAAAAGTCTTCAATCTGGATTTAAAGGAGCTGAGGGTCTCTGAGGGTCTCTGAGGGTCTCAGCAGACCTGCAGCTTTCAGGGACTTTGTTCCAGATATGTGGAGCAGAAAAACTGAACGCTGCTTCTCCATGTTTAGTTCTGACTCTTGGAACATAAAGTAAACCGGTCCCAGACGACCTAAGGAGTCGGGATGGTTCATAAGCAGCAGATCAGGAATGTATTTAGGCCCTAAACCATTCAGGGCTTCATAAACCAACAGCAGGATTTTAAAGTAAAATCTTTGTTGGACAGGAAGCCAGTGCAAAGACCTCAGAACTGGAGTGATGTGATCCACTTTCTTGGTTTTAGTGAGGACTCGAGCTGTAGTGCAAAAAGCAGGTGGTTACAAACTACATATTGTAGGAGACGATCAATATATTCCACATGGGTCAAATGGGTGTGGTGTTTAACTACAGATGGGTGACAAATTAAAGGGACAAAACAATAAAAACTGTCTTCAACTGCCCTTGCGTAAGATATTCCCTAATTTTTTGTTGTGCTGATTGTTGTGGAGAGCACTGTCTAACAAGTTGCTCTACTAATTGTTCAACTAGGTTGAGATCTGGTTACTATCAAGGCCATATCATATGATTCACATCATATTCATACTTAAACCATTCAGGGTCCATTCATGTTCTGCATGTCTTATGTTTCTCTTCCCATCTATTCAGACCCTTTTCCTCTCTTCCTCGTCCGTAGTTGTGTTTCCTTCTTAATAACATAATAAAGTGTAACTGGTACTAGAACAGTAGGTGGCACTGTGGCATTGGACAAAGACGCAGAACAACATAGAGTCTATTAAAGTGCCATTAAAACACACCTGTTAATCTTGTTATGAGAACATATAATTTGTTTTGTCCTTCCTCCACAGATTGACTCCTTCGAGCTGCTGTATTATTATGACGAACACCTGGGACACCTGATGTGGTATGTTATGTTGCATCTTTTAAAAATACATGGATGCAAGAAACCAATGAAAGTGTAGTTCGGAGAATTGTAACACGGCTGAGACAATAGCATCTTTCTCATAATGTCATCGGCGTGCTGGCATGTGTGGCTATTTTCCGTCTCGACAGACAAAACTGATTTGGGGATGAGCAGACTGAGCAGGTCTGTTGTGACCGTCGAGGCCAGCTGTGTGAAGCCGAGTGTTTTGACTGGAAAATGAATCAAAGAGGGGCAGAATCAGAGAACCTCTGGTGAAATGGGGTTACACGAGCAGCAAGAGGAGGAGGTTTATCTCTCCCTCAATTTACTTTGCATCGGCCATTTGCCTGATGTCAGACAGAATGGACCGACTCTGACTCGGTGGACTCAAAGGTCTGGACCTCGGCAAATGGGCCTTTAGCTTACGGCTCAATCAGCTGAATCTAAGGCGATACAGTGCTTTCGGACACCAGTTCAAATAATTAAAGTGTATCAGGACGGAGTGTTTATGACACACCATCCAACCACAGTGTTTCCAGCGTGATACTGAGCAGGGACCTTTGTAGCGTCGTGTCCGTCTCAACTATCCACTCTTCAACAAGAATTACACATTGTACAACGGTTAGCGAGAGTGGCGCGACGACGGGCTGGGAAATAGGTGGAAAATAAAATATCCCCACATTTTTTACCTTGATATTGATACTGTGACATATTTGTAGCGTCGGTGCTTTTACAAAAATATTTACACAATGAGATGTTTGATAAATATGTGGATATAATGACTAAGTGGGTAAAAGAACAGCTAGAACAGTCTGGTAAAATGACATCACTTTACTGTGACGCAGCCTTTTAAAATGAGGACAAGACAACACTTTATTTCAGCCGTATTATGATACGCAAAATCTGAGACGATATTTAGTCTCATATCACAATATCGATATGATATTGATATATTGACCAACCCTGGTGAGAGATGAGGAACGTCATGTAACTGAGGTCCTTGGTTGAATGTGAACCGGGGATGTTGTGGTTTATGGTCAGCACCATAGCTCTTTAAAAAAAGAAAAATATGAAGACATGATAAGGATCCCTTTTGAATTTGCCTTTCTCTTCTAAATTGATATTTTAAATGAAATGAGGATTTGAACTGAAACCTGGCAGCTAATTTTCTACGGCCATGGCACAATATTTATCCCTTATTTTCTCAGATATTCAGTTTGAGAAACAGATACCATTACAACCTTTTTGTCTGCCCAAAAATGATATCGTGAAATTAAATTGTTCTTTCTTTCACTAAGCCCTGCCATGTTTGCGTCATGCCTTTACAAAGAAATAGTTGAAGTTAACTGGGACCACGCTACAGTTTCTGCCTCTTGTATTATTCAAGGTATATTCCGTTCTTCATCATTCTGTTCATCTACTTCACCGGCTGCTTCACCAAGGCTAAAGAACAGAAGAGGCTGCCTGTCTCTGGTTGTCTGTTGCTGGGACCCAGCGCTCTCTACTATTGGTCAGTCACCTTTTCATGTCTTTGAAAATCTTCTGTACCCATTGACCATGAAATTTCTTTTTTCTTTTTAAATGGCTACCTTTTTAGTAGTCTGAATGTTATGCAATTGTAAAGGAACAGTGAAATCTGATGATGGTCTTCAAGCCTTCCTTGTTCACGACATAAGAAATGGTTTGTTGAGTTCAGTTATGTTTTGAAGGTTTGTATACACTATTTCAGGAGCAATATATATCCTTTGTGAATAAATGAAAACATTTATTTCCATCTTCATTTGGTTCAGAAATTCAAATCGAAGCTGCTCTCCTTAAAAAGGCATTTTTTTTTATTGAAATGTAACTGCTAATGTAATAGGTGAAGTAAACATTTGCACTGTGCACCAGATGTCTAAAGTTTCCTAAAATAATAAACAGCCGCATTGTGTGCTTATTGCAAAGGTTACAGTTGTAATTTAAAAGTTGGCGTTTCTCTCTGAGTCCTCTTGCTTAATTTCTTCCAGGTACCTGGTCACTGAAGGACAAATCACTGAACTCTTCCTCCTCACCTTCCTTGCCATGGTTGTCATGGTGATACATCAACGTCGTAAAGGCCTCGGTCCAGACAGCAATGGCCTGTTCCTGTTCTGCAGTTTCAGTGTTACTGTGCTCCTGGTTGCATTGTGGGTGGTTTATCTGTGGAACGATCCGGTGTTACGCAACAAGTACCCCGGACTCATCTATGTGCCAGAACCTTGGTCCTACTATACCTTACATATCAAGCAGAACCACTGAGTTCCATCAGTCCAGGTCTGTATAGCTCTTTGTCTGAAGAATGTCTGAATCAGAGGCCACATGATGACTGATGCGTATCTCTTCTTTCTTCAGCGGACTTCCTGTGACGAAGGTAGTGCCTGCACTCGGACAACGATGGCGATCAATGAAGGTCGTTGATGTGCACCAACCTCACTGTGGAACACAAGGTTCTGCTGGCTTCAGCCAGACATTCGGAGGGGGATTTGTCGCCTCTGTTTGGTTCTGTATCGTTACAAAGACTTTAACAGGTTGGAATTGTGATGTTCGGTCAGATCCACATCTGAGACTAAGAAAGATCAATTTAAGGACATGCACCATGTGAGTGTAATGCCAACAGATGCTTATATAAGAAGGGGGCCTCAAGATTTGGGTAAAAATGCAACAGCCAATTTAGGGCCCTTTAACGTGTCAGTTTTAATTTTACTTTATTTTGCATATTACTAAAACACATTTAATTCATAAAATGACCACAAAATAATCTTCACTGAGTCATGGGGCTTTCGGGCCCCTGAGGGTTTGGGATCCAGGGCCAGGTTTGCTCTTTCTTTCGTAATCCAGCTTTGTAAAAACATAAATTAGCATCAACTGTTCTTAGCATTTTACAAAAAAATACAGTACACCCACCCAGTACAAACTCAAGGTTAATATATCTATGGTACATTCACTGAAGAAGAAAAGCTAATTTTACCTTTAACTCAATAAATCAGTCGACAATTGAATCAGTTGAACAACTCACACTAAGAAAAATCAAGGTTGTTCATCAGAAGTTCTTCCAGTTACAAGTGCTCCTCTCTGGCTTCCATGAATGAAAAGAAGAAAAATGAAAAATACATTTAAGTTACACAGCTTTTGTCAAGCGAGATTCACAAACTTTGATAAAAAAAATCGGATAAAACAGCCAAATATAATAACACAAAGCCAAGAAATAAAAAAAAACAAGATGAAAGAGAATGTTTAAAAAAAGTAACATGACTGCGGTATTACTCTGTTAACAACAGGGTCTGTTGGTGAGTCAGAAAGGCAAGTGTATAAAAAGGTGATTTTAAAAACAGAATAGACTATTAAACTAAAGCTAAAACTTAAAAAAAAAGATTAAATTGTCTCAGGTATTTAAAGTGTCACGCTTTTACAGATTTGGTGAAATTTATATTGTCAATCATTTAGACATGAGAGCTCTGATCTATTACATTTCCCTTTGTGGTCATAGTGCTCTGTTCATTGACAACATATTGTTCTTTTATGACATACGTAAGTTATGTACAATGTTCGTGTTCACAAGGAAAAGAAGATGCTTTTATTATTTAAAAGGTCAAGGAAAGAAGCAATTACTTCTGAGATACAAATTAAATAATTTTGTATGAACTGAATTTAACTGATAAGTTGTTACTTTGCTGATTTTAGTTTTTTATATGTTGAGTTATTGTTCTTTTGTAATTGTTACTGGGTCTTTTGTACAGTATTGTTCCTTTGCTTGAGATCCCTTTGTTGCTGGTAAAATACTGTTTAGTTACTGGTTCCTCATTGGTTAAAGTTACGTTTATCTTAATTAAAATGTTGAAATTGACCTCAAATTGCTGGTTATTACTCACATTTGTCTCTTAACTTTCCTTATTATACTCTGAATGTACTTTAAATCAATTATCTTTACAAAGAGCTTATAATTCCACATAAAGTTAAAGGCAGCATGAGTAAGATTGTGAGTTGCGGTTTGTAAACACAACATTAAAGGTTGGCCCCTCCTCCACGATTCAACGGCCGTAGTAGCACACGCCCCCCGACCACGGTTAAAGCCAAACCCAGATTCACTCTCGTTTGGGATGAGCTTTCTCCATTTTATGTTTTGCCCTCACTTTGCTAAATTTGTGCTTTTTCAGCATGGTGACTGACATTTTCGTAGCTTCCACTTAGATGCATGCTTACAACCGACACCTAGTCTCTAAGTTTATAGAGGTTGACGCCCAGAAATGTCCCAAACACAAAAAAAAATCATTCAATACCATGTTTTCATTCTGCCTTGAAAATGATTTAAAATCTTGCTATTTATGTGGTTACAAACTTTCTCATTTCATTATCAAACACTATAGTATCATATGGTGACTCACAATTGGTCCCTTGCAATCGCTGGAGTGGGGGGGGGGGTTGGTAAAGGGAAAGGACAATGCAGCCCTGTGGATCTGGTATCTGCGTTTCCACAGCAACACATCTTAAATTACGTGGAGGCTTTCAGGTGGTGGACTTTAAACAGAGGTGGAGGGACAGGTGACGCAGACCACAGGAAACTTCTTCCTGGAAAGAAACGCAGCAACTGCAAAAATGGTAAGAGAGAAATTCTTTCCTTTAAACCTTTCTTTCACGTATTTTCTTATGAAACTGTATTTTTGTCTGTACTTACCTACCAAGTGACAACATTCTATTGTCACCTGCAGGCGAAATTCTTCACACCACTACAAATCAATGGTAAGAGTATTCCACAGCACTGCATGTTGTTGTTTTATTATTATTAACTGATGTTGGAAATGCTCTATTTGGCATTCTGTCTTTTCCATAAGTACTGCACATGTATCTATTAATGACCAGTACGTGTTGAAAAATAAATAAGGAAGCACTTGAGGAACAAAGGCCGACCTTGTCCACTCTTATTAGTTCCTGTGATGTCAACCTCACGTATTTCTAAGTTAACCTGTTGTTGAAGGATGAATAAACTATGCTGAGAATGAATCTTACTTAATAATACGATGAAATAAACTATGCTGATGTACTCCAATACTTGTTTCCATTTCCCTTTTAGAGTTCAAAGAGTGCTTCTCCTTGTACGACAAGAAACAAAAGGGCAAGATTGTTGTCAAAGACCTGATCACGGTTATGCGCTGCCTGGGTACAAGCCCCACGTTCGGTGAAATCGAAAGACATCTACAAGTTCACAAAATCGGTAAAGTACAACATCCAGTAAATCTGCTGTTTGTGGGCCAGTCAAAGTAAACTTGTTCAGGTTTAAGAAGTCAAAAACGGTCCGACACTAAACTTTGAGGTGGAGTTTGTTTTTAACTGTGTTTAATTGTATTAGTATGGTTACTTTGGGTGGGGCTTTATGTCCATGATATGTTACTATTATTTGGTTATTGTGAAATGTTGAGGCTTTTTCTAAGGCAACTATACATTAAAAATATAGGTGAGTGACACAAATCGTCTCTTTCATTTATATTGCTCCAACTCTGTTCAACATGCAGAAAGATGCACTCTATTCTTAGACCCTTGAAACAAATATGGAAATATTGGAAACACTCCAAACCTTAAATGGAATAAAGAAAGAAGCCTTAGGAAGAGCATAATTTAAAAAAAACAAAAACAACAACAGTTTTTTCTTTAATTTCCAATCCCAATATGTTGATCCCCAAGTGGCCCTGAGTCAAATTTATTGCACATGTTGAATATAATATAGTTCTTCTCAACTCGTGCATCATCTTTCGTTATTATTTGACACAGGCCTTATATTCGTGTTACATTCACATTTAGAAAAGACCGGTGAGCTGGACTTCTCTACGTTTCTGACGATGATGCACAGACAGATGCAACAGGAAGACCCCAAGACAGAAATCCTGGAGGCCTTGAGGATGACGGACAAACAGAAGAAAGGATACATCCAGGCGTCTGAGCTCCGGGCCAAGCTCACCATGTTGGGGGAGAAACTCACAAACAAAGAAGGTAAAGTAAAAGCTGATTCTAATAAATGAGCAACCTCAAGATGAAAAGACTGGAGGAAGCTGATAAGTCGCAGTAAACACGTATGTATGGCTCTAAGTTAGTGCAGTCTGTAAATGTTTGCACAGTTTATAGATTGCTGCAAGAATGCGTCCTAAAACCCAGAGATGAGTCGGCATTTTTGCACTTGTTTCCCTCATATCAAAGTCAATAAGTTTCCTGAATTGGTTTTTGCTTAGATGCCTGAAATAAGGTCTGTTGTTAACACAAGCAAAGAAGTTTTAACGCTCTGTTTTACGGCATGAAATACGGAAGTAGAAACCCTGCTGGTGAATTGTTACGCTTTGATGGGTCTTAAAAAGAAGATGGTGATTTTGAAGTAATATCTTCTGCAATAATCTAAAATGGGAACTAGTGTGATGCCGACTTCCAGTTTGGCCTCCAAAGATATGTCACCCCTCTATTTGGCTCTGTAATATAACACTGGACTTAAATCCAATTATGAGGTTAAACCAATGAAGCATGTTGAATTTGTAGCACTTTTTGAAATGAAAAAGAGTCCCACACCATTGACCCAATATGAATGCGAAGCCCTCAAAATACCCTTCAGCTTGAATGTCAGACATATTGTTTCTTTCAAAATTCAGTGGAGAGCCAAAATAACGAAGGGCATATGTCTGTCCAAATACTTTATGACTGCAGTGAATGTCAAACTTCAACTGGGATTTGTAAAGAGGGGTTGAGGATTCGAGGGGATTTAGAATTTGCATTAGAGAGAAACTGTAACTGATGTTTGTACTCATTAAGTGACAAAAATCCATATTTCAGTCAAAAGAAGGGCTTCTGGCCCGGCTCCTTTCCTCTCAGGCGTCACATTTACTACGTCTTCCCGTGGCACTGTAAACCCCACAAAGACAACAATCCACTGTAACTCTGACTCCGCTTTAGACTTGGCTTATTATTGCAAACCGCTTCTATAATCCACAATTCTTCCCTGGTCATAGCTTTCCTATGACCGGTCTGTGTAATACGGCTCTCTTCTTATATTCAACCTTATATTCTTTGTTTCTGTGCCTGGTTGCATCTTCAGGTGTGTCCTCCTGAATATATACTCAAAATGCTGCCAGGCTGTGGTGGAAAGCTGCAATCAAACAATATATCTTTAAAAAAAAAAAAAAAAATTAAATCTGTAATTCTATAAATGAAGATGAAGCATGCACTGTTGTTTTGTTAATTTAACACAATAACAGCAGTTTCTTTGTTCAGTAGTTCACTATTTTTTCTAAAGTTTTTAAATTTAATTTAACTTAAGGACCCAGTGGATTCTGTACTTCTGACCTGTCGACACTGAAGTTTTGTTTCATATGTAAAGTGACGATCGTAGAGCCAAAGCATCAAAGGTTGTACATTTTTTATGTTTTTTTCACATCCTGGGCGCCGTTATTTATACACTTAATACACGTACTGGCTTCAAAGCAAAATAAAGATTTAATTCAAAGTGTCAGTGCACCCCCTCTAGATGGGTGCTGTGCACAGAAAGCAGTTTATATTCAAATGAAGCTCAGCTGCTTCTTAGTGGGGAGACATCCATCAAGTTGTTGGATTCCCTAACTACTGAAGCAGATAGTGATGCCGCTGTACTGTTCTGTTCCCAACCGTTGGGATCGTAAGCAACTGTTGTCACTGTTGCTGCTCTAATACAGTTTGAGTATTCAGGAGATAAGTAATACATTTAATAGGATGTATTATTACATGTATTACCTTTCAGTTGGATTAATGTTGGTAATATAAAACCAATCAGTTGGGGAAGAAGTATTCATAACGTTTACTCGAGTAGCAATCGAACAGTGTGAAAGTGCTACATTATAAGTAAAAAGTCCTGCATTCAAGATTTAAACTCAAAAGTAACAAAAAGCACAAAATAAAGTGCAAAATGTGCTTCAGGGTATCAAAAGTAAAAGTACATATAGAGCGGAAAAATACCCCCTCCAAAGTAACCACGGCTCTCAAATAGATGTGGGGAGAATATTAGAGGCACAGTATGAAGTAGCCAAAAACGCATATATATTATTAAATTGACCACATTAGAAACATTTCTGAGCCTTTGAATTGAGTAGAAATCTCCTATAATAAAAGTGAAAGTTTAGTTTTTTCTGCTGATGACTCCAGGAACAACAAACGCCCTCCGTCGGGCTCAGCACACGGGTTATGGTTGTTGGCAGCGCTACTCTTTGAAGGAGTTGTCAGACAGTCAAAAACTCCCACAGGCAAAGACCAGCAGACTTATAATAATAATCGTGGCAGACAAATGGGTTTTCAGGCAGCGCTCTCTTGTCAATTCCACCTACAAAGCTGTTTTTTTGTTTTTTTTTGTTTTTTTTTCTTCTAGTGGATGATCTCTTCAAAGAGGCAAACGTCAAGTCAAATGGAACTGTCAACTATGAAGAGTTGACGCAGATGGTGACGCTGCCACCTGTCGATTACTGACTTCACAAATGGACTTTACACACATTTAATTGATGGTTGGCAGAAATCACAACATGTTGAAACTGGCAATTCTGTACTGACACTATTGAGACTGAAAACCTCCTTCCCTTTCTCATGTTTATTCCATGATCATTTAATTAAACCCCTTTCCAAAGGTTTCCTCTATGACTGAACACATTGTGAAGCAATATATGATATGATTTGGCATGTTATCTATCGATGGGATCAAATAAAAAAATGTTGTCAAGCCTGACCCTCCATCCAATCAAATGTAATGTCCAGTTTGATATTTGGTGTATGTACTTCCGCATGCTTATGAGCGATGTATTAAACCCTTCATGTCATCATGTAGATTTTCTTCACAGTCAACTGTCAGTATTAAACTTGTAAATCTTTTTTTCTGTTAAACTTTTTATTTCAAACGACTGCATTTTAAACCATCCATATCTTTCTTTCTGTCCGACGGTTTCTGCTGCTTCTGTCATCTCAAGTCACACACACGTAACTGTCAGGCATTTGTGAACTGCATTTACATAAGTGACTTGTAATTTGCATTTTTATTCCCCCAAAAGTTTTACTTCGTAGTATAAAGCACAGTATATAGCTATCCATATGTAAGAATAACACCTCACTGATTATTACATGAATACCATTTATTTGATTGTAGTTAGCCAACTGATTGCTTTGAAAAAGAAATTGTTCAGTAGCTTTGATAGCCGTTTGACTAGAGTCCTGATTTTGTGCTTGGAAATCAACATAATCGTTAAATGGACAATCTATAAAAACAGAAAAGGAGCCGAAATCAGTCCAGCAAACTAAATTGAGAGGAAGAAAAAGTCAAAGTAAAAGGCTTGCATAATTCCTGCAATATGTTTGTAAATGGAATTCCTATGAAAGTTTACTGAGTGGCTCATGGAGCTGAAAAAGTTTGACATCCGAGTAAAATGACCCGGCTCTCCCTCAGTGCATCAGTGGGGCCCAAAGAGCGAACCTGACCCGCCAGATGGTTTAATACACAGAGCCATCTGAGAAACTGTCACTGGAAACTGTTTGGAAAAGGGCAGGCACTTTAAAAAATAAATAAATAATACTTGGTAAGCGATTGCATGAACCATCTGTCAATCAAACTCTTGCCTTAAGCCAATCAGAAGAGCTAAAACATCTTTTCTATTGAGAAAAAGCCTTCAGTGCCCTTCCTTGCTCGCTTGTTCTGATATAGCTGATGCTATTGAGGCATCTACGCAAACCTCTCTAGGAGCCGCCATTGTTGTTTTGGGTCACCTCCCTGTGTCCCCTCAACATCGAACCCATCTCTTAGCTGCCAGTAGCTCCTCACAGGACGCTGATTGGTCCCTGCACCGGCTCACCGGGCACAAACACCTTACTTGAAGCCTGGCCCCTTAAGCATCACTCTGTCTTGCGTGAGCATGGTGTAGAGTTAGCATGCATCATCATCATCATCATCATCATCATCATCATTGTTATCGTGTAGCTTAGCTCCATCTGTGACCTCAGCAGTCCATACAACACTCCCTACAGGGGACAAATTGTAATGTTATTAAGTGCAGCATAACGGTGGAAGGCTTAAGGCACTTTGCACACCAAGTATGTATTATTCATATGCCCACTTAAAAAAAATAGAAAATCTGGGGTTTATTCTATTCGTTAATTGAAAGCGTTCAGGCTGTTGAATGAATGACAATAGCAAGATGCTCGTTTAGCTGCTATACTGTCAGTAACCAAGGAGGGAGGGGCTTATCGTATGAGTAATTGAATCCTGAGAATTTCCAGTGGATGTGATTTTGAGACATCCGGCTGAAGCAAGCATATGAACATTACTTACATTTCATGTTCCCAGCACCAACCTGTAAACTTTGAAATACATTTTTTTTACTTTACAACACAAAAAAATTGCCCTTTACATATACATTACATATAAGGCAGGTGTAATATATTTTTAATAAACATTAAAAGTAAATTATAAATCTGCATTATTCCAACTGTGTGAGATGTACACTCCGACTGCATCTTGTTTCCTGTGTTGCTTGTGTGTACAGATGCCTGAGGGAAAAGTGAGTACGTTCTTCAATGTTTTGCAACATGTGAAATTTGATTGCTTTCAAAAAAATACCTTATACATACAAAGGCATAATAACCTTCCACTCTTCCAGCTAAGAAGTGTTTATGTAAGGCTGCAGCACTCTAACAACTCTACACCCTTATCTCAGTTTACAGTATTTAACAAAAGCATCACATTTATTTTTTCCCCCACTCTTTTTCTCCTCAAAGGAATACTTCACCCACAGAGGGATCGTGTGTACATCAGTTACTCCTGTGTTACCTTGAATTTAACATAACGAAATACAGGAGGATATATTGGCAGCAGCTGCCTGAGCTGAACTGCACTGATAAGACTGAGCTGCTTTTCAATTCCTGCTGAAAAGACCACTGAATCGCAGCCTACATATGTACGTCAGTGCTAACAACCGGTTGTGAATGCAGCAACGAGCAGAAAGCATGACAGAGACGTGTCCGAGAGACTTCAGTTGCTAAACTAAAAACCACAGTTGCAAAAGTATAAAATATTATATATATAAAGCAAATTCCTGAATGCACCACTAACCTAATGTGATATGACACTTACTCAGTGAGTCCTCCCCACCCCATTTTGAATAATTTCACAATCACTTCAAAAAAACATGTATTCTGAAATGCTGAATTTGACATTTCAAATCAAGTGGTTAATACAAACACCGCAAAATGATCCAATATTCAAGTAGATAAGGCGCTGGGCCTGCCGATACCTGACCTGAAATGTTTGGAGCCCGCGTGGCCTCTAGCACCAAGTATTTACTGCAGCTCCACTTTTCACATTTACATTTGACTATGTGACTTAAAAAAAAAAAAAAATGTGTGTGGTGAAAGCCAAAGTGTGACATTACATTTTTTATGAGCTTCTGCAGACATTAAACATTCCAACTGACCGTTTCCTAAATCCCTCCTCCGAACAGAGAATGTCCAATAATAGCTGAGCAACCGTAACTAGGCACCGCAGGCCTGTCAAGCCTTTGGATCTCTCTCCACACGTTGAAGCGGTGTGACTAGAGTGCTGCAGGAATGAGTCCGAAAATACGGAAATTAGGCAGCATTTTTGTACTTTTGTATTTTTTTCTCGAAGTGGAAGGGTTTTTGGAATGGGATTTTGGATCGATGCCTAAATAAGGTCTGGGGTTTTCACGTTTTGTTTGACATAAGATACATCAGTAAATACCCTACTCGTACAATTTGAGGCTTTTAATGCGTCTTAAAAAAGAGGCTAAATGAGACGACAGAGGTCGTCGCAGCTGTCGAATAACAAGCAGGTGGTGACGTGAAGTCATACGACGGTGTGGTTCATCTTTTATTATAACGTCACGTTTAACGTGGCGACTGTATTTACGCTTTAAAAAACATAAAAGTGGTGTTCATTTGGGAAGATTATCTTGCAAAACATTTTCCCTGCAGCACTCTACAGTATCTCTCTCACTACAGCACTATAAACACTGGCTTGTGAATTTGTCTTGCGTGAGCATGGTGTAGAGTTAGCATGCATCATCATCATCATCATCATCATCATCATCAATCGTGAATTAAAGGAATTTAAACGTTCGTCTTCTCTAATGTAAGCTGCAAACCTTCGCAACCACAGCCATCTACAGTTTACTTTACATCCATGTCTGAACAAAATGTCATCACTTCATCGTTTTATCCCATTAGAGATGGGTTAGTGTTAGAGTTGAGATATTTGTAAACGGCTATATTTTAGCTAACGTTAGCTTAGCTAAAGCTGATCAAATTCGCCAGCAACAGTTGGGAAAACTGGCACTAATAGTCAAGAAACGAGAGGCTGCTTTTATCTTTCGGTGTTTCAAAGATTACTGAGAATTTAAATGGTAAATCTGTGAGATTGAAAAGCTTGACAGGTGTAGCAACAGTACTTAATGGGGCGAGAGGCTTAGCAAACAGTCCATTATTTATAAATGTCATATGAAGCATTTATGCACCACTTATTTTTTTTCTTCATAACATTTGTACCACATTATACATAAAAAAAAAAACACATTGCAAATTGTATAGGCTTACCTGTCTGTTTTAATCTGTTCAATTTCTGCTGCCGTCAGTAAAATGAAAGCATTGTACCAACCATAAAGGTTAATAAGTGATTTACCTACATGTGTAATAAAGCATTAGTAAGCTGGCTACATTGATAGAAAGGTGGCGCCACATATTTTACAAAGAATGAAATGAAATGACATTCTGGTCAAACTGTATCATATAAAAACGACAAACAAATATTTACATTCTCATTATTTTGCTAAGAGAGAGAGGTACTGCTTTGTTATTTTGTCAGATCTGTATAGTAATACCACCAGCACAAACATGCAGAATTTTCGGAGTTGGACTGATTTATAATTAGTCTGTAGTGGTGAAGTGGTCAGTCAACGGCTCAGATTGTTGATTTGAAAAGGTGGGTTTGTATTTCATCAGTGTTCCTGTTGATGAGCGGCTACTTTGTTGCTGCTGGAGCGGGAACGCTGGCTGCAGCTTCTGCAGCACTGAGCTCGTACGTTGGGCAAGTGGCAACGGCCCAGCCAGCGGAGCGTCTGACAGAAACGAAACGTTACCCGGTCGCGAAGGCAAACTGCTCCTGTACGGGTCACAGAGAAGGGGAGATGGGGAGAGAGAGAGAGAGATAGAAGAAAGAGAGAAGAGAGAAGAGAAAGAGAGAAAGAGATTAGATACAGACTTCATTACAGAATAAATCACAGGTACAATGTGATGAATAAGTGCCACTGTTCTTTTTTTCTGTTGTTTTGTGCATTATTTTAAAAATGACAACCTGAAACCTTCAATCAGGACACTGCTTATTGGACTGGATTTAAAAAAAAAAAATCAATACAGAATAATGTTTGTGTTGAGCAGCATTGTGAACAAAGGGGATGCACACGGCTGGGACACGCTTGCCGTTGCCATGGTTTGTGGCTTATGAAGTTATTGAAGTCGGCTATCTGTCATTGTGATCGCATGACTCCCATATTATAATAATAAGCAAAGGGCTAACGCTAGGTCAACAGCAGAGGTCTGCAATTAAATCTGAATCCTGTAATCACAATGTTAAAATCATTTAGGTCATTTTCCACTTGGACAGATGGACAGCCCACTTCAATAACATCATAATCCACAAATGGCAACAAGCTTTGCATGTCCCAGCCTTTTTGTAAATGCTGCATGTGTCGTCAAATTGATGTTTTTGTAATGCGTCGTCAAGTGGTTCGTTTCCAAAGGCTTTTCAGTAGTGATGCTGTACCGTTTCTAATACTGACCCTCTTCAGAGGACCATCGGCCAGACATGACTGACAAATAAACTGTATTAAACGGGGCTCAATGTCATTATTGATTGTTTCTGCTATCAGTTACATTAGTTCAGTCACGGTGGGCCACTTACTCACTTTAAGCGTCACGACATCCCTGTGTAACATTGGCCTTGAATAACATGTTCCCACTATGTTCTATACAGTGAGGTTTACAGATTTTACATGTGGCAAAGAGAGAGCAGTGGGACTCGGATCGTTACCCAAGTCCAGGTATAAATCCAGTCCAGGTAGCAATCACAGGAGACAAAGATGAATTGGTGTATTTCTACTTTGACACACACAATTTCCTGTTTGTGTAACTGTCCCTCCACTGCGGCTCAGTACGAAATCCCCTCTTTTTGTTTCCCCTGGGAGATACATTCTTGGTTTGTCTAACTCAGGCTGCTAAAGCCTCATATTAGCTCAATTCTGTACATCAAAATACATGTTTGCACAGAACAAGGCATCTGGATTTTGTCCCCGATCGCTTACATCAGAATTGCATTACAATAGGGAATGTCTCGGTAGCCAGTATGGACCAAAAGGTGGAACATGCAGGCATGAAAAGGATATTTTCAGTAGACTTAAAAAATGTGAAATCTTTCAAACTGCAAACAGCACAAAGATCTAACCCTGGGATCTGTGTCCTTGCAGAGCATGCTCGGCATATATAAAGTATGACGTTCCTGTCCTGTACTTTTCTGCAGTTTTCTGGCTCTCAGGATCATGTGTGCTCAGAGGCCGATGATCAGATGAAAAACAACAACAGATACTTTTCTCCTGCAGACGTAGACCTCCCTATTTTTCTATTCCGCATTCTAGTTCACACGCTTTGCCTGTGAACCAATTACAAAGAAACAGCTTGCAGCGTCTAATCTAATATATTTTGAAGAGGGGATGGACAATAAAACAGGACAACTCATCAAAACGTTCAGTTAGAGGTCAACCTACTATTAATACCAAAAAAAAGGCATTTGTACATTTGTGTACACAGGTTTGTATCCGTCAACCAGAGCACACATTCTGACCATCTACTGTCTGGTCTTTTAAATTGCAGCAGTTGCAGCAGAAGCATGAAATTGAAAAAGCAGTCCAGACAAAGATTTGAGCGTGGGCTGTTATTGAACCGTCACACTTCATCACCACGGGCCTGATATTGTTTTTGCAGTTAGCTGCTTGTCTTCTCATTTTAGCAGCAGCTAAGCGGGCAGGAATCAGAGCTCCTTCAGGGATTAAGTAAGCTTTACCTATTACTTATTTACTTATTACTCTGGAGTAACTGTCAAAGTGAAAAAAAAATGAAAATGAAAAAAAAACATCAACCCACACTTTCCTGCTGGAATCTCAGCTGATGGCCTTCACAGACTTACTTGGCTAAGCCTATTATAGGTCAGCCATAAACCTTCTGCAAATTCCAACATTATATTCTTTTCAACTCCTCAATGCCAATGACGGATAAACATTTTAGGAGAGAAACATTTTCTCTCTCAAAGTTGTCTGAGACCTGCAAACCCTCAGCTAAAAGTCCTTCAAATCAAGTGGAACCTTTATTCATCGGGGTATAAACAGTCTGTATTTGAAGTGTGACATTATGATTATCAGATTAAATCATTTAAATGCTTAAATATGTAAATCAGGAGCCCCGAAGCTGTGTGTGACTGCAGGCAGCAGATGGCAGTTTTAAAAGGGTTACTAAAAAGCAAAATGAAACAGTTCTGTAAATAAAAGACAAATGGAGCAACACTGGATGAAGATTCAAGGCAGAACGCACAAAAAGACACTTGACTTTTCAAGGCGACTTTCATCATCCGATCATGCCAGGATGCATTAACTGTCAAGTATGTGCACTCTGAGATGGGATCGTGCTCGATCCATTGGGACCCGATGCACCGGATGACATTCTGAGGTGTCCTGGCTCGCTTTGAGTTTGGATCTCAGCGAGGAGTGGACAGCATGTGGGCTCAATCCAGACACTTCATCAAACGTAGGAGTCCTATCATCCCCCACCCCACATGGGAGTTCCTGTCCTGAGGAGAGTAAAGGGAAGAGCGGAGGAAAACCAGGGCTGGATTACAGCTGAGACCCGCTGTCTGAGTCGTGTTACTGATGAGTCAAATAACTAAGGTTTTGTTGCTTCAAGACAAAAGCTTTTAAAACAACAACATAACGGGGGACTTTTATTTTGAGAGCTTTGACTATTCTTGAATAAAGCAAGCCTTCAAATGCTACAGGGAGGAACAGCAAGCAGCAAAACTAACAATATTGTGATGAATTTATAGGAAAATCAAGACTGACAGTATGAGTGACCTACAGATTTTTCTGTGTCTAGAAAATCTTCAACACAACAGCATTGTCATAGTTTCGTGGAAAATAACATTCAACAGTTCTATTCAAGCAAGAATTACCAACAAGAAGCCACATTTACAGCCATGTTACAGAGGTGAGCACCTGAACCAGCACAAAAGGTTTGTATGTAGTGGCATTAAAGTGCTCAATCAATTTCATTTAATTGAATAACATTTCACAGATATCTTGGTAAATATCAGCCTAAAGTATATGTGACGAGCACTTAAATCACAATCATTTGTACAATATCATTTTGTACAAATTGACAATGTGACCCTGTGGGTCAGAGAGTCATCAAAATCACTAGGATTTAATTACAATGCATCCAATACGTTCAATCCAATAATATTTCATGTTGGACCAAAACTTGCACTCTTCAGTGCACCATCCTTCAACATTTTATGTTATTTATTTTATCAGAATAGTCCCATTAAGTTCTAAAATTACTTTTCTAAGGGAGTCCTGGCCATGCCTGCAGCATAAAAGATTCACATAAAAGCACAAAATAACAGATTTAAAAACAAAACTGCTAAAAGAATATAAAACATAAATAAAAAAACAGCAACTAATGAATAAGCAGTGTTGTTCAGCAACAGGACATTCAGGGTTCAAATAGTCCGTAATCCTGCTTTTAAAGATCTTACATGCTTATAAAATAATCAAGTTTACAATATCTCTGTAGCTCACACCAAGAAGATGGTGCAAAAGCTTTAAAAGCACTTTGACTAAAGTCGACGGTGGTGGTTCTAGGAAAGACGGACATAATTTGTCCCCTTGAAGGTTGCAGCTCCTGGGAGTCAGTAGAAAACTTAAATAAGGAGGCAGTTTGTGTAATATATAGCTTTATAAAGAAAAATGTACCAGTGTTCCATTCAAGTGTTGTATAAGAAAGACAAACCAATTTTCTCAAACAAACTGCAATGCTGCGTGCGAAACCCAAATTAGGGACAAATCGTAACGCAGCATGGGATACTGAATCTACACACTGAAGCCACTGCCATTGTGTTGAAGCAATTCTCTATAAGGCAAATTGCAGAATTTCTAATGTCACCCAGATCAGAGAAGCTCCATGACATCAATGGGGTACAAAGGCCACAGCTGCCACTCAATACACAGCATTTCCTGTCTTCAAAAATCCCCCATTTACTATCTTTGACCCATTCGAGAACATGCCCCATGTAGCGCAGTAACAGCAGGAGGCAGTGGGACTTCCGCAGTATTATACTTTTCTTTCACAATTACAGAATATAGAATGTTTGTTTGGATGAAACCTGTTCATTGGTAACTCCTATTCAGACCCCCCCCCCCCCCAACACACCCCTCCCCTATACATCTTCAGTGAATGTGGCTTTGGATTTGTTTTCATCAAAAAGCATCTCATGGTCCACGGGTGACAGAGGGGTTCACTATAGCATTATAAAAGAACGAGCCAGGGAACAATGAGCTGAATAAGCAAGAGAGTGAAAGTCTTTTGAATGACCTACGGTAGCCAACATGTAGAATGGAAATAACAAACCTGACCAAAATGAAACTCTGCATAAGTACAAAAGATTTCATCTCCATATGAGCAGTGCATATAAAAAGCTATCACGCATGACCCTTATGTCTTCACCTTCCATTATAGGTACCAAAGAGAAGATAGGGAGAGGTGATTATTGAACGGTCACTGCACAACAACAGTATTGCTCTTAAATCATAAAAATATTCTGCCACTTACTATTGAACATTAATATGTGTGTTTTTATCACTTAAACAGGCAATAACTGAAACAAATTGTCAACACAATATTGTCACCGTTGAAGTTGATATGGTGAACTTCTTAGCAAACCGTTGCTTATTTACACATCCAACAGTTATGAAAGAACATCATCATTCATTTGGAGTCATGTTTGTGTCCACCTGGTCAAAGAAAGTCCAATATTCACTCTACTTTTCTTTTTTTTTTTTTTTCAAACTGGCTTATTAATACAATTTATTATAGTCTTAATAAATTGGCTGCTTTTTGTTTCAATTAGTTGAAATTAGGGATTAAGCTATGAGAAGAGAAACCAGACCAGACAACGTGCACCATTTTACTAAATAATAGAACAAATTTAATGAAAAGGAGGCTTAATGGATTAAAAGGATGTTTCCTGGGAAAAGCCCACCACAGTTAATGGCTGGATTCACTTGCCGGTGTCAGAGCTCAGGACCCGCTGCAGTTGAGGTTGTAGGGGGACTCATCAGTCAGCACTAGAGAGCATCATCAACACATCTGACTGGAGAAAATGTCACTAAAGGCTCGTTATGTCTTTTTTTCTGATAAATATATCTCATACTCCAAAAGCCCGCCCACAGGCGGTGTGAAGGGTGGACTCACATTGACATCTCATTATCCTCCTACTGCTAAGAAAGCCAACCTCGGCTTCCTGGTGGGATTTTAATGACCTGCCGCCCCAAAGACAAAAAAGAAAGAAAACCGTCTTGGGCCCACACAGCTGCACACGAGGCCTTACACAGGCCACACTGGTTTTACACTGAACTGATGAAAGTCACAGATTCTGTGTGCAGCTTTCAGCACACGTTTGATGAGATGCTACCATTTTACAGGCTCGGACAAAAGCATGGAGAAACCACAAAAAGTTGTTTTTATTATCAGCCATCGATTCAGCTGGTATATTATGTTGGTCAATATTTCCCCAGGGGGTACAGTATCCTGACACATGGCCAGCCTTTTATTTATGTCAGAAGACATTTTGCCCAAGTCAGATTGGATAAGCCTTCCTTCGTGATGACTGTCCACATAGAAATGCCTTTTAAATTAAGTAGTACTGATATACATTTTGATTACAGACATTTATTGATAAAATATTAAGAAAACTACAAGTGTAGCTGAGATAATAACTAAATATAGTCTTTATGTGATGGATAAAATTACCTTCTGCTCCATCACTTTATATTTCCATCACGTCTTGTCTCCATTACCTCTTAAGACAGGGGTCTTCTACTTTTTTCAGGCCAAGGACCCCCAAACTGATAGATGGAGCAGGGACCCCCTACTATATATCTTCTATACAATTGTGTTTTACATTAAACTGGCCCTAGTGCCATGTATAAACATACCTTGTTATTGTGCATTCAATACTAAGTTATTCAATTGTTGAAGACCTCTGTCTTAAGAGATGTTTCTGATCTGTGTCTGATTACAGTCGTGATCGATATTGGTTTAATGCAGCGTCAGAATATCTATGAATTCATTTTTGATGTGGAGGGATACTTAAAGAGAGTCACCAGGAATGCTGCTGTATATCAGAAAAACAGGCACTTATTTGAACGCATGCCAAAGACATTTATTCATTTGAAAAAGTGAGGTACAATCCAAGCCACAGTTCTGGAAGGAGAAGTCTTCGAGATTGGGCTGCAACTTACAATTATTTTCAATATCGATTAAATCATTCGGTCTATAAAATGTCCATCCCAGTTTACTAAAATCCAAGGTGATGTCTTTAAATGTTTTGTTTGGTCAGTCTAAAACCCAAAGATATTCAGTTTAGTATGATATAAAAAAGATGAAAGCAGGACATATCCATATTTGATAGTCTGAAAACAGCATTAAACATTACTTTACATTACTTTTTAATTAATGGATTATTAAATTAGTATACAATTATTTTTTTTATGATGGACTAATCAATTAGTTGACTAGTTGTTGCAGCTCTACTTCGAGGGACTAATAGGCAATTACTTTTTTTTGTTTTTTGAGAAAGAAATAGAGAGAAGGATCGACAGAGAGACAAAGACCATATTAGGTGAGCAGGTACTCTTGGAAGAGGTACACAATGCAAGGTCAGATCTAACTGTTGTACACAATCATAAAACTACATGGCACCGTTAATACTCCTGTTATGTGAGAGGTGATGCATTATATTGACAGATACCATTTTATATTTTGTGAGGAAAACAGTGCCGTGTCTTTCATCTAGAGGGTTTGAATGTTTTAGTTTGAGGCAGCAGGTCATACGGGGAACATTACGTTCTTATACTACTGAAACCCCGACGAGGGTATTAGTCAACCTTACATTCTCTGAAATTCATCATCGATTTCATTTTATGATTCTGATGCACGGTATTGTTTAACCAAATTCAGCCTTTTGGATTCAGTCTGCCGGCTTCTTTGACTTCCTAACGTATGAGATTTGTGTAAAACTCTGTTTTTCACCTGTGAAAACATGAATTTACCCAGGCTTTCCTTGACAATAGGGAGGAAAAGAGAATATTTGCAACCGTCTGACTAGAGCAAAACACAGACAAATTAATACCGAGATTGAAGGCTGGATATGGCCAGATATTATCATACGCCTCAAATATTTTGCTATACCACTTTTATTCTTTGATGCCTTCAAAATTCAGACTCTAAGAAGCTGCTTTCAGAAGCACATTGGGATTTAATATGTCTAATATGAAACAGAAATACCATGAACTGCTGTGGCCTGCATCAGAAGGTTGAATGAAAAACGTTGTAAAAGATGTTTTTTTAATTACAGATGGCACAAATATAAAAGGAGCTGCAAAAATGATCAACATTTTTTTTTTTTTTTTTAAATTTATTTCACAAAGGTGACAAAGTTATATAAGCTCCATGTTCCAATCTGCAAAAAGAGCTACATGCTGAACAACCTGAAGCTGTGAGGACCATTTAATGTAGGCTGATAAACTAAACAAAAGTTATCAGCCACTTTCTCCTCTGCAGACAACATGCGCCTTCAAGTAACGTCTACTGGAGCAAAGAATACACCTCTTGTGCAAACATATTCGCCTTTTCAGATAAAACTTTGATCTACTGTAGGTAAAAGGTTTTGGGGTACTGTCTGACAGAGAACCAAAATATGTGAATGTCAAGCCGAGGAAGACTTGCAGCATATAATTGTCCTGGTGTGAATAGTTGCTTTGATTGCAAATGTCTTCTATCGAAGTTGGGAGTTCTTTACACTCCCTGGTTAACAAAGAAGACTTTTGAGGCTACTGCAGTCAGCCTTTCCACTGGTCTTGTCATGTGGCATCATTAGAGGAAGAGCTGGTGGATTCCCAGTGACATCAATGCTGCTGTTGCAAAGCGCACTGCTGCATATGGTCAAAAGATCTGGTGCCATCAGATGTTTTAATATTGAATACCTCTGAGAAAAACATGTTCTTCTCCCTTGTGACTATGAAGGTTTGATGATGAAATCAGTCAGAAATCGAGTTTATAATGTGGATTCGCCTTGCTGTATTTTGTCCATTCTGTGTGTTTCTTAAGTTAATTTTATCTGAATTCTCAAGAATCACAACCATTATTCATGTCGGAGGTCTTGGTTATTGCTCTAGGTTGACATTTCACACAATATCTCCAACGGTGTGCATAAATAGTCAAATCAACACTGACGTGAACGTGACCCTTCGCTTATTAAGATCAAACCTTTTCTCTTGTGTAAATTGCATATTCATATGCCATACAAGATTTAATGGATGCACGCCAAAGCAATGGACTTGGCTATAGGCCTAAACGTCCATCATCGTTAACAATGAGGTCACTCACTCAACTACACAACCAGGCAACAACTATGCCCCGCAACAGGATCCTCACACTCGCCTCTCTCTCTCTAACCCGACACACCCGCTGTAGCTAACTTTTCACCCCATGCCAAGCAGGTCTAATCACATTTCAATCACAGAGTCCTTATTTTTAACAGTGTGTAACTATGATGTCGAGGTAGAAAAAAGAAATCCACTGTTTTTCAGGTTGTACGGGGTAACGTTTTCTAAACCACACGGCATTTGCATTGTGGACCATTTGCAACAGCGCCAGCCATAGAAGAAGGCCTCACCAGAAACAACCGGGTAAAATAGAAGGAAACACCACAACAATATTTTCCTGTATTCATATTTGTGAATAAATGTTTTACAATTTGAATAATCGATACTGCTAAACAAAGTAAGATTTAGAAGACTATTGAGTGTGTGTGACACATTATTATATATATTTCTTTAAATTGTAATGGGTGATCCTCATTTAAACACAACAGCATCCTGCAGGGGGAGTCAAAAGATACTGACAGTCTACTCACCAGAGGGGGCGCTCTCGCACTCCTGTAGGTTACACTTCTGGGTGCTGTCAGGGTGCAGCTCATGGTCACATTGAGCTTGATCCACCTGTTCGTCTGTCTCAGCCTTCGTGTTCACACATTTGATGAGTCGATGCTCGACTCCGCCACCGCAAGAAGCCGAACACTGCAGAGAAAATTCAGCAAAATGTTCAAATGTCTTGCACGCAAAACATTTTAATGGGTGGTACCTCATGCTGCAAAAATGTTATTTATGTCAGGATTTCCCTTTCAGACTGTCAAAATATTTCTTTTAAAATCTTATCGGCCTGAAGACAGATGACCTTCTGGGGGAAAAAGGCAATATGTCTGGGGATCCGGTGTAGCCAGAGGATATCCAGACTAAGAATTAGAGACTGATTAAGCTACTTGGTGACAGCTAAATCCAGCAACACTGAATATTTGGACATATTTGGACATATTTGGACATATTTCAAGTACTAAGAAGACAGTTTGATGGCAATTGCTTTTGTGTTTAAATGTGTTCAATGATTATCAATGGTAATCATAATATAAACATGATGTCGTTGGCATGTTTTTTGATTGACTGTGTGCAGAGTAAAGACTTTTAGGCTCAAGCCTCTAGCGGGGGTGTTTTGTCTTTACTGATATAGTTCAATGATTATAAATAATAAAAGACCCGTCTTTGTTGACTGGAGTCATGTGTAACAGACAGAAGGAGGAACGGAAATTTGGATAATGGTCATAATTTCCATTGTGGTTCACGCATGAAACAGCTGCATGCAGCTGTTTCACTGTGTATAAACCATCATAAGTGATGATGTGGATTTTGGGAGAAAGAACTCCAACTCACAGTTAAGTATCTATTATCATCCTTGCATTTTTTAAATACTGCAGCCACTAGCTCAATGAGACGAATGGTAAGAATGCTATAGGATGAGTAGGATTTCAATACGAACTTTGTGTGTGTGTACGTGTGTGTGTGTGTGTGTGTGTGTGTGTGTACCTGTCCCCATGATCCAGTAAGCCACTGAGCACATGGCTGGCTATTACATGATTGGATGTTGCTGGGCTGAAGGTCCTCGTCGCATCGTTCTTCCTCTGGACAGGTTACCATACGCTGCTGCTCACCTCCCCCACACACCTCAGAGCACTGAACAACACACACACACACACAATGGCAGAAATTATTCAATCTATGCATTTGGGTGCATACAGCCTTGACTGAGTTGATTTCTGAGCATGGAGGAAACAGTATGCATGAAGAGGTTTCTGCGGATGTTATCATTTACTATAAACATTGCACAATTAAAGGACCACAGTCCTATTTATCTTACCATTGCACTGCAAATTGTGTTTATTTTACATCACTGCCAATGACAGTTTTTAATGCATTTTTTGGAACTTCCACTTTTTGCTCATTTCAGTACACCATTAAAATGAAGATGCAGACACTTGCGCTTGTTTCAATTAAAAAAAAAGAAAAAAAAGCTACACAGTCTTTGTGGATTTTCATTTAGCTTTGAAATGAATAGAAGGCAAATAGCTACCAGGAAGATAGGAAGAAATGCATTCAAAGATCTATCAAAATACCCTGCACAGTATGGTATGCTTTAAAAAGATGAGTGCAGTAATATAAATAACTTTGGGTATAATCCTTTAAGAGCATGGTATCTGGTTTCTGCTTTTGATACGGTGTTGAAATGTTCTGACTGCTTTTTATTACTCTTACCACCATTTAATTTGAAAAAAAAAACAGGGCATGCTTTAAGTGGAATTACGCCTTTCTAGCAGAAAACCAGAGAATACACCACTGGGGTTTTTCCCACAATGACTCATTTTTTGCTTTAAATTACTCACCTGTCCCCAGGAGGAGGTGTACCAGTCGAGACATGGCTGAAGGTTACAGATCATTTGGGTGTGCGGCCTGGAGGACATGGCCCGGCAGTGGAAAGGTCGTAGGGGCCTTTGATCCCGTAAGTCAAAACACTGAACTTCTCGTGATTTATAGCCACCGTCACAATTCTTGGAACACTGGGAGAAGACATGGCATGATTGTTATTCGAACAGCAGGATCTGCTGGGCCTTGTAAGTGTGAGTAGTGTGTGTAGTGGTAGCAGCAGTAGTGTGTGTGTGAGGCAACTGGTTTTAATGGGTTTCATCACTCGTCCAAACGCTTCACATGTATGAACTCAGCTTCAGTGATGAATGGATTACTTCAAGACCAAACAGCAGGTCCAGCTTTTCTGTATCTCAATTTGGGCTCATAATTCTCAGTTTTATACGAATCTTATCAGTATTTATTGTGAATATTTACCAAGAGTCCACAGCCGTGCTAGCACCTCTGTGAAGCAGCACATACTGTACAGTAGTACTTTGAGTTAAGTTTACATCAATGATAGTTTACTTCATTCACAATCTTAGTTTAGCCCGCTAGCATTCTCTTCTCACAAGCACGAAACACAAAGTACAGCTGAAGCTGATGGAAATGTCAATTTTTGCAGGTAATTGGTCATTAACGAAAGCTTTTGACAAAGTTAAATATTAATCTGATGGTGGCGCTAGAGGAAAAGCAAAAGGATCATCAGTTATTCCAGTTCATCCTTAGAGATGTCAATCTCACAGTGGCGTTAGATAAACGCAGGTCATTAGGATTCATCCTCTGTGGACCACGAATGTCTGTGCCAAATTACTTGAGAGTTGATATTTCAGTCGTGACCAAAGTGTTGGACCGACAGACATTGCTATCCCAACAGCCACAGGATGGTAGAAGCAAATAAAAACAAAAATACATGTCATTATATGATTTTGGAAAAATACCTTTTGCAGTGCAGATACACATCTAAACGGATTTCAGGGTAAAACTGTTAGTAATTAGTGTAAAGTACTGTATGTCTTGTATTCTAACCATGTTGTTTAAAGAGAATAAAGATACTGATGAAAAAATAAATTTAATAAAAAATAAGCAATGACCATTTCATACATTTATATAAAAGTGGTCTCACCATACTCCATTCCTCTACTTTCCATGTGGAGCAGGGGCGCAGGTAGCATCGCTGGGCTGGCGCAGGCCTCTTGGCAGGATCACAGTCAGAGTCAGATCCAGTACTACAAGCCAAAGTCCTCCAGATGGCACCCAGACCACAGCTGGTGGAGCACTACCAAAAAATGTAGTAACACATGAGTACAATACATGGTTGGATGCACAAACAACTCCGGCGTGCACAAGTGACCTCATTGATAACAATGTGAATCACGTGAAATTCAGAGATGTTTGTGGCTTTAAGCATTTGATCTTATTTTCCTTACAATCAAATAAATCCAAATTCTTTAAATTGTATGTACAGCACAACGGGGGTTTGTGCAGAAGCAACCGTTTGTCAAATGTGGCGTAAAAAGATTATTACGGAAATTGACGTTAGCACCATAAGCTTTCGGTCAAACGGTGTCTCCAAAGAATAAAAATGTGTGCAGGGACCAAAACTAGACTCTGTGTCTGCATAATAAAAGCAGATGGAGAAAAAAAATAATGATACACAGCTGTGCTTCGTCCCACAGTATAAGTGGAACACCAGAATGTCTGGATTAATGAAGACTCACAGCGCTCCAGTTTCCGGTGACCCAGTAGGCAGCGGTCTCGACTTGTGTGGAGGCCGAAGTTGGGGCAGACGTCGGCACTGGAAGCGGCCACGGAATAGGTGGATGTGTTGGCACAATGGGCCCAGCAGGTGTTGGTGCGTCCATGTGTTGTCCTGGTGTAGTGTCACTGCTGCTCCTCACCATCGGGGGAACGACTATTTCGTTGTAGTCAAAATCTGTTGAATCAGACGATGGCGCTTGAGATGCGGAATACGTTCCAGTTCTTTCCGTGAAGGTGGGTTGTGTCGGTATTGGTTTCACTGTGGCTGGCAGGTAATCAGCTGGAGCAGGCGGAGTGGCTCCCTCCAGGTTTGTGGGAGGTATGATTTCTGTTCCAGTTAATGGCGCGGAGCCATCAGAGGCCTCTCGGTTACCTGAGATTAGTGGAAAGGGAACAGGGAGAGGCGTGGATGCCTCAGAGGCAGGAAGTGAGGTTGTACCGAGGTCAAGGTCTGTATCCCATGAATTACCCTCGCTAGTGGCGTAAACCGTATCAAAATGAGTCTGATCCAAGTCCAGATCCTCCAATGTGAAGGCGGTTGTTGATTGACTGGTTGTTTGAGGTATTTCTGAAGCACTTTCGTCCAGCTGGACTTCAGTCTGAACCTGAATTATAATTCCTGGCGTGGGAGAGCCAACAGCTTCTGGACTCTCTACATCTTCCTGGTCTGCAGAGATATCCGAACTTATCATATAATTCTTTTTATTGTAGCTGTAATCATCATGTTCCTCTGTCTCCTGAGCACTCACGGTTGTAACGACAGTGGCATTGATATTGGTTTGGTTTGCGGGGGAGGAAGCGGCATGTTTTGAAGTCACGGTAACATCCTCAGTGAAAGTGTCATAGTTATTTTCAGACTCCTCTTCATATTGCTCCCATTTCACATCGTGTGTAGGATCCTCTGTGGTGGAAACCAGACGAGGCATTGTGCTAATGATTTCAGGCCACGACACATCCTCCTCACGTTCCTCTTTCAGTGTTTGTGAATGAGATGTAGACAACAGCGGTGAGCGAGTGGTAGACACAGGTAAAAGATAATCCTCAGACAGAAGGTCATTCAAATTTTCTAAATTAGTTTGCTTTGACTCCTTTGCTGTTGCATTTCCATTGTCCTTTGTATTATCCAGATTTGTGTTTTCTGGCTCTTCAGTTTTCAAAGTGTAGGCGGTGGCCTTTGGAAATGTAAAAATGTCTGAAGGAGCTTTTGTAGTTTCACTTTCTTTCGCCCGGCGGGTTGGCTTGGCCTCCAGTGGAGCATTGAATCCATCCCCTGAATCTTTTCCATCGCTGTCAAAGTCATCCGACAAGTCTTCGTGGAAGTTGATAAAATTGTAGTCATAGTAAAAATCATCAACTTGAACACCTTTTTCCGGAGAGTGATCGACATTTTCAAGGTTATTGTGATAGTGAAAATCTCCCTCGACATTGTTGTCGAGGTGATTATTATTACTTCTTGGCTGGGATCTGGTGGTGCTGTACTTGGGAGGAGGTTTGACTTCAGGTATGGAGTTAATTTCATTGAGCACTTTGCTCGACCAGCCACTTCCAGACCAGTCGACGCCTCCAAAGTTATCCACCACTTGTGGACAGTCCTGGACGTAGCAGGTAGTCACAGCAAGGGGCTTCTTCTGAGGGTCGCACTCAACACCTGTGTTTCTGGAGCAGGTGACATTACGCCGACGTACTCCGCTTCCACAAGTCAGCGAACACTGCACAGGAGAAAATACACAACAGCAGATCATGATTAAGCTTTTACTTTTAAATTAAATTGAAGGTATAACTAAAATATAAAGTACATCTAGTGAATGGGTTAAACAATAGCTAAATTGGATTATTGTAGCCCCAGCTCCTTGCGCATAAATCCTAACAGCTGAGACGGAGCCAGGACTATAACAAATATCTTGGGATGTTCTCATTTGCTAATTAGCACCGAACACAAAATGCTGTCAATACACGTGCTTTAGTTTGAGGAAACATCGATAAAGTTCATTCATTTATTTCTAAAACATTTCTAAAAAGTCTGTGGAGAAAAAAAAAAAAAAAAGAGTTGGATATAACATATAATAGAAATTACCTCTGTATAGTTACTCTGGTCACAATCTGAGGCAATACATTATGCTGGCTCTGAGCAATGTGGGTCTGTCTGTGTATGCAAGTCAAATATTTCACTTCTGTATTTTTAAAAAGCTTGAGAAGAAAAAATGTCTTGTGGCACACGCTGCCAGAATGAAGAAATGCAGACTACAAAATAACTATATAATCACAGCATGACCGACTTTCTCCATGATCACTAAAACATTATCTTTCACAGAAAGAACATTTCAGAAAATAGGAAAGTATCTGTAAGAATTCACAAAGAAGAATTTGTATGCGCATTACATTTTCAAGCAGCACAGTTGCAGACACACCAGAACCCCATTCTCCATTTCAGACTTACCTTTGACCAGCTGGCCGTGGTCCAGTCTGCTGGGCAGGGGATGTGTGTGTTGCAGGAGGATAGGGACTCAGGTTTGGGTATGTGTTTACACTCACTGGGCTGCAGGGCTTCCTGCTCCTCAGCACTTACTGCCTGGATGCAGAGCACTGTCCTTTTAGTCAGGCCCGAGCTCCCACAGCTTGCCGAGCACTTGTGCCACTCACCAACCCACCATCTACACACCCAGACAAATATTTACAATTTAATGTCAAAATTGTGAAGGAAAAGGACAATATCTTCCAGCTGTGCTGCCAGTTCAGTGAGTTCAATTTTATCGCCCTCCAGCACACAACGTCCATATTGTTTTTTTGGGTGTCAAAAAACAATACTAAATAAAAAGAGGGAATCCACATCTCCCTGTATTTGCTCGGGAAGTGTGTGTTTTATTTTAAGAGCAAGAGGAGCAGAATATGTCTCATGTCTCACATTTTTGCCAGTCAAAACCTTCAGTCCCTGTCTCACAATTTTAGCCACTTCAACTACATTGTTAGAAGCAAAAAGCCAACAATCAAAAATGGTTACATTGTTAGCTTTGTAAGATGGTAACAGAAACACAGGGTTTAAATCAGTGACAGTTTATCTATCACTAACACGTCTATGCCCATCATCATCATTTCAACAACACAAACATTGTCCTTTCACAAATAATTGTAACGTCCACAGAATCAGATGACGATGGCTCCTATATCATCTGTAGAAAGGAACTGGGTGCAGCTGCTCCATCAGAACAGAAGTCCTTTTCTGAGAGGAACTCGAGCCGTTTCATTACTGAAGCTGCCGCGAGTTAACAAGCTGCGGTTTGGTGCAATAAAATGTGTGGGAGGAAAATTGTCTGAAGAGTGGTGATCCTCAGTGAAAACTGCCAGCAGTTATTTTACCTGTCGTTTCCTCCTCATGTTTTCATATCTCTGAGCAATGTGCACTTTGAAAGGCGACATAATTTAATTAAATTTAGTCTTATTATAATAAAATTTGGCAGATACATTTGCATTTTACTCATGGTTACCGCCGTGAAAATCTCACTACAGTTTATTTATTTTATTGTCATCAACCACTTTTTGCCAATCTGCAATGGCAAACCCCTTTTGAAGATTGAAGTTTGACATTTTGATAGATGTACGCTGTGTTAAGATTTAATTTAAGTAGCACAGACCTTCCATGTATCTGACATTTGGAGCAATCAAAGTGAAGCAGACAGGCGAGTTGCTAAACTGCTCATGTGAAAGAAACAACAACGTATGTAATATTTGTTCTCAAAACGGCTATCACATGGACATGATTATTGAAAATACAGTTTATTTTACATTATTCTGTTCCAATCATCACATCATAATGGATCGCAATGGCATTTTTTCCCGTTGTACAAAAATACAAAATGTTGGGTTTGGTAGCTTCAATTATTTTCTCCCATGTACACCACAAAGCTCCTGCAAAGGTTGAAAAAGTGTCTTATCTCTGAGTGAGTGTGTGTGTGTGTGTGTGTGTGTGTCTGTAAATACTGCTGGTGTCATTTTGTGTATGATCTCCAGAGGGTAAACTCACATGGCTGGACATGGAACCTTGCTACAGCTGGTTTGGTTATCGTCAGGCCGAGTTAAAGGATCACAGAAGTGCTCCTCCACTATCCCAGTTGTCTTTTCCACACAGTGAACCATCTGCCTCTGAACACCTGGAACACCAGTGAGAGGGGAGAAAAACGTTTGTGACTAGGCACACACGCAAAAACACATTTTGGCTATTCAAATTCATTTTAGTCATAATAATAGCCTTGTACCTAGAAGGCACCTGGTCTCACTCGCACACACACACACACACACACACACACACACACACCTCCATTTTCCATTATAGCCATTTCTACCCCGTCAGTGCAGGTGACACCTCTCACCTCCGTCGGGCTTCTTCTTGAGTCAATTTACACCTTCAAAGACTCTTCTTAAAGGACAAGACAGCTACGTCAGATTGAAGCCCAGATGGAGACAGAAGGAAACAAGCGCGGATTCACAGTAGCTGCAACGAGGTACGTGTGTCCACATCTGCATGCATCACACACAACCTTACAAATACTTGACCTTCATGGTTAACCCATGCCATTGAAACAGGAACTCTCAACTGCTTCTCACAAGAGTCTATGACCAACGGTATGTGACGTATGAATATCGGGGCTGGGGCAAACCGTCACTAATGGAAAAGAAACTCTGCTTAGTGCAAAGTCTACGACAAAAAGTTCATGGTACATGGAGCCGTTTAGAAGTTATGCTCCTTTTTAAAATTAACATTTGACCAATCGTCAGCATTTAGGAGAAGTGGGCTGCTGTAAAGCGCACAGGAAACAACTTGGGTTCAGTGTCTGGCTCAAGGACCCTTCGACATGAGGACAGGAGCGGCTGGGCATCAAACCACCAACCTTGTGGTTTAAGGACTACTAGCTCTAATCCCCGAGCCAAAGCCGCCCCATTTGTATCATATGCCACTGTCACTGCAAAGACCCATTTTGCCAATTGCTATGAAGAGAAACACACACCTTCATACCCACAAATTTGAACTCCATGCCAAATTTCAGCCTCCCACGACGGAAACTGTGGCCAAAGTGTGGAGAAACTTTTGTAGACCAACCAACCGACAGCTATAGAGCTGCTGGTTGCAACTAAAAAATAAATAAAAGGGGAAACATCCACTTGAATGAATGATGTTCTGTGATCTCACACTGTGCTAGATATATTGGTTTAATGCATTTTAAATGTGGGTAAAACCCTGTTCCTGGCACACAGAATGAAGAAAAGTATTGTCGCTCGATGTGCTGAATTAAAAATGATGTTGGAAAGTGGACAAGAAGCTGATATCATAGAAAAAAAGGGGGAAGCTATTTCCTGTACAGTAACAATTCAAGTGCTAAAGCCAGTGTAAACACTAAAACGAGTTGCTTGCTTCGAAACATATATATATATATATAAAAATACACAAAATACACAGTACTCACTGCATTCGGGCCAGAAGGCAGCTCTATTTAATCTTTTTTATGCAACACTTGTTTCAAAAGGTTTACTGTTCAGCCACATGGGACAAGCTTTCAAAGCCTTTATTCGTCACACACACTGTGAAGACCCTAATTGATCTTCAAGGTCCATCACGCAGATCAAATCCAGCAGCTCTTCTGGTAGATCAGTGAAAACTAATCCTCCCACATTGATAAATAACTTCACACAGATTTGTAGAAAGCGCAAATGAAATATGTCTAGTGTTGACTTGTAAAAGCTTCTTTCATCTTTATAACTGATGCGTCCTTTTTTCTGCTCAGTAGAGTTTGTACAGTACCTTTATCCAATTACTTAATCTTAACTTGCTTATAAATGAAATGCACATGTTTGAGCAATACTGGAATTATATATGAAGCTGTTCACAAAAAGAGAGATCTGAATGTGACCAACGTTTGTTCACGTTCCGCTGTCAATTATATATTTTCTTTGTAAACGCTTCCATATAACAGAAATGTAATGGAAAAAGATAAATGTTATGTAAGAATAATTCTGTGAATAGTTGTCTGTCAAGCTTTATATACCGAGTCTACAACTTCAAGATAAAGGGTTTGACCTGCCTAGTAAATGTAAAATAGATGAACGTTTTTTATGTGGTGAACCCTCACAAACAGGATGAATGTCAACGGGTTTGAGGCGTGAAGCCGGATTGAGAAACAGTCAAGTAGAGATTGTTTCTGGTCTGATTTTTAACGGTGAGCATAAACGCCATGAGAACACGTGCGCCCCCAAGAAGGAGACCTCAAATTAGTTGGAGTTCCCTAAAATAATAGCGTTATTTATCATAATTATACAATTGTGTTAATTTCCAACACACATTTCAGCTGGGCTTCCTGTCATTCAAATTAAAATACTTTATTCGTCCCTTGATGGGTAATTCAAGGCAAGAGAGCATGCAAACAGAAGTACGTATAGACAATACATTCACACACACACACACACACACACACACACACACAAAACTAAAAGGATTAATAGCAGTGGCCAGTCCATAGCTGGCCAACAGGAGCAACACCACAACACACATATTACGACATATTATATATAGAAAAAATGAAAAAGGTCAAAGTGCAAGTGCATTTATTGGTTTATATACAAGGTAAACTGACCATATTTCATACTGTGGATATTCACAAGTGGACACGTGAGAGATCTTATACGTTTTTTTTCTTTACATAGACACTTTGTCCTCAGATGTTCTGTTATCTCATTTTGGTGAAACCTTGTTTCCTGTTGAACCTCTCCTCCCACCACACGGGACATTCAGAACTAGGAGCAAACAATTTACCAGCCTCTCGCTCTCTCGCCCTCTCTGTCTCAGTCCACCTACAAACATATCGATAGCAACACCTATAGTTGGTTCTCTTACCTGTTCCACAGGTCACACTGCATTCAGTCCATGAACCATATTTCCAGAAGAAAACGGACGATGAGATGTTGTTCTCTGAGACATTTCGACTAATTGTGAACTCGTACCGCACTCCTGGATTGCTCTCTTGAAAGAGAAGCTGTAACACACAAGACAGTATTAAATACATAAAATACCAAATAGAATTACCACCGAAATGGTGTCCAAAATGTCATCACTTCATCATTTGATCCTATTAAACATTTGTGTGAAATTGTCATAATTAGCATATGAATTCTGGAGTTATGGCCAAAAACTGGTTCGTGAGGTCAGGGTGACCTTTGACCACCGAATTTGAATCAGTTCAACCTTGAGACCAAGTGAATGTTTGTGCCAAAATTGAAGAAATTCCCAGAAGGCGTCTCTGAGATATAATGTCTCAAGAATGATACGGACGTAGGGACAAACTGAAAACACCGACCACGGCTGTCGCCGGTGTGGAGACATAAAAACTAATTTTGCACCACATACAGAAACCATCCAGCACTTATTGACAAAATATTCACAGGAACTAAGGGACTACTTCACAAACTAAAAATGTTGCATATTTCCTGTTTGTGTTTCCACCACATCTGGAGTACTAGGTTTGGCTTTCTGGTCTTAGTATTGTAAACTCAAAACATTAAATTAAGATGATAATCCAACCTGAATCCACAGTGGCTCCATGGTGGGCCCAGGAGACGTCAGGTTCTCCAGATGTCCTGTCCTCTTGTAGGTGAATACTGTCCCAGCTGCCTTGTACTCTCCATTCCACTGAATCGTCCAGCCACCATTCAGAAAATACTTGTCGGGGTTGTCACTTCGTAGCGCCAAGAAATTCCCAGCTTCAGCCACTTCCTCGATGCGGATGTCCCAGGCTGCCTCTGGGATCAGTCCAATGTCTACATAGCCTAAAGGACGATACCTTTTCAGTAAGTGAAATTGAAGGACAAAGTTACCTGATACAGAGTTAAGTAATAGTGAAGAAGGCGGAGAGAAATGCCACCTTGGAGAGTTTTAGGCTTTTACCAAAGGGAGTTTTGTTTTAAATTGTCATCCATGTCAAAATATCTTCCACGAAGTCTAGTAACAGTTAAAACACAGTTATTAAGAAACATACCAAGTCCTTCAGTCTCCTCAAATGTTCTCCTCACGGTTGTACAGGTCGAGCCGTTACCGTGACACACCCCACAGCGATCCTCGACAGCACTGGAGTCGATCACATAGTCACAGCCTAAATTCTATAACACACATGCATCAAATTAACTCCACAATGCTTTATCTCGAACAAACTTGAAAGTGATTATCCAACAAAGGTAAAATTAGATAATAGGCATAATGCTGCAATTAGGGAACTGAATATCAAAGTGACATTTTTTATCATGAAGACTTCATAAGCCTGACAGGATTGTTTCATTCGTGCACAGAACACAACCCTGCCTCACCTTACCTCGTCTGCCCCTGACTTGTTCAGATAAGACAGGAGACGTAAGTGAAAATCCAAGTAATCCTTAATATTGTTCCTTGTTGCTTTATTATTATTGTCACAACCTGTACTGAGTTAAAGGTACAACATGGGATCGAAATAAAGAAAAGGTTAGTCCTAAGCGATCATAATTAATAATATAGGATGAGAACATGCTGCACGCTCAAAATTATTTGAAGACTGGGCAACTAAAACTACACTATAATTATTTTTCTTAAACTTTTTTTCTTTAGCTGAGATATATATAGATATATTATTATTATTATTATTATCAGCGCTAACCGCCGTATGAGCGCAATGCAGAGCGGCGGCAATAATCTAGCAAGTGGGGCACACACAGAGGTCGTTTCTCAATACCAATTACGCCAAGTATGGTCTTGTGTACTTTGGAGTTTGGACTTGAGAGTCCAGAACTCCCAAGGACGGAAAGGAATGATAAGGAGAAAGGAGAAATGATCCCTGGTGCGAAATGCATTTTGGGATATTTGGCTGTCATTTGGACCATGCTTGGCTCGATTGCGGACTTTAGAATTGGAACAGTACTTAGGCCGCAACTTATGACGTTTCGCAAGTCCACGAGAAAACAAGTACAGACAAGAATGCATATTGAGAAACGGCCAGAGACTCTCATGCACTAACGTGCACGCACGACCGGATCGGCTACATAAACAAAGCACAGAGAAGCTTGCATTACAACACACACAGAGGGAGAGTGACTTCATTCTCTGCTCAGGTGGACATCACTCCACTTTATCTTTAAATATTGTGGCAAATAGTTGTTTTCTGATATATTCTTTCTCTCAATTTTGAATTAGGCACCTTTAAGTATTAACAATTTGAGGAATACTGAATTGGCAATCAATGTTACAGCGACCCTTCAAAGCTCCAAATGGCTTCCGGGTAAAAAGGTGGAAGACATGTGGCTTCCTGACATAAATGTCACAAAATGTCATGAAATCAGAGCCACACAGTCTGTAATTGGTGTACACTCAGTATCAAAACAACGTCTGTATCAGTGACTGGCATTTTGGCCCCAGGTGATAGGCAAGAGCAGCGAGATAACAGTCACGATGTTTTTCTGTCAAAAAACAAATTTTCACGCAGAATGTCAAATTTACAACACTCGCTTTCAGAGAAAACAAACTAAATATACTGCATGACTAACAAAGCAGAATCATGGAAATGAGAAATACAAGGACGGAATAATCAAGTGAATGTTGTCAAATGCTGAAGAGGAGACGAGGAATAGTAGGTACAGCGTTGATACCTTACAGATGCCATTCACGCACACATCTCTGCTTTTGTTGCCCTCGTAGCACGGCGTCCCATCAGCGACGGTCTCCTGCATCTTATCAGAAAAATGTTCATCCAGTGGACGGCAGTGCAGCTCACAAGGGCTGACTGAGAGACACAAAGGGAGAGGCACAAAGTTGTGATGAGTATTGCACAACAACCAAAAGGTGCTGTTTTAACTTAAACTTGCCTAAATGAAGTTCATTCTGCTCACCTCTGTTGATGACTGCTTCCCACTTGTAGAACCTGCCCTTGTATGGCACGGTGTTGAAGTGACCACACTGCATGTCTCTGAAGGTGGGCAGGTCATGAGGACACGGTGTGGTGTTGCAGATCTTGTACCTCCGTCTCTCTCCCAAACAATACTTCCCTCTGTACTTCGGACTGTTGGATCGTCAAAGACAGTATTTTGCGTTCTGCTCATTGACTCTTACTTTCAAACATTTGTGATATGGTGGGAAAACGGTGGCGTGAAGAGGAGACGTTTTAGATCTGCATTTTAATTTTGTGCTTTAAATCCTTTGTTTGATTCAACAAATTAAGAGCAATGTCAAATATGCAAACAAATCCAGTCAATTTATTTCGCAAACAGATGATTCTGTTATATCTATCTGTGATTTCTTTGCTTATCTAAGTCTAAGTACAGTTAAACAGCCTTTCACAATTGGCTCTGCGTTTAAACCGTGTTTAATCGGATATTAAAGGATCTGTATTAGCTCATAATTAAGCCTCATTATTTGAAGATAAAGGATTACAACACTAATTTAATTGTAAAACAATAGTTCAAAACAGGAAAACTTTCTGAAGTATTTTTTTGGCTGCAGAGTAAAACTTACACTGGGTTATCACAGTCTCTGTGGGCGCCTCGGACTCCGACCCCACACGTCCTGGAACAGGCCGACCACTCGCTCCACGATGCCCAGCCACCATTTACACCCTCTGGCTGATCTCCAACTGCCACGCACTCTCCACTGAAACACCACTAGTAAAAAAACAGCAAAGCTTCAATTATTAAATATATTTACACAAACTGTGAGCTTCATCGTCTTGTTATTTTAAGGTTTGCATTCTTCCATGTTGTCTGAAATACAGACAGAACAGTTTGTACTCTGATACATTACGTATCTCTAAATATCACTATGTGTATAGAAGATATTGTTTACGTTTTATTACTTAAATTGCTTAACTTCGTGTCACGGTAGTTTGTGTTGCTACATTATTCACTCATTTCAGTTTATTTTGTATAGTTCAAAATCCCAAATTTGCCTCAGAGGGCTTCTGCCAACCTGCTGCCATGAGGCATCTTGTTCAAGTGCAAGTGCTTTACCGTCATATGCACAACAACAGTGAAGACCTTGATGGCAATGAAATTCTATACAGCAAACATGAAAGACTCCCATGATAAAACACTTCACTTTAGACACTGAACACTGATGGTTTGTCAACAACAAAATCATAATGCATGTCTCATTCCTTTTTAATGCTCATGAAATGAAAGACTCACCTTGTCCTCCCCACAACTGGTCCCATCCACAGCCCCATCCAGCTTTGAGTGGCAGGTTGTTCCCACAGTGCACCACAGAGTGCTGCATACATTCTAGGAAAGCATAGAGGGATTTGTGTCTTATTACCACAACATGTTTGCTTGTGTACTTATGCAAAATTAATAGTAAACAAAATAATGTTTGAAATGCAGATTTTGTAATGAAACAATCAGTCTGGATTTGCATGTGTTGAAGATGTTTTTCCTCTTTCAATTTGTCTATTTGCTTTTATTTTCTTTAGCTTCAGTGTGTCGAGCTCTCAGTGTGTCGAGCTCTCAGTGCCACCGAGAAAAGCAACATCAGCTCATTAAGAATATAAAAATTACTTTTACAGACAACAGTCTGTCTTATATTCCCAATAATAATGAATCGAAAGACCAATAAGAAGCAGTTATTTCCCACGGTGGTAAAATCTGCGTGTGAAGACCGATAACACCAAAAGGTCAAATGTACTGTTTGTACAGAAGTTCCTTGGCTGATTGCTCCAATTATCTGAGCCCATTCTTGTTATTGTTGCTTGACATTTGTGTTGAATGTGTTTGCATTCGGCCCAAATCGTCATTCTGCAGATTAGGATGTTTTTTTGAGATTTGAACCTTCAGAATGCAACAATTTACAGTGATCTTTGTGCAATATTTAGCTTATTTTCCAATTAATAATCTCCAACTACCTCCTGACTGATGGCACAAAGATAAATAGAGGGAAAGACTGTGTTGATTCTTCCAAATCCTCAAACCAACCGAGCATCTTCAACAATCCCTTTAACCAAGGACACAAAATAATAAAGACATGCCACTGACTCGTTATTGAAGGCCAGAATTCACAACTAAAGTCTTTGACATTGGACAGTAAACAAGTGTGTGCTGAAAGGACAGAGAGACACGTTCTGTTTCATTTCTGTTCAGTATCCACAAAAGCAAATGCATTATTTCTGTGGTGGCACTACAACATCAAAAACGTTCAAGATAAGAAATGACAAACTCCCAATAAAAAAACAAACAAACATGTTTTTGCAACAAAAGGATAAGTGGAATACAATTCAATGCAAAAGTAAACATTTTTCGTTTGTTCAGAAAACACTAAAACAATACATGCTTTAAAAACAAAAGGTGTTTCTATTGCATTCTAATGCATAAACCATTTTGAGCCTTTTGAGTTTCCTGCACACTTTTATGTTGAAACAAAATCAAACGCGTCACATCTATTTCATAAATTTGCAGCAGAGACGACGGAGTTTTGGCTGCAAAGGCTGAAGTGAGCCATGATCTATTAATATGGACATAATCATCATTAAAGTGAGCGTTATCAATTCCTGAACTCTGGTTTGTGCTCTGTGTGATTATGGTGATAGAATGCTAAAGTAAAGCGCATTAAAAGGCAGCACTGATATTCACTTGAAGATGATTAATGTGCAGAATGAATGGGGGACTTCAGAATCAAGTGAGAGACACAGAACTCTGCACTCTGGTCATAGATTACATTTAATGGCATTTGCTTCAAATAAAAGCTCTTTCAATGGGAATCCATCTGAAACATGTCCTGGTCCCTCGTTAACAAATGTGTTTGCTTTGTTTTGTGAAACGGAAGTTAAGGGAGTTTTAAGCTTATGTACTGTGACGTATGCGAAACGGAAACGGAATATTTGAGCGGTGTAGAGTTACAGGCGGGATTTAAATCAAATTGTTCACATTTGATTCGACCGCTAAAAAGTGGGCTGCTTTGTTGCAGATTGATTGATGGATGGATGGAAGTCATATTATTGGTTGAGATTGGTTGGAAGTAGCTTATGTAAGCACACACATTTTGTTTTGTTTTAAGAAGAAAAGATGATTGGTTTATGATATTAAATCAAGAAGAAATTCATATTTTGTAATTGTTTTTGTATAAATTGTTAAATATGTGTACATAATGATGTAAACATGTTAAAAGGCATTGTTTATTTCATCTCTTTAACTTTAAACAATCTACTGTAGATCGTGATGTCTGTTACAGTATGTCTGCGTACAGCCCAAAACAATTCTTACTGTTTCAGGTAACCGGACATGAAATCATCCAAGTTTCTATATTTGTCAACATGAAAATCTGAAATTCTCCATAAAGTATCTTTATGTTGATGCTGAATGTAGTGTTTATGGAGATTTTGCTCACTCCTGGCACCATTTTGTATCTCATGCACTACTAGCATGCACATGATGACTCACATGCATGTGCACTAGCATGGGTTGATGATATACACATTCCCGCTGACTGCATAAAACATGAAGGTAAATGAAATCAAATTACTTTATTATGTCCTCCGGTCTCATGAAGGAAGAAGTGACTGGGAATTTGTTACTGGATTGGATTTTGCTTGAATGGTGTTGTAAGTCTGTAATCATCCACAGTTGTTTTTCTATCCTGGGAGGTGCTTGTAAAAACTTCACATGCTGTAACAAATTATATATATAAAGAGACACTATATTGTTACTTTAAAGAACTGGTGGAAAAATGCATGTGTGTGGTCTCCGTCTGTCTCAATTTGTTGCCATTCCTGCTGCTCTGGTCTGATGAGCTGCGTATAAATCATTCAGATCTGCTTCCAGCCATAATACTCAGGAGTCTTACAAAGCTGTACGGCAGACAGCTTTAATGGCAGACAGGTTTTATGTCAAATCTGCAATACATCTACAAAAACACACATAACGCAGGAAAGACTCCCCTTAATTAGTCAATCTATGCAAATCCTGTGTCAAAAAATGCGTGCGCATCATTACTACACTTCAGTCACGCCAAGTCCAGTGAGTTTGAATAATGAGATTGCTTCATGCCTCGTTAATCAACGGCTTGTTCACCTTCCCAAAATCTCAACCGGTCGATCTAATTTACTCATGCCCCATGTGAAACATGTTACCACGACCAGACGAGCGTTTTGCTTATGCAGTGAGTTTAAATCCAGCTCATGTCCTAAATCTAGGCTTGGTGAAAGCAGAGAGGAAGGTTTCCTGTGCTAAAAAGGGATGGCAGTTCTGTACGAGCATGTTGAGCCGCTGACAGATACAGAACATAAATCATCACACGAAAGGCCCTGGTAGCCAAATGGTTACAATTAATGCCAAATAACCGCGACGTCCCAGGGTCTGGCATTGGGCCTTTGTTTCATGTTATACTCTTCTCTCTCTAACCCCAATTTTCGAGTCTGCCTCTCATCTGTCTAATACAAGCAAAAAGAGCCAAACAAAATAATCTTGAACAAAAACAAAATTACATATACATTGACGCCATACTGTATTACCTCAAGGATACAGGATAACTCAATGAAAAGAGTAGGAATTTAACTATCTATAACTTGGAGGGTGCATGTTTTTACAAAAACTGATAAGAAATAACAAAAATAAGTTGTTATCTAATCATTTCCTCCCAAGCGTCTGTGTTTGTAGAGGTAAAGATGATAAGAAGGCAGCTATCCAGGTCTTTACAACATACAAACCCCAAACATGCATACTTACATTCTTCTTCTCCAGAAATGACAGAAATTAACAGCATAACAACATAAAGATTAAATAAATACAAAATAAAACTCTGAAGTACTAATTATTCACTGGTTTTAAAAGCCTAACAATGTGAAATCATTTCACTGTCATCTTAAAAAAAAAAAAAAAAGAACAAAGATTAATCATTTGATTTTTTAAGCTGTCACTACTGAATGAGCTGTCATCCAAATATCCATGATGAGAGATCTCATGCTAATTACATAAATCTGAGCTTTGTGACCTTGTGTGGCCAAGCTGAACAAATGAAACCAGTGGGCTGTTAGAAAAACACACGGGGCCCTTCAGGCTGCAGTGAGCTCCATCAGACCTGCTTGTCAGACGGTTTAATAGCTTCTGAAACCTTCTTTCTTGACACAACAACTTCTGTCACTTTTCATGTGATCAACAGAGTGCAACACTATGAATGTCTCTCAGGAGTGACCTTCTGAAAAAGTGCCTCGCGAACCCCATATTCAAACGATGTTGCGTCTCCCTCCTCTTTTTGACGCCTGGCTTTCCACTCGGCCTTCGAGTGTGGCCGTTGAGAACAACTATGAGCAAATAAGCCTTCCAACGAGGTCAAACAACACGTCATGCAAACTACTTCTTTTAGAGCATAAAAGTGTTTTCTCCATAATGATTGCAAACAAAATAAAAAAAAGTTACTTTGTAAAGTAATGCAATCTGTAATCTTCAGTTGGTAATGTTGTTGAAACAGAGTCGAAAAGCTGCTATTTAGAATAAAGTAGAAAAGATGGAAGAACACATTCAAGTCTGCCTAAGGCTGAGGGACGGTATAAAGCAAAGCAAAAATTATGCTGTACATAATACGTTATAAATCTGCCTTGTTATTTTGATTCGTCAAGCAAGGCCACAGGAAACTACATTTTAGCATTTACAAATATCATGTGACTTCTGACCACCATTCATGGTGTTAGGACAGAGTTACTCATTTTAAAATGCTTGAGTTTGAAACTTAAGCCTTAAACTGATTGATGTCCTAAACTGGACTTTTTGGAATGGTATTACTGTTGTACCTGTAGAAATGCATACACAGCTTCACTTGCAGTCTTTTAATCCAATGCTTTCTTCAGTCTTAATGCGGCCTGAGACACAGTGTTACAACACTAACTAAAGGTCAGTGCTATTTCTCCTCCTTGTCCAGTCTGGGTTATTTAAAATAGGATACGTTACGTCTCAGTGGTGAGAGCCTGAGATGAGATCATTACTGATAGATCGACATTTGAAAGATTACACTCAGCTGTTGAGGTGTCATCTAAATTAACATTCTTATAAATTGCTAAAGGCAGAATAGCACAGAGTGACTTAAAGTCCACTCTACAATTACTCAAACGATTGTAAGATGAGGATCTATTTAACCAATGTATAAGTGACAAATATTTAAATTAAGTGGCACTAGATAAAAGGATCTGTAGGTCCCACTAAAACCTTTAGTACAATTATTATTGTAGAGGCTCAAACCTTGGAGACATAATTAACTGTCGACTTGCCAGCAGGCGTGTGCAAGTGTTGATAATTATACCGCAACGTGCAGAGGGTTGTGGAAGCTGCACAGTAGGTTTGCTGACAATGTTTCTTGTTTACCATCCAGAATGAAAAAAAAGATGCCCTCGGTCCCAGAACATTTTAAAAAGAGCCATATCATGCTCATTTTCAGGTTCATACTTTTACTTTGGGTTTCTACTAGAATATATTTACATGCTTTAATGTTAAAAAAAACACGGTGTTTTTCTCATACCGTCTGTTTGAATCATCTGTCTTCACTCGCTCCGTTTTAAGCCGGTCTCTTTGAGACCCCCTACTGTAAAAGCCCAGTCTGATTGGCTTGCGAGAAATAATGGCACATCTTTGCAAAAGTTTCTGAAGCCGTGGGTGGTATACTCAGATTGGGGGTGATATATATATATATATGGTTTACTTGCAATATAATAACTCTGCATGTGAGAAAGGAAGGGGAGCCAAACCTGAATGACTTGTTGAATCACATGTTTTCTGATCCAGGCAGCTCACAAAAAGCTGTCTGGGTTGTCTCATTTCAAAGTGTGTGTGTTGATAGCATAATGTATGCGCACTAGCAGTGAAAAAGTGAGTTGTTCATGCAATGTCCCTTTTAAATAATCCATGTAACACATGTTGTGGACACAGAAGATTGGAGAAGCCTTGTGTAAAGACTCATTACGATAGTGAAGTGACCTTTACTGCAGACATGTGTACTGATTTCCTATATAATAATAATAATAATAATAAAATAATATTAGGATACTGAAAATGTGGATAACTTACGAATTTTCTCAGGTACTCTGATTGCTTCTTCAGGCTGTCATTTTTTAAACACTTGTTTATGTTGTGCCTTATTGAAATAGTATGACTGAAACAATTTCATTATGTTTTTTTTCCAATGAAAGAAGACCAACCAACAACATGTTGGTTCGAGTAAGGATGTCATTTTCACTGGGGAATGGGATTTTCAGAATCCTACTTCTTGTGCTGCTCACTTTTATTGTTACAGGTTTTTTGAGTCTCTTTGACATTGTCAGACCATAATCCATAAAAGAGAATATTTGAGTGACTGATAAAAATGTTGACACCGAACTCCAAAGTTACATCTACGGTATGCTGCTCTACTTTATTGGTGAAAGTTATTGGTAAGCCACCAGAAAAGAGGACCTGCAGACACCACTCCCTTTTTTTAAAAGGTAGTGCCAGTGTTGTCATTTTTTAGGGTTATATTTATATTACAGTTATTTCTTCTAAAAAAAATTGAACATCAGTTAAAAACAGTACAGTAGTTACTTTTAGCTCTTTGTAGTAATGATTCAATTACAATATCTAATCAAGTAGGTTTAATGTATTAATAATAAGTACTATTGGTGTACGTATTGTACTTGTTGTTGTTGTTGTGTTGGGAAGAATGTGATACAATACATGGTAATGTTTGAATAGCACACACTGAAAACACAAAAGGGTTATGGAAGAATAGAGGAGGCAGAGAGCATAAAGAAAAATATGTTTCTATGAGAGCTTTAAGAGTAGGACGGCAGGTCAAATCAGAAGCAAACATACATTGTTGCAAGGACAAGTGAGAGAGACATGACAACAAAACCAGAGAGGTGAAATAGAAAGAGCAATGGAGGACTTTTTGTTTTTTACAAAAGAACATGGCAGAGAAAGGAAAGAATGAGAATACAGGAGACCTCTTTCTTTCCATACAACTGCACATGGCTTTGTATGGATTTGTTTTTTATCTATTTGAGCCTTACGTCCATGTCATCACAGAGCAGGGACCCGGAGCCATACTGCAGCCGACACTGGTGGGCAGAGCTGTACAGAACCCCAGGGAGCACCGAGTTCAGAGACAGCTTCTCCTTTACCGGGGCATCGTCAAGGCACCAGCCCCAGCCGCGACTGTGAGGGATGAGAGGAGGGTGGTGGATCATTATTCAACATTATATCTAAATTAATTGTCTTTCTGCAGTTGACTTCCAACTACGAACAATTCTACAAGGACTGCATTAGTTATTCTGAACACCTGGAGATGGGCAGGTCCTCACCAGGAAGTATCCTGTATCCCTAATGTAATGGACTTGGAGTTTCTGGCAGAGGCAAAATGGTTTGCTTGCAATAAATAGCGGACACGAAGAATCTTCTTCGACAATCGGAGAAATGCTGACCATGTTGCGTTAGTGTTTGCAGTTCCCGTATATTATTTTGTAGTTAGTGGACCAACACTTCAGCAATGGCCTCTAAACTACCACTTATACACAAAATGATTTCACTAATCCTTGTACTAAATATGTGTGAGCTCAGCTCTAGCACTGCATTTTCACAAAGTAAAACCAAAGTAAAAACCAATTCTTGAGGTAGGGCCAAAAGCGTGTTTTGTGAGGTCACATTGACCTTCGACCTTCAAAAATCAAACCAGTTCATCTTTGAGTTTGTGCCAAATATTGATGCATACACTTATAAACATGCACAAGATTCCTGCCCATGGTTTCACACTATTCCATTTATCGACAGGTGGCGGTAATGCACCAGGAAAAGCAGCAATGTGGCAGCAATGGCAGGAGAAATAAATGTAAATAAAACCAATGAAAATGTCAAAGTTTTCAAAAACAAATTTGGGAAATATTTTACGAGGAAGGAAATGCATTCAACATGTTTGTCAGATCTTACAGATGCATGAAATGTGTTTTGTTGACACTGAATGTTAATAGTATTTTGGCACAGTGCACCGGCATAAATAAAACTGACTGGCTTGTTGTAAATACAGCTTTTACTTTTGTTTGTGAGCGCAATTCTCAAAACCTCCCCTCCTTTATAGTGTCTTTAAATAAGTAATCACAAGGGTGAATATTGATTTCTGAGTATGTGTTATCATAATGGGCAATCAAGGAATCAATCAGGTGGCACAGTGTTGTATTAATGGGTTTGTTAGCTGAACAACCTGAATGGAATATAATTGTTCTCACTACACCATATTAAATGTAGACAGTGACGCGGTTAACTAAGCTGAAAATCACAAGCTCCCTCTAACTAACTCTCTTGTATAGATTTCCTGTAAATCACTATAGAGAGTCAGTCATTCAAAGCATGCCATAGAAAATGTGGGATCAAGCGTTGTCTTGAGGCTTGTAGCACATACTGCCTTCAACGCACATGCAGTGTTTATCAAGCGGACGCAACAGGCCGGAGCTGCAGTTTGTGTTTCATTTGTGAGAGCGTTCGCAAGGTTGGCCTCTCTCCTCATTGCGGATGCATTTCATGGACAATCGCACAAATAAGATGACATGACGAACATCAGTGATGTTTGTTAACTTCAGCAGAAGCAAACAAGTTCAATCAAAAGTAAATTAAAAGTATCAGTCCAATTAAACCTTGCACAGATTAAAAACAAATGAAAACTGTTTCAGAAGTAAAATGTGTTACGTGCAACAAAAAAAAAAAGAATATTATAGATGTATAATTCTTCTGTAATTTGTGAATATCCTTTAATTAAAATATATTCATTACCCTCTTTTAATAACTCATTACAAACGATAGTCTCTGTACACTTCGGAATTTGCTTCTCCAGGAACACTGTTGTTTTATATATTGTACATATTGTGATGTTTGAGATGCATCTATGTTTTATATCGACTTGCCTCCTGTTTCTGCCTTTTCGGCCAGGTCGTCATTATAAACGAGAACTGGTTCTCAATTGACTTCAAAAAGGTAAAAAAATTAAATAAAAATAATAGTCTGCCGTATGATTTATGTATTGGGCTCTATAGTGAAGCAGACATTAGTGCTGCAGCACAGCTGAGCTGAAAATAGTTTTACTGACATTGACAACACGGACGGTTTGACCGACAGTCTTCAACTGGTTATGACATGAGCTTTGGGAGAGAAGAAAGCAGCGTCATTTCCACTTTTAAATGACTTCCAGAGGATTGAGTAGGGTAAAGGGCATCGCTTAAAACTTTGTTAGGTGTCTCATTATAGCTTCCCATTACCACAGCCAATTACACTTAATTCTGTCAGTCACAATAATGAGTATTTTGCTCAAGTATATTATTTAAATTTAGAGTGGGCAACACTGCGCTCGGTTGTTTGGTCGGATAATTTGAATAATCCTAATTTAGCGTGTTCTTGCAGGTTTCTCCAATGTTACCAACTCTAGCTTTAACATCACATGAATGGTTACATCTGGCATTGGGCCTTTGTTTCATGTTATACTCTTCTCTCTCTCACCCCCATTTTCGAGTCTGCCTCTCATCTGTCTAATACAAGCAAAAAGAGCCAAACAAAATAATCTTGAACAAAGAAATGGTATATACATTAACGCCATACTGTATTACCTCAAGGATGCAGGATAACTCATTGAAAAGAGTAAGAGTTTAACTATCTATAACTTGGAGGGTGCATGTTTTTACAAAAACTGATAAGAAATATCAAAAAGAAGTTGTTATCTAATTATTTCCTCCCAAGCGTCTGTTTGTAGAGGTAAAGATGATAAGAAGGCAGCTTTTCAGGTCTTTACAACATACATATTTACATTCTTCTCCTCTGGGAAAGACAGAAATGAACAGCATAACATTAAATAAATGCAAAATAACACTCTGAAGCACTAATTATTCCCTGGCTTTAAAAGCCTAACAATGTGAAATCATCACTGATTCACTGTCATCTTCAAAAAAAAAAAAATAAACAAAAAGAACAAAGATGTACTGATTAATCATTTGATTTTTTAAGCTGTCACTACTGAATGGGCTGTCATCCAAATATCTATAATTAGAGCTCTCATGGCACTGTAAAATACTACGAAGAATGAGCCCAAGTGAAGCAGAGTGGGGACAAACGTCAGTGTGTAGATGTTTTTAGTCCCTTGTTGAAAAGGAACATAAAGTGAGCACCTATAGACCATTTCACTGTTGGAGACGTAAACATTCCACATGTCTCCCAATTTATTTCCTGTTTGCAGTGTATGTGAATGACAGGAAGTAATCGTGGACTTGGGCCAAGTGATGGTGTTGCTCTGCAACCCGGCTACTTTACTCTTTTTGTGATTTTTAACTGCACCACCTGGAAGAAATCAAAACATTCAAGAACTATAGTTAAAGCTGCAGTAATTCTTTTATTGCCATTTGGAGGCGGCGCAACAAGCTGTAGACTTGACATATTATCATCTTATAACATTGATATGGCCTATTTACACATCTGGCAGACACGGAGCAACATTGAATTGGAGTCGTGTTTCTGAAAACAATGTAAGTCCAATATTCACTGCTCTTTAAGCCTTGTTTTGGTGAATAACTCCTGAGTGAAATATCTGGCTCTTCACCTGCTTAATGCTCCACTATGTTCACCAGATAGTCGCTAACTTTGTTGCTGAGCAGGTTGTGTACAGTTTATTGAAAACAACTGGATGCTGCGTCTGAAAGCAACGCCGGTCTGAGTGACGAGAATGAACCAAAACACTTTAGTTGTGGGCCGTAAAAAAAAAAAAAAACAATGAGCAGAAAGGTGCTAAAACACTCTAAAAAGAGTCGGGTGATAATTTATATTGATTGGGGAATGTCGTGATCAGGGTTTTGCCCCTGATCCCGATCCGAGTCATCTACTATTATCCGACACCAAGTCCAAATCCAATACTTCTATTTTCCTCGATAATACAGCACACTTCAAGGGCATTCAAATTATTAAAAGCAATCCAATGTATATGGCTGACAATTGAATAGCTCTGCATTGCAATAAGAAAAATGTTTGCATCCAAGCTGTTCCTAAATGTTTTATTTACATACAAAATCACAAACCCACTTTGTAATCTTTTTGGCCTGCTCACTGTTTCAAGGCAATTTCGCTCTCCCTTTAAATATATTCTCCTGTTGCCTCAGCTACCAGAATTAACGGTATTCTGTTCATTTATTTATCGTTATCTAGACATCTTTTGCACGAATTTCATGAATAAATTACTCTGATTGGCTTGTTGCCCGCGGTGATTTTGATGCAGTGGTGAGCGTGAGACTCACACACTGAGCTGAAATTAAATGAGTGCACATAAATTATGTAAATAATTTGAATAAACAGCTCCATATTACGTTTTGCTGGCGTCGATAATGTAGTGTTTCATTTGGAGAGTTGAAGGCAGCAGCACCTGTTGATGTGCATGAAAGCTTCGCGAGTAAAACGCCTGTGACAGCTGACATAAAATGAAGGATTGGCTTAGGCTCAATATCTCAATATAGCTGATATCAATCAGTTAAAAAAGACTTTGATCAGCCCCGATACCAATCTTTGAGATCGGTTCTGGACATCCTAAGTTAAAATCAACATATGATTAGAGCGGTTTTAAAGAGCAGGTACTGTATAAATAATACATGTTCTAAAATGTTGAACAAAGTCTTGCCAACTAGAAAATTTGCTCAAATTTAGTCCAAGCCATTAAAAAATATAAACGCATTTGCATATGTAATATAAATTACACGTTCCCATTTCCTAATTATACACTTCGACAATTTCTGTCACAAAATGTTCTAGTCTCACGAGTTATAATAATAACAATTTTATCACACTAACATAGAGAAATCAGGTTTAAAGAAACCGAGGCGGATTGTTTGGTATTTAACCACAAAATCTCAGATGACCTCAAGCCAACTGTTGAACAGCAGCAATTAAAATGTTCTCCATCAGTGCCTCCTGGGGGCAAATTAAGTTCTACTGTGACCTTTGCCAAAGCAGCTTTTTCTGGAATGTTTATGTCAATTAATAAGCTGTTTCCTGAATCCGCTCACCTCAAAAATAAAATGACAGTGAATATATGAGATGTGATGAAATATGCTATGTAATGTGTGAGATATCGTCAGGCTCTTTGTGTCTGTGGTTCCTTTATGCAGTAATTAAATTAACTTGAAATGAGTTTTTTTTTGCAACTTGGCCTTTATGGCCTTTCAGGAATTCTCCTCTGGACATTTAATGGTATCTCTGTTTATGAGTAGCCCATCTTTGTGATAATATCTAAACCACTCAGCTCAGTGTGACCCTTCACATTCCACATAAAATAACACCTACGGACCAAACCTCTGAAGCAGCACAGAGCAGTGGAGGCCTGCGGGACAACTAACTAAAGCCATACACAATAGCAGCCTTGTCCTGCAGTCAGTGAAAGAGATAAAAACAGAGGGGAAAAAAAAGAAAACGTGTCGGGGGGGGGGGGGCTGGCATTTAAAGCAATGAGATGGGAAGACAAATATCAGTGAAACGATCAATTCAGATTTAGTGGTTTTGGAGTGGCTCGCTGACGTGGAGGTCAAAAGACATGGACGCGCCAGCTGAGAGGGGGAAGGGCTTTAAAGTGGGCTTTAAAGTGGGCTTTAAAGTGGGCTTTATCTTTCATCCACAGTAAATGGGCTAGTCGTTTATCTTTTTATCATTTAGACCAGTGTAAATGCTTTTTTCCTTAATGTAACGTTATTATGCACCGGGGGAAAAGTCCTGTGTTGAATTATAGCCACCCACCCTGAGCTCCTCCCTACACAGACTTCTGCGGAGCATGATTTGAAATGTATTTGTGATACGTCATCATCTGCCAATTAGCACTAAACACAGAGTACAGCTGAGGTTGATTTTCAGGCATTTGATCATAAACCATAGCAATTTGGGAAAAAAATATATTTTGACATGATGATGGAGCTAAATGAAAAGCCAGAAGATCTCCTGTGGGGAACAATAATTACTGCACCAAATTTAATGGCAATCCATCCAATAGTCGACACTATTATACATAAAACTGCATATGTGAACCTTCATAGAGGGCAAGTCAAGGCAATCAAGCAATTTGGATTAATAACATAGTGAGGCCAATTCAAACTTTACAAACGCACCGACACAAACTGTTCACTAAAACATGGGTGGGAAATGGTGCTTTTAAGAGCTGAGACGACTCTCTTGTCTCCTTTTTAATTGCCATCGCCCAGACACACAAACACACAAACACACAAACACATAAACCAGTGGCCTTTGTTACACAACCTCCCACAAGACTAAATATCGCCCCACGGCCATTTTTTTTCCACAGTGGAGTAAAGAAGCCACAATGCTGTCAAGCAGCTGAACACCCACTAAATGAATTCCAGATGCTCGAAGCTGAAAAACTGGGGCAACTAAGGTGAAATATCTCAGACGCTCAACAAATATCCTGTTGAAGAATCACAGTGCAAGTCTTTGACAGAAGCAGCTGACATTTCTTTAATTATTAGCTCTTTCTAACCATGATGCTACAAATACTTTTAGCCTGGATGATGACCGAAAGTAGCACCCTAACTCCATGGCCAATTGTTCAAATCTGTGCATGGACGAAATGGCTTTTTTAATATGTTTAACAATAAACCGTATATTTAATATAGTTCAAAAAACAAGTTTTGATTTATGAGGATAAAAGAGATTTTAAAAAAAAGGTGGAAAAAGGTGGTCAAATGAAGCGCTGTAGAAACATGGAATTAAACCACGGTGGGTCTAAACACTGTTGTTCACTGCAGCTCCGTGTTGTTTTTGAGGTCTGTATCATCATCACACATCATCAGTAATCCAGCAGCAGGAACTGTGTGTGTTACTTTATATTTATTAGACAAGTTAAACACGATGGCGGGTCTGCCCTCAGGTCAGGATATGGCAACTATTTAACTGAGGTTGATTAATTTTATTGTTCCAGACACTTTATATGACTACATTGTTAAAATTCAACTCGGATAAGCACACCCCTTATAAACATCACTCATTATAGTAGTTAATAAGTAATGTCGAGTTACAGCTTCATGTTACCTTACATAAGAATTTATTTTATCTTATTTTATGTGACTTGGACAAATCTCATTGATAAAAAATAGAACTGAAAATGAGTTAGTCTGGAAGATTAATTATCATCTAGACACCATAACCAGATATACACATACTAATGAGCCCTTTTTTCTTGCTTGCATAAAGTGTATATATGTAATGGATGGCCTTACACATTTTAATAGCACATGAATGCATCAAAAAAGTAGCGGGCACAGGAAACCTTCAACGCTGTGAACACAATCAGTCATATATAATATATATATGCAGTCATATAGGAGGTGTGGCACTCACTCTAGGAAGCGGGTGATATACTGGCGACTGCAGCGTGACCACCTGGGCAGGGAGGTGCCGTACAGGAGCTGTGGAGACATGACGAAAGGTCGTTTCCCAATTGGTTCACAGTCATTACCGTTGCCATCATGCTGAATCCCAAAGCTGTGACATAGAAGCACATCCCACAGAGAGGGCAATTAAAGGTTACAACATGAAACACATACTTCAAGTCTATGAACTGCAATTATTGGGTTTACATTACAATATTTAACACACACACATATATATATATATATATATATATATATATATATATATATATATATATATATATATATATATGTATTTGGCTGTGGTTGCAACAGTAGCGAGCCACAAACAAAAGGCTTTGCACAAAAAAGAAACAGATGTAAACGAACGAATGAAGGGTAACTTTGGTATTTTTTAGTCTAGACAGTATTTTCCCATGTTTATGTGTTGTAGTGACTAATTTTTGTGTTTTTTTTTATTTGGTCCAGTAATGAGGGAGGCTGCTGCAGACAGCAGGCAGCAAACACACTGCAATGCAGTGTAATCTGGGTAACTCCTCACCGTCTTGTACGATCACTAAGAGTGCTTGTTTTTACCGCTGACAGGCTCGGATTGTTATTGTAAATGTCTGACTACATTTTGGAATGAAACCCTACCGAGAAATAAGACATTTCTCTTAACTTTCTGCTGTTTCCCAAGACTAAAAATCTTTTTAAAAGAAACATTTCCAGGCTAAGATTGTACTTATGAATGCTGAAAACAAACTCAGTCTGTCAGTCCCCTGTTGGAGCTTCAGTTAATCCATTTTCCAAGAACTGCTTGGTATTCACATAATGGACTCATGTCTATCCAGGATTTAGTCGTGCATTTAACACAAAACGCCATGAACATACAATCAGGACGAGCTGCCAATCATACGCACACATATGGTGGAGAATAAAATAAATAATTAAGTAATTTTGAAAGGTATACTTCAGGCTCCGCTGGACCACAACAATTTAAAAATAACAAATACAATGAAGCTATCGACACACATTGATTAAAGACACGGTGAGTTAGTCTGAAGAGAATGGGAGAATAATTGAAAACTGCATGTAGAATTGATGAATGGGTCGATGGAGTAGGACGAAAGGAGACAATGTGACGTAAAACAATCGTCAAAGTACATGTGCTCTGCTGCTCGGTCGATGGGTCGACTTCAGTGTGTGACTACATGTGTTACTCCGCACATTACAACACCATCAGATTTAGCCACGGGTTCAGCATTGAGAATAGTTGAGGCAAATATTTTCAATATATATATATATATAAAATATTTTTCAAACAATGTGGTTACATGTGACCAATCAAAATACAGAGAGCATATTAAAAAAAATTATTTAAGTTAAAGTAACATCTCGTAAATCCAGCATTTACAAAATCAAAGTGGTTTATAAATCCAAGCCAAGAGCCAATGGTTTAGTTGCAGTATTGTCAATACTGAATGCTCTAAATGTATAATTTACACGCTTCTTCAAAGAAAATTCTTATTGTTTGTATTACAAATAATTAGACAGTTCTAAAGAAGGTGACACAAAAATCATTACTGTATGTAACAACCCTTATAATCACACTTCGTCTCAGATGAGAATGACAATTGTTGAGCTTTTCTTTTAGTCTTTTACTCCTTTTGACAGTCACACAAGCATCGACAGGCACATAGATCAAAATGGCAACTGCCTCTCTTTTATTCTTCTATTTTCTAAAGGTTCACCCACACTGACCATCATAATTAGTTGTATAAAGGAAGGCTGAAGATGTTCTCGGCTAAGTGGTTGGTATGGAATATTAATTATGTGTTTTTATTGGTTTAAGTTAAACGTTAAAAGTGTAGCACACTGCATTAGTGCAAGGCAGGTGGACATTGCTATGGTAGTAAGGTGTATGCTCAAACTAAAAACACATCTCTTCAGACAAAAATAAATAAATATATATACTTATATATATACATAGCTCTTTAGTAGCACTTAAATGGCACATACTAAAAGCACTTAGTAGTTTGGTTTTCTTGAGGAAATTGTACTTTCTTGATTCTTGTTGTTCTGGGTTTGAACTCTCAAGGTTGAATGCACTTTGGATACAAGCATCTGCTAATTATTTTACAACGTGAACCTAAAGCAAAATATAATGTGTACGTGTGTGTGTGTGTGTGTGTGTGTGTGTGTGTGTGTGTGTGTGTGTGTGTGTGTGTGTGTGTGTGTGTGTACATGCAGTGAAACCTTACTTGTGTCCCAGCTCGTGAGCTACAGTGAAGGCCAAAGGGAGGCCGGTGTCTTCACTAATGCTACAACTGCGATGTGACTGACACATCCCCGCCACATGGGACAGACCCAGCGTCTCACACGGCATGTTGATGGCGGCACAGATGTCCTTCCTGTGAAGAGTGAAAAGTGTTGGTTACATGCCGGTTGATTCAGAGGGAGATCTGTATTTTAAGGTTTATAGAGGACAGATTAAAAAAAGGAGCTGGAAAAACTGTAGGTTTTCCAGCTCCTTTTTTTTTTATATCTGTTATCCTTTCTGCAAAATGACAGGAGGCTATGGGCCAGTTAATAAACAAACATTGATCATATTTATCAGATAAAATGAATAAACAAACGGCCCATCACTCATCTTTCTTTGAAATTGTTTATTTTCAGAAGGCTCGACGCTTGTTATAGGATTTGAGACCATTCTCGACTTACTGTAGCTCAGACCTCTGTCGGGGGATCCGCTGGATCCTCCTATCGCACCTCTTTTATACCCAAGCTCTCTTAGTCTATTTTGATGTGCTCTGACACCTAATTTACATAACATATTTGTGATTTTCAGTGTTAATTAAAAAATGGTCGGTGGAAGTTGAGTCGCACTGGAATGGGTTAATCAATATGGGCAAAAATTTACAAGCGAAAATAATATTTAAATGGAATAAACAACAAAATGCGCCCTGGTAAAGGAAATATGGGTTTGTAGATACTATGTTTAAGCTTTAAGAATGATATTTTATATTTAAAGGAAAAAAAAGAGGTAAAAGGTGACGTTTTACTGACAGTTAAGTTCTTTATAATCTTTCAAAGAAGAAAGGTCCACTTGTGCCCATAGAAGAGCGGCTCCTTCATACTGAAACTCATTGGTACGCTGCCTTGGAAGAAGAACATGACAAGCGTCGGGTCTGGGAGAAATAAAAAGGAGTGCTATTTTGTCTTTGACTGCCCGTTGTACTGGAAACCGTGTGATGTTTTTTGAAAATTCTTTTGAAGGATACAAGTGCGTTGCTGTAAACTGTATGAATGACTCATATCGTCTGAAATGGTTGTTTGTCAGACTGGCAGCTCATTCACATGAGAGTTCAAGCAGAAAACTGTGAATCAGTCATGGGCGGATGATTCCACTTGTCTTGGTCTCGTCTTTTTATTATACCTGCTGTTCATTTATTGAGGCATTTGGGATTTTAATATTATGCTGTTAACTGCAGGGTTAACTACAGCTGGTGACTTGACAGCTGTTCGATATCAAATGAAAAAGACAAAACATATATGAGTGTTTGTGATACGAATGCATGTGGCTTCGGATCTTCTCTCTGCAACCACCTCAATTCGTAAATCAATAACTGCTCAATTACGAATTGACTCCCATTGGAGGCGTGATTATGTGCGGTTGAGTGAGAAAAGTTGGTGAACTGAGTTGTTATTCACCTGGTGAGCAGAACTGCTACATCATGGTGCAGTGGGTGTTCCTCTCCTTTCATGTTGAGTTTCTTCTGCCACTTACAGAAGCTGTTCAGGCTGTTGTCAGCATGGTGTGTAATCTTTAAGTCATCCTGTTATCCACATGTCACATTAAGACAAAGGGAGGAGAGCAGAACGCAAACACAATTAGCAGCTTACGGTGCACAGCACAGAGAAAAATACTGGTGCAGCAAGAAGCTTTCAGCATTCAATGCAGGCTTTTAATTGGCCCCAATAACAGTCATTCATACAAAAGTCAAGAAAACAGTTCAGTATGTCACTTTGTTGCATGTATTTTCAATTTGTAAACATATCAGGATAACTAAAGATGAATAAAAAGCATTTCTTATTTTTAGCCTGATACCTCACAGTATCAATTTGATCATTTGTTACAGTTGTATTCACTTTAGTTCTGTTTATTGACAGTAGAGGAAACATTTACGTTCCAAGTGTCGTCTGCTGCCAACAACGTACTACAATAACCTTCGTATACTTTATTGTGAATTGTGAACATGCAGGTTTTGTGAAGATTTTTTTATTGAATTGTGGCTGAAGTGACAGCCCTGCTATGCATGTCGTCACATTATTAGTGCACACATGCACATTCTGCTCAGTATGCCTTTGGGGTATAAAACATAATCCCCGTTGTTTTTTTTCCATTAAAATGAACCACATTTCATTATCATACACAAAAAATGTTTTAACCTCATCCTGCTCCAGGAGGATGAGTCGAACAACCACAATGTTGATTGCGTTTCCAATACTGGCATCTCGGAACAGACCCGCCACCTGAAAAAGGCAAAAACTGCATTAAACAGTTGGACCTCACATGATCCCTAACTACCATAGCATTGGGTATATGCAAATATACAGAGAGACTTTATGCAGTATTTAGGCTGTTAATATATAATTATTATATACTGTATTATTATTATTATAATTGTTGGATAATTAGCGCCATATAATTAGCCTTTTTTATAAATGACTATAATCTACAAAAACTAACAATCAAATGAAAAAAGACATTCCTTTTATAACTCCTTGAAAATTATGTTCACATTTTTTTAAAGAAGGAATGTTGTATTATAGATCATGTCGGAGTGTTTACGTCGACTTTGGGCGTAATATGACTGTGGTCGTCGAGCCCGATGTATACACCTAAACACAACATTTATAAATGTTTTTCAAAAAGACACAATAAATTAAACATTTTCCTTTTCAGGAACATCTTGTCCAGTGTCAGTATATTTTGCTTCCATTTGTTGATGTTCTTTTAAGAATCAATTTACAAGTTGATCTGAGTCATTCAGAAGAATCTTTTTATTCAGGGATGAAAACCGTAAACAACTTCACAGGTTTGACACCGTCATCTAAGCTTTTAGAGCTTCACAGTATTTATTCCACTTCTTTTTACTAAGTATTGAGCTTCTAAATGACTAGATCAGTTCAAGGGATAAAATCTATAATTATAGCTTGTACTAATACTAGTTTAAACACTTACATTTTTGTGGTCGTACACAACACAAATGTCCACAAACTCCTCAGTCACTTTACTTTGAGTCACTGCAGTTTCTCTGTGCTTAACAGACATGAACCATGTAAAACTGGCCCCCTAAAGCCTGAAATATGTCCTTATTTTAAAATAAGATGGTTTACTTGGATGGTTTTGACATTGGGAAAACTATATTAAAAAAAGAAAAAACTAATAATAAAAAAAATCAATTGCATTTAACAAAGCCTATTGTTTTGACAGTGACTCATGGTCTTGAGCCGAGGTGGGACGTGACCATTCAGAGCTCTGCTTGATTAAAGGCAGGAGGCAGCGAGGGTTTCATTACTGGAGAACAGGATCAAGGTCAATGTATGGAGAAATTAGAAGTGAGAACCGTAAAACAAAAAGGTCAAGGGTGAAAGGAATTCCCACTGATGAAACGCACGACTGAGCATCATTAACATTAAACCGTAAAGGTCTCATTATATATATATATAAATATATATATTCTGCAGGAAATACCTTGTGAGACTGGTAGCCTGAAACACACTTACTGTTTCTGATAACCGCAGCATTTCGCTTTGGATTCCAGAGCAAAGGTGTAGTATGGATTTTGTTTTCTTTATTCAACTATAACTGCATAGTTCACATTGTTTTATTGAGACCGACAGTAACGAGCCTCTGATCGGTTTCACATAGTCAAGTCACAGAAAACTGCACAGATACACAACTGCAAATGTAAAGATGCTAGAAAAAGGACGACTCTAAAGGCGTCGGAATGCTTCAAACCAAACAAATTGTTAGAAAGCATCTGAAACGCCAACTTTTTAATATAAGTTTTTAAGTTTGTTAAAAGAATACTTTAGAATATGTTAAAAAGGTGCATCCTGGTATGTGGATCACCCTGGGTTATAATTAAGGGGCACTGTCCATCATACTATTTTGACCTTTGTAGCATACCATCACTTCTTTCTCTCCCTTCACTGACTGCCATCTTTTATCCACACTCAAATACAGGCACTCTTGTCCAAAACAATGTTAGAATTCTTTTTAATAGCCCCATTCTTCAAAATAATTAATGCGCGGGCGTTCATTTTCAGAGTAATTTATTCCCCAAGCATGCTTCCTAATGCATATGGCTCTGGCCTTCCAACTATATTTCAACACAACAAATGCCTTGTTCAATGCGAAAATAAGAAAAAGTATTTCACTGTTCTGCTGACTTGATGTTAAAGTTTGAGGAACTCAAATATACAATTTAGAAAGTGCAACAGATTGATGCCAAGGAGTAGGAGAGAGCACTTTATTCTGCAGTAAAAAAGTGCATTTGTAAATAACCACTTGAGCCTGATAAGACTCCGTTACTACACAGAGTAACACTGGTGTTTTCATTGTTCTTGTCGTGGGGTAAAACGTCTTCTGTTGTGTAACCGAGGGACCTCCGACAGCTTCGACACACATAAAGGACTTAATTCATCAAAATGTTTCGTCTCTCACAGTGGCACTCCTTCACAGACACTTGTGGTGCACATCTTATTGCTGAATCAACTTTGCAACGCATTTTCACAGCAACATTCAATCTGTTTTCAGTCTGTCTTTAGCCAGGTTTCTCTATTGTCTCTATCTCGTGAATGAAAATAGAGCTGCAGCTATTTAAAGCAACAATGTGCTGTTGATGTGACATGTTTCCTCTCAAGCACATTTGCACCAAGTCTTGAAGGGGTAAACACTGCTTCTTGGATTTCTACTGCATCTTTCTTTTTGTCTATGTGATGCTTGTTTGGTAACATATGGCTGTAATAAATATCCCAAAGTAAATACAATTAATAATGAAATAATGAAAGGAAGTTGGGAGCTATTTTTTGTGCACAGCAGAATACAAAAATATGAACCTCTTGTGAAGTTGACAACTTCAAGACAGCGTCGGCGACAAGACAATGGAGCAGTTGGTGGCTGAGGAAGATGATGCCATAGTTATTGTTTGGAGGTTGTAAGAGGTTCTTTCCCTTGATCCAGCGCAAGATTGTTTTCACAAAACTGAATCATTTTGAGCTTTAAGTTCAAAGCTGGAATCTAGAGAACCCCCCAAAAAAGCCGAGAGGATGTAAGGAATAATGGCCGCTTCCTCTGTGTATTATTGTCCGTTAAGTCTGTTAATCCGCAGGCTTCTCTCTCAGTGAATTCCCTTTCCTGATATTCTGTCCTCTGATAGCACTGTCAGTAGCTGCGGTGAGAACAGACAAGACTTTATTTTGGAAAAACCCTCCTATGTGCTAATCAATAACAGACAAGGAGTCAGTTTGTTTAACCCGTAACTAGGTGGCAGTAACAACATGTTACCTGATACAAGGATGGGAAAATGGAAAAAGCATCTGGTCATTCAAAACATGATTGTTCAAACATCCTGTAACTCTGCATTCAAAATATCTGGGAGGATTTATTTCTATGACACCTTTCCGTAATGTTAACGGTGTAATTCAGCAACTCACAATAATATCAACTAATAATGACCAAATTTAACCTCAATGAGATTTAACCAAGATTTCCAAGTAACCATATTCCTGTACAGGGAGATTTTGAATCCTGCTCTAAAACTAAATTGTTGTCAACACGTTCACATTCATTACTATTTCCTATGATATGACCTAAAAAACGTTTGTTTGTAGCATTTAGAAAATACAAAACCTGAAATCTGAAGTAGTACACGACAACAGAAGTTACTAGAAGACACTAATAAACACAATTTTTTTAATCTTGGACAGTGATCACACTTTTGCAGATCACGCATTCAGGCATGCGCATCATCGTTTTTAGAAGGGAGGCCCTTCTAAAAAGTCTACAAGATTTCTTTAGTCAAATAGTCGTTTTTTTCAAAGCTTTTTTCAATAATAAATGTCTTATTTCCAAGAAACTTATGAACACATCTTTGGTAAAGACAAGATTTTCCAGATACGTCGATTAAATCATCTAATAAATTAGTCGACAAAACAACCGTATGATTGTATGATCGAGAACAGGTCTAGTTTTTAGTGCTGCACTAAAAATCTATGTTCTATCGGTGCTATTGTTTTGTACAACTGGCGGTGTTTCTGTATTCAATGCCGCTTCGGGTTGAATAAGAAGATTGATACCACTCTCATGGCTGTAAACTGAATGTAAGACTAGTGCCAGGAGAAGCTTAGCTTAGTACAAAGACTGGAAATAGGGGGAAACCGTAAGTCTGGTATCTGCCTACCAGCTCCTCTAAAGCTCACTAATTTACAGCTTATATGTTGTTTGTTTAGTCTCCACTGGTTGCCTGGCAGTCAAGAAATAATTCCAGCATGTAACACTTGGCAAAATCACAGTGTTTTGTTTATACATTCCAGTTTGTGTACGGAATAGATAAAACAGGATACAAAATGGCAATTGGTACCTAGGCTAAGCTAACTGTTTGCTAACTAGGAGATCAAATGGATTGAAATTGTTAATGAAACTATAATTCAAACAACGTGGATTTTGATGCCTGGAAACATACTTACAATGTTCATGACAGCCAGGACGTAACTTTCCACAGCTTTGCTCCCATGATGCTCCACCATTTTAGGGTCGGCCACCACCAGCGTTTCCACCCACTTCTCTTTGCTGACTGAGCGTTGACGAATTCTCTTCCTTCGTCTCTGCTGCCGGTTCTCCCACCGCTCCCGCTGCCTCTCAATGTCCTCGAAACTTTGATGGGAATCTGAATATGGGAGACAGAAATGGACATTTAAAACTTACACCAGGTATGACTTTTAATGTGTCAAACCATTTGTCTTGGAAGCAAAAACCTGCGTATAGCCTCTCTGACTTTATTCTTCTTCACCTTATTAAAAAGTTAATACAGAAGGTGTGGGAATTTGTAATCAATTTCACTGAAAATGGTGTTCTTCCTTGTTTTTGAAGGAAGAACATCAGCAGAAACAACTTCCTTTGTAATTTCAGACAACATCAGTCTCACGGAACAAATTATAGAATACGCCTAAAACCACATACAAATCTACACAATAATAACTCTCTGCAGCTTTAAGACATTTCTCAACACTAATAACTGTCCGTAGCTTTAAGCTATTCCTCATTAATATGAATAACTGTCTGTAGCCTTAAGACATTTCTCATGAATCGTCCTCTACCTGCCTCTGCTTTAGTTTATGCTGTACCTTGTTATTTGTCTGATATTCTTTTAGTTCATATATACATATATAATGATTTTATTTTCTTGTAACAGCACATTGCTGTCAAAGAGCATGAGTGTTCAGCTAGGTGTGAGCAGGTTTATCAGACCATTGTGTGCATAATTACAGGTGTCATAATCTATCCATCAATCTGTCGATCCATCTACTGTATCTACGTACGGTAATAACTCTGATACGTTGTACTTCTATTTCTTTCTGTGAGCAGTTTCATTTACATCACCAGGTGCCTGAAAAGAAAAAAAAATAATAAATCTGATACCGGAGCCTGATTGGTTCTTTATAAAGTGTTAAAATTGCCACTTAGTATCACACACACTGCTGCATTGATGTCAGGAAGAGAAACTGATTCATGTGGCGAACACTATGCAAATTCTTAATTATTCACAAACTCAAAGCGCATTATCTCTCCAGGATGCTCAAATTATTTTCAGAGTCAGACTTTGAAGTAGCGGAATTATGAGCTCTGCTCTGCAGATTACTAGCCGGAGACAGACAAAAGAGAGAGGGACAAAAAAATGCTTCATTCTTATCAGTCAGTGCTCTAATTTGCCATCTGACTGGATTTTATTCAAGGTCAATTTCAAGGTATGAATAACAAGTATTGTAAAACTTGTCAATAATGGTGCAAACATGTTTGTGCCCATGTGTGTGGTGAAAAAAAAAAGTGACTTACTTGTGATTCCACAGGTACCGTTGAGAGGTTGTTTCCCTGAGACGGGCTGTACGACGGGACTCCAGGAGGGAGGGGACGCTTGGCGTTTGTAGATGGCGTGGGACTGCGGCGCCGAGGTGCCATCGCTCGACTTCTCCAGAGGGTGAATGAAGAACTCTTCCTCGGACAACTTGAACAATCCCGTCTGAAGAAGAAGAAGAAGAAGAAGAAGAAGGGCTGCAGGTCAGTTCTCCTCATCTCTCTTTATAGAGCCGTTTACAAAAAATAGCTTAAAATGTCGACGGCATTTTCTAGCCAAACAATTTACTTTGTGCATTTCATTCGATCTTCTGCCACAATAGATATGCAACTAGTGGCCATAAGGTGACATAGCACCTTACTGTAGAGCTGCGACGATTAGTCAATAGTTGACCCAAAGAAAATGAATCACTAAACTATTGTGATTGTGAACTATTGCTGCTTACATCACAGCAAATTAAATATTTTGGGGGTTTGGAGAAAACTAAAAATTTTGCGACGCCTATTTTTCATTATTTGTTTTCTGATGTTTTATACACCAAGTAATTAATCAATTAAACAAAATAACAGTCAGATTAATAGATAATGAAAATTATTGACCGCAATACATCAACTATGTATTCCAAAACAGGCTTTATAATATATTATTATAGAACAATATTCACAAAACGGTATTTTAAGTACTTTATTTTATTTATTACTATCTCAATATAAATCTATCTAAATAAAACGACTGCAGTATTATTAGATATAAAAATGGGTTCACAGCTTAGTTAGTGTCATTATGCATTTTTTTATAGTGGATTATTTTCATATTGAGTGACTGTGCAGTTACGCCAACTCATCACATGCTGCGGATGCTTCACAGTTTAAGCTTTCGAGGGAAAAGAAGTTTCCTTTATCCGTGACGTGGTTGCAGGGAGTGTCGAGTGTTTTCAATCCTGAAAACTGTGAATTTCTTTTCAGGTTTTCCTCGTTGAAACAATATAAAGTATACAATATTTCGTCTTTAAAAGCTAAAGTAACAGTATGGCTCATGAAGCACACAACCCTGATTTGTCTCCAGCACACAAAAAAACAAACTTGGAAGCTTATAATATAATAAACAGCCTGATGTCTTAAATTGGCCGTGGACATCCAGGGCACAGCTGACACTGGAGAAAGATCAAATGTCACATAAATTACCGCACCCTCAACGACGTTGGCACGGTGCCAAAACCAGATTCCAGTAGCCCCACTCTTTTTTTCTGTTGACCATCCTTGCCCTATAATTAATTCTTGTCCACCTTCTGCTCCTTTCAACTCTCCCTTCAGCTTCAGTGGGACTCTGTGACTCTGTCAGACAGGAGGATGTACGGTAACACATGGGGAAAGTCGAGTAGGGCAAGACTGCTGTGTTGCAATATGCGGTCTTCTGTGCTTACGCTATTTTGAGTGCATAAGTATGGCAAAATGCACTATGAGCAGTGTTGAGCTTCACAAGAACAAGCTCAAAAGTTCAGTTCACACAGATTCAAAAGATCTCGTTCACAAAAAATGAGCTCTCTCTCTCTCTCTCTCTCTCTCTCTCATGAGCTCAAAAGATTTTACTACATTCATGTTTACATTTAGTTTATTCATTTGACATACTGTCTACCACAAATTTGTATTACTTTATTTTATATTCAAGTATGTTTATATTTTAGCCCTATATTCATGTCTTAGATTCTCATCATTGACAGAGAGATTTCTGCAGCATCTGCCTCAGTATGAAGTGGTTCATCGATCATTGTTGAAGGGAGATTCAAGATTTCTCAAGATCTTCAACAACTGCTTCATTGTAATGTTGTGCATGTGATAATGAATAACTTGAAACCGTCTCAAAACCTGTGCACATAAAAAAACAGTAGTTTTTCAAATATATTCATTTGTACCCATGTGGTTTTTGCACGATTTCACAATATCTGCAAAACAGCATCATGTTTGTGTTTGTATTCATCAATTACTCTAGTTGACTTGTGCTTTTATCTTAAATACACAGGAGAAATGCAAACAAGACATTCACTGCTGTTATAATCCCATTGCACTATAAATTGCTGTAATGTATGGCCTGTTCAATATTTAGACTGAGTTATTGAGACTGCTTTCCATTTCTTGCCGCTCTGCTCTGTAAATAGCTGTCATCCTCGAATTGTTTGTTTGTTTGCGCTGTGAATGTCTGTAAATATCAAGCAGTCTCTGCCCCACTGCAGCAAAGCCTCTGAAACATTTACTCCACCAGTAACTCAATAAGTTCTTACATTATTTCATTTTAAGAAAACTGTTAGTCTGACACAATCCTGATATTTCCCACGATAAAAGCATTTTTACATACACAATGTTTCCAAGTAAGAAATAAAGGAGATATCCATTTGACATTTATAGTTCAGCCACAGAGTGTTGCGTCACTTTGAACAAATTGCACAGGCTTTGGTTGACACGTTGATATTTGCTTTGATACGATAAAGAATCATAGGACAACTGCCTTTGTACACCATCACACATATATGTGCATCCCAACAGCATGTCAGGTATAAGCTCTCTGATGAATGAGCGTAGATTTACATAATGCTTTTCTTTAATGTTGAGGACTTTTGAAATGTAATGTAAATACTAATTGCTGATGCTTGAATACGATGCAATTTGTGCTAATGAAAAAAAAATCAAGCAATTTGGGTTTGTAATAATAATAATAATAATACTTTCATTTATATAGTGCTTTTCTAAGTACACAAAGACGCTTTACATAGGGCAGAGACAACAAATAAAATTTTAAAAAAAGCAAAAATATGAAGACAAAGGAGCAAACAAAACAAAAAACAGAACAAGAAGCTGTGCAGAAAGAGTCCTGTAGTGGAGGGTAGGGAGAAGGGGTTAGAAAAATGGCTATGTACGCTGATTAAACTTAACTACACTGTTAAATAAATAAAAATAAATAAAATGAATGTTAAATTGTGAATACGGTAGAAAAATCAAACAAAACCTGTGCCAGACGGAGCGGCGTTAGACTCGCCAGCGTCCCCGGAGTATTCAAGTTGCAAGAGAAAACATTGGTGCAAGAGTTTCATATGAAAATAGATATAGTGCATTAGCAGGTTTTACTGTTTATTTGTAACCACATATTCAGGCAAAAGGGCTTCTGGCAGATTTTTCTCAACAGTTTAGATTCATGGATTCCTGACCTCCTCAGTAATCAGTCACAGAGGGTTGGGCTGGGTGGTGCTGCTCCACTGAGTGCAGCCCAAATGCTTTCAACATCCACAGGGGTGTGTATTATCTCTTACAATGCTTCTTTAGTTGTACACAGATATGACAGTAATCACTAGTTATTTAAGAAAATAAGTATTTCTTTAGACCATTAGCTGCTGATGTAGTTCTTTGATTGGTGCGATGACTCATGCTCCTGCCACAGTGCAACAACCGGAACAATAATAAACTTTTATGTTACGTACGTTTTTGAAATCATCGTGATTGAATAATTATAATTGCATACTTCAGCTAAGCAAGTCTAAAAGGCCTATACACTCATACTTTAAGTGCCTTTTGTCCTGATATAATAAAATCACTGTGTCGTTATTTAAAAAACAACAAAACTAGAATGCTGTATGTCTCCTCCAACCAGTCACAATGCAGTTTACACCCATGTCTGTCCAAAATGTCATCACTTCATCAGTTTATGATAGACGTTTGTGTGAGATTTATGTCAAATGCACAATTAGCATATGAATTATTAAGTTACGGTAAAAAAAAAAAAAAACAACAGGTTTCTTTGACCATTAAAAATCAGTTCAACCTTTAGTGCAAGTGGCGTTCCTGAGAATGGGACGGACGTGAGGTCACAGTGACCTTGAACTTTGATTTGACCTCAAAATCAAATCAGTTCATCCTTGAGTCCAGGTAGACGTTTGTGCCAAATTTGAAGAAATTCCTGGCATGCATTCCTGAGATATCATATTCACGAGAACGAACCGGACAGAAGTATGTACGGCGAACGAACGGATGGAAAACCCAAGAACATACACAAACAATATAAAAATAGTCTGCAGGCCTCTCTCTTCTCATCTGTCATCAGTATTCATCACTCCTCCACCACAAAGACACACATGTAATATTCGATTAATTTCAGACAAACATTACTGCTTGTCTCAGGTTTGCCAAAGGCTTTGGATAATCCCACTGATAAACAATCAACCCAAATGTATAGCCAAGAAATCAAGCAGTCTTTTAGGACCAAACAGAAGAATGGTCATAACTGGCCACAGCAGTCACCTGACTTCAATCTAGCCGATCATCCCTTGCTGTAGACCAGACTGAAGCCAAAAAGCCCCAAAACGAGCAAGCAGCGAAGCTGGCTGCTGCACGGAGCTGGCAGAGCACCACCAATGTGGAAACCATGTGTCTGCTGAGGTTTATGTGTCGTAAAAAAATAAAGAAATACATTCAGAAAGTGAATGTCTGCAAAGGATTAACAACTAATTATCAAACGAAATGCCTTCGAAGTTTTTTTGGTCTCCTCTAAAAACACGTGAATTAGTGCTTGTATTTTAAACTGTGTACGTCGAGAGTCCACTACATTTAAGGTACTCAGTGGAGTTTTTTTTTTTTACCTCTAGTAGCGCCGCGGACGATTTTCTCATGAGCGGGTCCCCATTTTGTTTGGCACATGCGTCACAGTACACAGTCCTGCCAATGGTTTCCCACTATTACTCTCATCCACAGGTGAACTCAATGTACCATGAAATGCAGCGATGTGTCAGCAAAGACTGGGGAGTCGACTGACTAAAGTAAACATGGATATAAACAATGCAGGGTTTGGAATACCTTTAAAAAATAAAAAGACAATGTTGTGAGAGGAAGGAAATGTATTCATCATGTTTGTTAGACCCAAAGGATAAATATAAGGACTTTTGGTGAGAAACACCGAATATATAATGTAACTTATGATTATTTACAGGAAACTTCCACCTTTACCTGCTCATTACAACAGCCAGCTACTCCAGTGAATCATGCAGCTGTAGCTTTATGTATGCAGACAGCATGCAGACAAGGTCAAGATATTCGGTTACTATTCAGCTACACATTAGAGTTAGTAAGACGTGTGATCTATAGAACTCTAATTGCATATCAACTGGTTGAGAACTAATGCCAGATGTGGCGACTCCAACTTCTCAAAAGCAGTTTTTGTTTTGAGATTTGTGTGTGTGTGAAAGCATCTATAGCAAGTAACAGAAGGGTGCAGTGAGCAAAAGCACGCGGCTATTGATACCTCGGTTGGTGGAAATGGTTTCGGAGAAGTTCACACACCAAAGCTAAGACACATGTTTCAACAGCGCTGAGCTGCAGAAAGTCTCTGTACACATATAACCTTGTAGCAGCGGGAATATAATAGCAGGAGGCCGTGTTTAGTTCTGACAGCTAAGATGAAAAACAGCGAGTTGGGTCACGGATCAAAAAAGGATAAAAAAGGTGAGAAAACATTTGCCTCCGTCCAGGTTCAGGGAGGATAAAGCTCTTATGACGAGCGTAGGCTTTAAACAACATGGATGCATGGATGGTGTCAAAGGTGGTGGTGCAGATGGTTGCTGCTGAATGATTGCATCCCTGTACCCGTGTTAATTGTATTATCCCCAGCAAGTCATGAAGAACTGAGCCAAGAAGTGACTCTACGTTCTTTAGATCTTAAGCCAACAAAGCTTCGTTCAGATGCAGGACAATTTGCAGGATGGATTCGCGACAAAACATCTGCTGGAAGGTCATGATGCTCTCGAGACGGCACAGAGTAGTGTTTACCTCAAGCAATTCAGATTGTATTCACATGACAATCCAATTCCACTAAGACAACCTTCTCAGGTGCACTGCAATGCAGCCTTTGAGTTAAATCAGAATCCTGTTTACCGTTATGGAGAGAGCTGTTGATGAATGGCAAAACAATATTCTCAAGGAACTTAAAATTGCCCTTTCTTTTCTTACATGCTGAAGGCAATGTTTGTTTACTTTAATTGGATCGTGAGAGTCTGCCGTTCGATAAAATTCCCACCAGGGTTGGCTCTACAGCTAAAAAAAGGTCAAGCGCACCGAGTATGAATAGAGAACTAAAAAGGGCCGTCTCAGTGGGGATTCGGTGCACTTGAAGCGAAATAATTTTTTTTTTTCCAGATAAATCTATAATAAATAAGGTGCCATGTTCAGAGTGGCAACTTAAAGGGCGAGTTCGGAATTTTTTGAAAACGGGTTGTATGAGGTCTCCATAGTGCTACGCTTGCGTGACCACACTGTGGGTCGGGGCGGCGATATCAGCGGTAGCCGGGGTGTTAGCGTGGTGTTAGCGCGGTGTTAGCACGGTGCAGAGCAGCGGTCATTAACAAGCAGTGGGGAACAACAGAGAGACCCACGTGCACTAACGGCCATACCGGCTACTTAAGCAAAACCCAGAGAAGGTCCTCGATATCTTTACATAGTAAATAGTTGTTTACTGCTATATTAATGCTCTGAATATTGTATATAGACCCTTTAAAAGAGGTTGTGATTATTAATTCATCATGATAGTAGATGAATGAATGAATCTCTGTGATAATCAAATTAATGAGTGCCATTGTGTGTTTGTGCTACAAGGAAATATGTTTGATAGTCATGGACCAGCCAAATATGGAGCAGTTTTAATGCAGCGTTTGGATAATAAAAAAAAATATGATTAAAAACACACCAAGGATCGCGGACCACTCTCGAAGCGGTCTAAAAACATGCTCCTTTATGAGCACACATCTGCGATCACAGAGGCAGAGCACTACATGAACGGCTGGCAATTTGTGGTTTCAACAGTCGGACTGCGTACATCTTGAGGACGGAGTCATGCTCTTAAGCTCCCAAGTCTGGATAGCCGATACCCTGTTTTGTGGGAAATACATCCAGAGTGTGTAGCTGTCTAAAAGACCCTCAAGTTTGCAGGTCTGAACATCCATCTGCAGTTTTGATAGGAATTCCTCATAACAATCCATTAACTCAACTCAGCCCTCTGCTTGCAGCTGACACCTCAGTGTTAAACTTGAAATGCATTTAGATACAGTCTCCAATTGGAGTTCAAGCTTTTAAAAGTTACTCACCAGTCCATCACAGGTACTTATGGCTGCGCTTCCTTTACCGATGGCCTCATCCCACACCTCACCTAAGAAATGGCACTGGGAGGATCCAGCAGGATGGATCTGGGCCCCGTTCAGGCCGCCATACCTCCTCTCCGTCAGGAAGCCTGGAGCCAGCAGGTGTGGGTTGAGGGTGAGGTTAAAGTGCAAACTGTGGCCGCCGTGCCACAACTGGTAGAAAACTCGATCTACATCCGCTGGTCCCTCTGAGGCTTCCCGCCGCTGTACGCGGCGAGCATGGTGAGACAGGAAGTTGGACAGGAAGTGACCTCTGGCATCCACTCTAGTGGGGTGAACGACTTCATACTGAGGCAGATCCTGCAGAAATCTCTCTGTCAAAGCCAGAGGAGATGTGAGAGAAGATGGGTTAATAAATCATGGGAAAGAGGAGGGTGATTAAATAATTAAAGTGGCTGTAAAGCCAGAAACAAAAGTGCGGGAAGCTCTAACCCTAACTCATATTGGTGTCTCATCTGTCATTTTTTTTATGTTTTAATACAGCTGCAGTGTGTACAGAGACCAATAGAGGAACACTGTATTCTTGTCTACAATCCTCCTCCGACTTTCTAATCTCAAGTGCAGCCGGTTTGATAAAGTTGGGGAAATTCATGACCCTGGCAAAAATAACTCTCCCTAATTTCCTGTAGTCATAAGTATGTGAATCAGAAGCACGACATTCATGTATGGGTGAAGAAAATGTGAGGGATCACAAGCAGTCTGCTCTTCTCCGTTCTATACAGCCTGGCTGCTGATGACTATAGTGAACGTTTGTCCCATGAAATGCATTCAAATGTTTCCAGTTTATGGCATATCTTTTTCATTCAGTTCATGACATTAAACAATTGATGTCTATGGCAGATAATTTTTTCTTAGATGTTTTTTTTAAAGAGGTTGTGGCCAGATGTTTTTCCAAATAGGGGAAACCAAAGGACTAAAGTCCTACAGCTGCAGCTTTGTTGATACAACGTGTGTTTACTGGATATATGAACAGTTACATTCATGTAAGATGAAGAAGCAACATGAAGATACATATTGCATTAAAAGGATACTTTATAGTTAAATTCCAATGTCTTCTTTCGGATGATTTTCACGAGGAGGTTGTCACATCATATCTTGTACATTGTCATATCTGTCAATGTACAAGGACCTCCATGAACCCTCCTTGTGCCGTCATTAGCTTAAAATGAGCCGAGGGCAAACAGAGCTTTCACACACAGCTTTGTGATTAGGTAAAATATGGTCACACTCTTTGCATGGGATTATCTGCACAGATTTTTCCATGAATACATCAGTGAAGAAAGATGTGAGGTAAATGTGTATGGCAACCAGCTGCTTGGAATATTTTATTCAATGAAGAGCGAGGAAACCTTCATGTTTGAAAGTCTTAATGTACCAATTAACGTGTATTCACTTTTATCCCTGAATGCCTTCAGTATGTCGGCTCCAGCGCAGAAATATTGGATGGAATTTCACCAATAGCTGAAACAAAAACTAAATAGATGGCAACAAGTCAGTGGGCCTGAGTCTATAATCATTTAAAGTGGCCCTAAACAATTTTTTTGCTTCAAGTTATCAATTATGAAGTAGTTGTTGATTGCACAATGCAACGGCTGCAGAATAACAACACCGTAAACACAAAAGCTCTGCTTTAACGACACAATTCTGTTTACCACCTGGTACAATCTCCCGGGAAAATGAAGGCTCCATTAACGGCACAAAGGAAGTGCATCAACCAAAAGTTAGGCTAGCGCTTTCATCAATGTATCGATGGCAGTTCTTTGCAGTTACATTCCCAAGAACAGAAATGGCTAACTGTGGGAAGCAAAACGCAGTGTGTCCTGTGTCGCTGGTAGTTTCTCAATTCAAACTTCAACTCAACATAATAGTCCTGGAAAACAATTTGATTTATTGCAAAAATCATAGCTGCCATCAGTCAGTCGGCGTAGCTGTCTTTCATTATGTGTATTTGAAGGGGTTTGGTTGTACTTGTATTTACTTTACAGAAATGTACCGGGCTATGTGGCCTCGGTGGAGGTATGCCATCTAGTTCCATGGGTATTTCAGAACACATGAAGGAGTTTATCCATATGTAATAATTCCATGTAGCATCTTAATTAACAAAATACACACACAGTGTTGATTCTAAATTCAAAAGACTTCATTGCAGATTTGAATTGAGCAGCTGTGCTCCTCGATGCAGGTCGACAAGCAATCATTTGCCCAGAGGAAAGGAAAAGGAAGTGAAATTCAATTTGGAGAAACCATCAGACTTTCAAAAATAAGACACTGTGAAGAAAACGCCAATACACGCATCAGCAGCTCGGCTTGGAGGAGGCGGTTAGCACAACAAACTTGTTTCACTAAGTTGTGTACAAAAGAAGAAAGAATAAAGAACTCCCTCAAACGTGTTAAAGAGGAAGCCTTTGTCCCAAAGCTTCGTCATTTTTGGGTTCTTAGCAGTTTTAAGCTCTCTGTGCCGAAGTGTGTCACCTGAAATCATTACTGTTGGAGAAATGAATCCTCTCAGTGAACACATCCTGGTTTATAACACCTTACTTATTTTTTTCTCTCTCAAGGGCCTCGGCAGCTTTACACAGGTTGAGACTGAGTGCATCCAGACTCTCTTCTGCTTGTACCCGGTACCTCAGGAGAACTGTGACTGTTAACGTCCACACCACGAACTAAAGGGAAGACATGGGAGCTAGAATATGTTGGGAGCGTTTTTCCTTCAAGACAATAGAGGCTTGATTCTCTGATGTGATGACACCCACTGGGCCTGAAAAGTGATACACTTTGCAAAGTAGAATGGAAACCGGCTCCATTATGAGAATGGTGATGCATCCTGTAGATACCCAAAGACAAATTCTGTTTCCTGACCTTCACCGGTGAGGTCAGAGGAAAGTGCCAACTGCCTTGGAAGTCTGTGCATTGGCTCAAGGGCAGGGCAGATGCACGGAGGCTAAACCTCTGATGATTCACTGGAAGAAGGTCTCTCCAGCTCCCCAGGCAGAGCTGCAAAACCTTGGGTTTAATTGCTATGGTCGGAAGAAAACGTTGTAAACACAAGTCACAGCTGGCCTCCCCTCCACAGTGAGGACTGCTGGCCCGGTTCAGAGCTCAATTAGATGCGCTCTGAAACAAATGTGCACAACAAAAAGCAGCCAAATCACCAGAGGACGTGGCGATATCCCGAATCCAAAGTTTCACGTGTTTAGTTTTAGTGACTGACCTGGTTCCTGTGATAGTGCCAAGGTTTTGCAGTTTTCCAGGACCGTCAGAAGTGCGATGAAGAGGTGAATGGGAGAGACTCCCTGTCCAAAAGCGTGAACCCCGCAGTCCAAACGGGTCATGTTGTCAAAACGGCAGACTATAATCTGGGAACATTTAATAATGCCTTCCTTGCAGGGCGTCGATTGTCAATTCTAATCACTTTTCATCGCTTTTCGCTTTGTTGCGACCATGCACTGAAACTGTGACAGTCCCAACAAACGTCTCCAAATCAGGCCCGGACATCGTCCGCCTCCACGGGCTGTCTTTGTTGCATCCTCGGTCTGTTCACGCTCGCTTGCACGTCGGTGTTATTGCTTGCTTTGCGAGTAGCCGTCCCCTCTGTCCTCCATCAGTCTCCGACCGACACAGCCAAGTGACAGTTTGAAAAAGTTTTCCCCTGCAAACTTTCGCAGAGCCACCCCCACAGATGGGTGGACTCAAGACAATGGGCCATCTCTCAGCGGGCCGGCGGGCTTAAAGGGGAATGCTACTCCAAGAAATCTGATGTTGCGCTTCGATCCAATTGGCAGATCCCACAACTGAGGTTCTTCGGGTTTCCAGTGGGTCACACGAGGACCAGTTATCGTTGCGTTCACTTGGAGTCAGAGAAATGATGACAGCTCAGGGGCTTCGGTCCAAGCATTGTTACTAACCTTCTAGAAAGTCGTGTTGGAAGCACTTCGGTGAGGTTCCTGATCTGAAAAACAAAACAAAATGTGCTTTGATGTATATCATTGTTTTAAACGTAAGTGGAATAAAGTCTGCTTTGAATTAAAAAAAAAAAGCATACACTCTACATCATTGTTTTACTTTGTTGTCATCCGTTTGAGTTAGCGCCCCCTCTAGCGGGCAAATGGAGGCACTGTGTGCACGCAGGGATATTATTTATGCACAATGTGCTTCAGAAGCTGTCCATCAATTCCGATAATACTCCTCGGTTATAATAAGCATGTTAATGACGCGCTCTAAACACACACTGGGTTTGGGGATGATTCTCACAATAACGGAGGAGTGTTTAACTTTTTTATTCAGGTCTTAATTCCTGTATTTTACTTACATTTGCTTGATGACAAGTTGCCATTTATCCAGCACGTCACGAGCCTAATGAGCTGATATCAGTGACATATACATATAAATTCATAGAGACCAATCAGCAAAGCCGTCCTCTTATGTTCGCTGCTGTTTTAGGGATGTTTCATGATCATTTCTGGGACTGTGGCTTTTCTGCTTCTGCCACGTCTTGTGCGACCAATCGCGGCTCAGCAGCGGAGCGACACACCTGTATAAAAGCAGACTCACGTTGATTGAATGGGGAGAAAGAGCGCAGACAGTCGCGCATGGGGCGCCTGTGTTGTGTTTACGTCTAGCCTGTGCGCGCAGCAGAACGCCTGGTGTGAGTCCGCCGGGTCCCTGTAACTTTAAACATGGATGACATATTTAACCACAGCGCAGCACTTAACCGGAGTTCACCTGGCGATGGGATGTTCGGTTTCGAAGACATCGACGTGAGCGCGGACGGCACTCCCATCCTGAGGATACTCATCTCCGTGGTGTACTCTGTAGTTTGCGCGGTGGGTTTGGTGGGGAACCTGCTCGTGTTTTTCCTCATGAGGTTACGACAAGGTCGGAAGAAGTCCACCATCAATGTTTTCATCACCAACTTGGCGGTGACGGACTTCCAGTTCGTGCTCACTCTGCCCTTCTGGGCCGTGGACACCGCGCTGGACTTCAGCTGGCCGTTTGGAGACGCCATGTGCAAGATCATCCTCTCGGTCACCGTGATGAACATGTACGCCAGCGTGTTTTTCCTCACCGCCATGAGTGTGACCCGCTACTGGTCAGTCGCCTCGGCCCTGAAGAAAAAAGCGCACAGGAGGTCATGGTGCGTCAAGTGGGTGTGCGCGGTGCTGTGGGTGGCGGCAACAGTGGCCACGGCTCCGACATCCATCTTCTCCACCGCGACTGTGGTCGCCGGAGAAAAACTCTGCCTCCTAAAGTTCCCCGATGGCCACGACTGGCTCGCCCTCTATCACATCCAGAAAATATTGGTAGCCTTCATCATCCCGATGCTCATAGTCAGCGTCAACTATCTGATGCTGCTGCGCTTCGTAAGACGGCGCAGCATGAGCAGCAGCAACCCTAAACGGAGATCCAGAGTCACCAAGTCCGTCGCTATTGTGGTTTTGTCCTTCTTCTTCTGCTGGATGCCAAACCACGCCATCACATTCTGGGGTGTCTTGGTCAAATTTAACGCGGTCGACTGGGATAAATCATATTACATGGTGCACACGTATGTGTTCCCGGTCACTGTGTGCTTGGCGCACGCAAACAGCTGCTTGAACCCGGTGCTTTACTGTCTGATGAGGCCAGAGATCAGGAAGATGCTCAGTGGTTTGTTTTGGAGAGTCTCCACTCCATCCTTATCCAACAAGGGCGGCACGACGCGCTATTTTACGCAGGGAGAAACCCAGGGAGTCGTGCCTCTCCAGGTTTTGGACAATGGCCAGTCCTCGTTGTCTATCATAGACCGTAAAGGTTTACCAAGCTCCAGCATGATCCCATTCACCCGATAACTTCAGCCTGGTGAAAACTAGACTTCGTGTAGCTGCTTTTCTTTCTCTGGTTGTCCACCTGTAACCGTCATGACTCGTGCGTAATGCTTTCGTATTCCAAAATTGAAGCTGTTTAACTACACTCAGTAACCGTGCACTTCATCAAGTGGCTGTCATAATGACATGAACAATGTATGACAAGTGTTATGTGGCATTTATTGAATTCCTACAACTGTGAAGAAATCTCTTGTTGAGTGACGAACAAGCGTGCATCCCTCCCTCCTTCCCCTCCTTTAATGCAGCTGCTCCTTTGCAAGATGACATGTTTGCCTTCACTGAGCAGCGAAGAGCGACGTGAAACAGGGCAACAGAGAGACGGGGACACGGGGGACTAACGTCTCCGAGCCGGAAACGAACTGGAGACATTGCGGACTCTTTGACACAAGACTCTCGGCTAAACATGGGATTAAATAACGAAGAAGGACCTGAAATGAATTTGGAGATTATAGATGTAATAACAAGTTTGCAATGTTTTCTACTGATGTAAAGTCATGTAAATACATCGACGTTTTCCAATTGTCTATAGAGTTCACATATAGGTAAACTTCACAGAGCGTCTTCAATCCTGAGGCATCGTCCAAGAAGATTGGCATGTAGCCTATATTGTATTGTGAAAATGTCCTCCTCAAGGAGTATTAGTCTACAGTAGGCATTATTGTATATCCAACTAAAATGGAAGGAGTCTCTGTGTATGTCTGTCCTTTGAACAAAAGTTTGAAATTCACTTCATTTTGATCTCAACTAAACTGTGACTGCATCTTGAGACGCTAACAAGGTGACAAAATATTTCTCTCACACACACACACACACACACATACACACGCACACACAACAATACCAGCCACACATGGACAATTGTATTAATAAGGGTCATTCCTTTGACTTTCAACAATAAAAAATCCCTCTTGTCTTTGTTGAGTTTGACATTTGAGAAGTGTACTAGATAAAGTGGGAGGATATGGCACACCTACTGCAGACACACTCGGATAAGTCAAGAAAATACTGCAGCTCCACGCCCCTTTTCCTCGTGTGTGAATTATATTTCAGCACTAGCTCTAGTCCAAGACAAAGGCTGTGTCGGAGGAATCCAGGTGAGAGGTGGATGGTGGCTGCAGAGAGGTCAGCTGTCACTTGACATTCGACAGCAGTGCAGGTCCTCTTCAGGGGATTGGGGGAACTTAACGTTGGAGAGCCCGGAGCTGAGGGAGTCTCCTGGTTGCAGGCGGCTGCTGGCAGGCTTGTGTGCTAATGAGTGTCTCTTCCTGTCATTCTTTTCTCCTCCTTGTGCCCTGAGGCCTTTTTGTTTTGCGTAGCCGTCCATGATGCTGCAGGGACGGTGTGTCCAGTGATGATCACATAGTGTTCAAAATGCAGACTTTTCCCTCAAGCACCAAGTGTTGGGAATATATAAGTATCAATCCCATATTGTTCATCTATCTGATCTCCTTGGACAATTTTATTTATATAATCTTAAATCCAGATGCATTTATGCTCCTCGGTCGGAAGGAAAGAAATCCCCCAAAAAGCCTTTAATGATGATCAAAAAGGAAGAAAGCTGAGGAACTGAGGAGAAAAGTGCTGAATACTAATTACTTGCTGTTTTTGGGCTTAATATCAAGAGCACTTTCATAATATATTACTTTAAGCAAAAAAAAAATCAATATGTTCTGCACATAGCGCAACAATTTACCTGACAATAGTTGAACGAGGGGCGGTGTGGATCTGAATCAAATCAAAAGTTCCACCTTCATTCAAAATTCAGTGTTCTGATGGCTCAAAGGTACAATCACATTTTTACTGATTCACTTCATAAATATTCAGTTTGACTTCCCAAGTAGTAAAGAGTTAATAAAGGTCTAACATTATTATTAATAAATTGGATACACCCTGGACAGGTCCCCAGAATAACGCAGGGATTATTATTATTCACACCTAGATATGCATTTCAGAGTAATCTAAGGTGTATATTTTTGGACTGTGGGATAGAACAGAGGGGTCCGTCCTGCCTGGGAGCCGAACCCCGGCCCCCAGGGCTGTGAGGGAACAGTGTTAGCCACCTAATTTTGATTCAGTATTGTGTAAAATAAAAACAGACAGAGCACATGAGGAAATTTGTGTCTGTCTCCCTCAGAATGAGTGACACCCTGTGACAACATGTGTACATCTATTTCTGTTTTATCTATTAAAACTGCATCGGCACTACTTAAAACAGAAGCAATGATATGAAGTCATTAGGACATTGGTTTACAAAGTCATGAAAAATTGGAATGATAGAATAAAACACCCGTGAGATGTGTCAAAAAGTAGACTGTCAGACCCACCCAGACACACACACACACGCACGCACACACACACACACACACACTAGATGACCTTCCAGAAAATGTAATTTTCATTGCTGAAATTTTTTCCAATTATACTTCAGAAAAGTGTTCGATGTAATGAGCTACAATCATGCTGACAATCCCTATCGTACAGGTCACAGCAGCTTTTGTACCCTGAATTGTTTCTTTGCTTATTTCCCCATGGTTTCATTTTGGTTTGGCACTGAGTAAGAAATCTTCACTTTCTGTTTTCAATAACAATATTTGGGTGTGATTTCTTTACTGACGTTCACCACATATTTCCTGTCTACTCATCCACATTTACTGTAGCTCGTAATCATGCAGATGTCAGTAACATTTATGAGTTAACAACGTATCCATTCTCTTTCATATAAACTACCGTTCAAAAGTTTGTGGTCGCCTCCCAAAAAGGCAAAAAGATGGCTGAGAGGATACTCTATATTTTTCAAATATCTTTCATGCTTTAAGGTTGTAGAAAGTCCTCTTTACGAATAATGTTATTTTGTATGAAGGGGAATACAAAAATCATGTTTTGTTATTGGAGAACAAAATGCTGTACAAATAGTTCAACCAATAGAAAGGGCAGAGGAGGACAAAGATCCCTCGGAGACAGTTGAATAAGAATAAAAGTAATCACCAGTCTTTAGTAAGTGAAACCGGAGTTTAGCTAAATAAATGTGAGAAGATTTAAATAGAAACAAGCTCCTGTTTCAGTGTCAAGTGCACAATAATGCAGCCTATAAAAAGCTGGAATATTAACAGGTGAGTTTCTTAATTAATAGTTAGCACTATTGGTATATCAGCTGCACATACACTAGACCGACAAATTACAGTTTAAACCTGTTCAATCTAACCAGAGTAGACCGCAGATTGCCCAAAGAAAAAAACATCTTCCCAGAATATTTAGAGCCCAAATGCAGTGTTGTAGTTCAAACATGATTTCGGGTAACTTATTATACTTATGGTTTTCTAGATTGGAAAACAAATTCAAAATCGAAGGTTATTTTGGGGGAAAATGGTTAAAACAATATTCCCCACTAGCGTGTAACACTGTGGAGACATCCACTAAGTTTTAATCATTTAATAAACTATTTTAAATGTAAATACTACATTTGGTGTCTGAATTATACTGTTGTTGTATCAATCAATTATTGAAGGGAAGAAGAAACAACACTATTCAGCAGGTGACTTTTGAATAATAGTGTATGTGTCTATCCACTGTATCATGTTCTGCTGCATGTTTACAGAACCTCATTCTTTTTTAGATTACTTGACTGTGATTTGTATACTTCCATGTATTTCTCATCTTGTATGCTGTGTGTGTGGCAGCATTCATTTATTTTGCCGCTACAACAATCTATTCCCTTCCTGGGGGATAAATGTTTTCACCGTAGCAGATGGTTAGAATGAGTCCACTGAATGGATCAAACCTGCATCCCTGAACACAAATGTCAGTTTCACTTCACCTCCCCACGCGGCAGCTTCATCTCTTCATCTCTTCATTTATCATTTTGTTGGGTTCCAATGAGCTTTGATGGGCAGGTGGCTGCACACTCACTGTTGTGCCTGAAGGAAAATTGTTCTTTGTGATGCAAGGAGGAAAAATGCTTTTAAGATTTGAATTAGAACAGGACCCATGATGCAAAGCAAGCATTTAATTCTCTACTAAAAACTGTCTTTAAGCCACATATTGTTCAGCTACATATTGAACACCTGAGCTTTGAAATTGGCATGCAAATCTTCTGTTGATGCTGTTGACATTTTAGATTCAGTAGTCAATCTTCAAAAAAGTAAAAGAAAAAAGAAATGTTTTGGTTGTCTGTGTGTTCAAATATACCCACATTAAATATATTTATTACCACAAATATAAAGATGATCCACTTGATTATTTGCTTATTAAACAGTGGATAAGGTCTAATCAAACTCTATGGCTGCAGTTTGAGAGCTATAACAACGCACCTGACTGGTGGATAAAGAACGTTACAGAAATCTTTCTCAAACGTTTTTTAAAGAAGCATTCCACCGATTTTCCGTTTAATCATCACGTAGAGCAGTTTGTCTGAAGGAACTTTCTAAAGTCTGAGAAAATAGACCAGCGTTGCAAAGTTGGGACTTTGAGTTTCAAAGAGAGGGTCAAACGAATTGATCGGTTGCATTACAGGAAATATAGAATCCGGTGTTTCTGGAACTTGACCCAAACTGAGAACCAAACGTTAGGAAGTCTCGACCTCTGCTGCTTTGATTTTGGCCGTTCTTTTTTAAACCCCCAAAAGCATCTTTTTAAGCTTTAGAGAAATTGTAATAATTCTCTCTCTTTCTCTCTCTCCCTCTCTCCCTCGCCCTCTCTCCCCTCTCTCCCCCCTCTCTCTGTATTCATTCACATAATTTAAAAAAACAGCACTCGATGTTCTCCAGGCTTTGTTTGTGCAGTTGTAACTCCTCGGGTGTTCATTACAAAGACATTCACAGACATATACACTGTTTTATTTGTAGGAATATTACAGCTCTTCACACATCATCAAACAGGACAAACTGACATTCGTTGGTAACACCAGGAGGGTGCTGACATACTGTAAGAATGTGCATTGACTGGACTCGTCTTTATGGCATCTGATTGTGATTTAGTTCCAGTTCCTTATGATAATTGCTTTGTTTAAATCCATGATGCCTGCAGTATTTTCTGCACGTCCTTTTGCTCTGATGCAGTGCATGTTAAAAGGCATGCAACGTCTCGTAACTGGGTCAGTGACACAAAGCCTGGTTGCTTAACTTATAAAGTAATGCCATAAACCATGTGGAAAATACTGAAAACCGTTATAATATTTGAAAGGGTATAAAAAGGTACTTGACTATTTACAAAATTCAAGTTAATTTTGTACAAAAGTGCATCAAATGTTTAATGTTTTCCAGGATGAAAATATTAAAAGAAAATAAGTGAACTCTTAAGAGCGGATGTAGGTTAAGAAGATTCTTCGCTGTAGAAAAAGATCAAGAAACGCCTCTGTAAGTTAAACACTACGAATCTTCTTTGTACTCTGGCGACTTTAGTTCAGTTTTGCTTTCTCATAAATTATTATGCAAGTGAGCTGAAAATCTTTTCAACATCGAATTCAATATACAGTATAGTAACTTTACATTTATGGTAGCTTTTTGGGTGGCAAAATCACCCCTGAGGTTTTTCATGTGTTTCAAAATTTACCATAAGAGTTAAATAAATACACATCAGGAAGAAACAAAAGAGCGATTGGCTAACGCTTGCCTCGAGGGCAAATTGCGGTCTGAAATTCTTGGGACAGATCACTCAAAAGCTCGCTCTATTCTTCTTTTCAAACGGACGTAAAAAATCACCAGGGCTCCAGACTGAAGCCGAGACAAATGAGAGCTCAAAGATCTTTGGAGGTACGACACGGAGGGCAGTGAATACACAGACGAAGAAGGCCCAAATGTCGCAACAGTGCAGGAACGCTAAGTGAGTGTGACAGTGCTGACTCTGGGGGGTCAGGGGTCAGGGGTCGTGGCGTGGGACAGATCCAGTGCACTGAATAAGCCTTGCTTCAGCGGTCATGCGGACCCGTCTATGCGGTGCCACTGTGGTGTTGGGGAGCAGGGGGAGGTGGGTTGGTCCCTGAGTGTCGGGTCCCCTGTGGAAAAGGTGTCTGCTGGGGGCCCTCAGCCTGCGTTACCGTTCGGCGGCCACTTTCCCGTTCGCCCCCTGCTCGTCCTCGTCCCTCCGCTTCTGCCTCCGGAAGAAGCCGATCTATGGAGAAGTTAGACAAGAGGTACAGCAAGTTCATTGTGGAGCACGGTATCAGTACGTGTGATACAATCACCTGGATTTAAGGTCCATTTAGCAGCTTCTTTTCCTGAGCTTTCAACTGCATCTTACAATCTTCGTTCAGTGAAAGGAACCGGTTCAGGTGTTGTTACCTGGCCAGGGTTTCACACTTAGTTCATGTGATGACGTACACCACTTCCATGTGATGAGCTGTAAGTAAAGTCCCCTGTGTGGGTGTACCATGAGTGTGCAGGGCCTTTCAGTTTGTTCAATGCTGTTGATGCAAGGCAAGTTTATTTGTAAAGCACATTTCAACGACAAGGCAATTCAAAGTGCTTCACATAAAACCATTAACAGCATCAAAACATAATGCAAAAGAAAAGAAGATTTAAAAACAATTAAGAACATTAATTTACACATTAAAAGGCTAAAAAATAGAATAAAAGTTGCAGTTTAAGAAATAAAATACAGTAGTGAACTGCAGAAATGGATTAATATCCTTGAATCTGGTTCAATTAAAGGCAACAGCAAACAGAAGAGTCTTCAATCTGGATTTGAGGGATCTGAGGGTCTCTGAGGGTCTCAGCAGACCTGCAGCTTTCAGGGACTTTGTTCCAGATATGTGGAGCAGAAAAACTGAACGCTGCTTCTCCATGTTTAGTTCTTGGAACATAAAGTAAACCCGTCCCAGACGACCTAAGGGGTCGGGATGGTTCATAAGCAGCATATCAGAAATGTATTTAGGCCCTAAACCATTCAGGGCTTTATAAACCAACAGCAGGATTTAAAGTCAATTCTTTGTTGGACAGGAAGCCAGTGCAAAGACCTCAGAACTGGAGTGATGTGATTCACTTTCTTGGTCTTAGTGAAGACTCGAGCTGCAGCGTTCTGACTGACTTTTTCCAGAGACCTGTAAACACACCGTTACAGTAGTCCAGTCTACTGAAGATAAAAGCGTGGACAAGTTTTTCCAAATCCTGTTGAGACATAAGTCCTCTAATCCTTGCTATATTCTTCAGGTGATAGTCGGCTGATTTTGTAATTGTCTTGATATGGCTGTTCAGGTTGAGGTCTGAATCCATAACTACACCTAGATTTCTGACTTGGTTTGTGGTTTTCAACATCAGAGATTGAAGCTGAGCGCTGACTTTCAATCGTTCGTCCTTGGTACCAAAAACATTTACATCTGTTTTAAAGCACTTTTCACTTTTATATATTTAACAACAACAAAAAATCCATTACATTTAAAGCACATTGCAACACTTGAAGATTTCAAGTGTTAACTTGAGATGATAAAGAAAGAAAGCATCCTTGCTTTTCTTTGAAAAGGAAGATGACATTTGAATTTATCTATGTGACTTCTACATTTGTGTAGCGAGTTACATTGTGTGTTTCAGTCAATGGCTCCTGTGTTGACCAAGAATGCGAGGATGCCTTTGTTGATTGTTTGACCTTCTCCTTCAAAATAAGGTTATAGATAGTCTCCAGTATAGCTGCACCACTATTTCTCCAAGTAGAAAAACATGCACATCTCGGACAATCACATGGTTTAACTGTTCTATTCATTGTATATTTTTTACTCTAGACATTGTGTTGCAGGCAAACCTTCTTTCCAAGACATGAGGCAGACTTTAAAAAATATATAACTATCCTTAGCTATACAAACACTGTTTTGTACTGACATTTTGTGAAAGCCTCTTTATAACATCATCATCAGATTTGACCTTTCAATATTTCAGTACGGCTGTTATCTCATTCTCTACCAGAGGGTGGCAGCATAACCCTACACTCAATTAATTTGGTATTAGAACAAAATGTTACTCCCTTCTGTAGATAATAACAGCAGCACTGAGGCACACCTGTTCTCAAATAATATACAGTAGGTCTTCATGTAATTACTCTTAAATATGTGCGTTATATGATGACTTACCTTCCAAAGAGCGAGACTGAGCAGGGCTAACAATAAGAGTCCTCCCAGCGTGCTACCAATGATAATCCAGTTAGAGATTCTGTAATCGCCCTCCTTCCTGATCTCCAATATTATCTGTGGACGAGACCATATTTGAATCATTAGATCTATATCTTTTTGAGAAACACACTGAACTCAGTCATTTATTGTAAAGTGTTATAATGCAGATCTTATTTGTTCATCCTTTACAACAAATAGAAATGTATTAGTAGGTATGAGTACCCCCGTGTAAATGTATGATAATCTGCAATGATTACAGACACTAAAGATGAAACAGCTGTGACATTCACTGGCGGTAATAGTGCAGAGATGATGATGATTGTACAGAATTATAAGGCCAGATCTTTGTTACTGTAGTTTTATTCGACACATGGACACTCACAGGCCGAACCGGGGATATTTATTTAACATGAAACAATGGCAATGTTTCAGAAATGGGATTGAAACAGTACTGACAACTTTCTTTCTTAACATATTAAATGTCAGAATCAGGTTTGCCACTAAATCCCTTTTTTACATCAATAATACATTTAGAGCTTACATCAGCGAAAATAAATCGGTATATTATGCTTATACAAGCACTAAAGCGAGATACTGTATGACTGTTTGTCGTGGCCAATAGATGGCAGCAAAGATTAGTGTATGAGTCCAGACTGTTACATGTTGTGCCGCTGGTCCTTTCGGTCCCTAAGCACCACACAGCACGTGTGCTCTCAATACCAACCTTTACTGTCTGATTCTTCTCTGCTTCAGTCATGCAGAGCCATGCTCAACTGTAGCTGAGCCCACTGATATATTCTATAACGCAGTCACTGCAGCAAAATATGTTCTTGTTTAGTGTTACATGTATTATTTTAATAGTTTCAGTTCATGATCTCTTTCAGCACAAATCCTTGTATTCGCACTTTGGATTTGAAGTCTGATCGGAGTTTGGTGCGATTGTGAGCTCAGTCAGGTCAAACCTGGGACGGAGGCAGTTTACTGAATTAGTCGGTTGTTAACTCACATGTCTGACAGGCCTCTCTTCATGTAAAAACATGGGACTGGAGGAGGGAAGCTCCACGGATGCACTGGTTCCCAGTTCCAGGATTTTAAACTTCAGCTGGAGAGGAAATCAAAACATGCTGCCAGTTTTCACAAACACATCACACAGCTGAAAGACAAAGCTGTCGTCGCTGCAGAGTCAAAGCAGGACAACAGTGAGATAAACAGAGCACATGTGTGTTTATAAAGCTGGAGATTTCCAACTTTATGCATTCATGTTGAGGGTTTCATACTCACTGCGTGTAAGGTGTCTATTCGTAGCGCTCCTGAGATCTTTACTGCAATTTCTCTGTAGGAGGCCACATTGACGGTGCATTGGATCGGCAGAGTTAGAGTGTTGGACCGGTTCTGTGTGAAGAAACCAGACGTCAGTCGTAAGTTGATGAAAATCTCACGAGGGAATCGATTTTGGTTGGTTTGTACTTTACCAAGCGGGAGAAGCGTGAAAGGTCCTCAGGTGACGCCCTGCTCTGTGCCACATGCTGAGGTGGTAAACAGCGGGATCCATCTCTCTGAGGAGTGAGAGTAAAATCACCAGTTAGTACGTTTCAACCTTATGTCTGCAGAGAACGAGTGAAATAACATTGTGATAAGGTGAGGTGCATTAGTATTAAATTACAGCAAATAATTAATAATGGGACACATACGTACATTCATTCAACACACACACACACACACACACACACACACACACACACACACACACACACACACACACACACACACACACACACACACACACACACACACAATACATACTTCTCACTTTTACGTATTTAACAACAACAAAATCAATTACATGTAAAGCACATTGAAAGATGACACACAATAAAAAAACATCCTTGCTTTCCCTTAAAGGGAAGATGACTTGATCTTTATGATATGTGACTTCTACGTGTAAGAAGACCGATATGCATACATGCATGCATACATACATGATAACTTAATGCATGCATGCATTCATGCATCATTTGGAGGGTCTCTAAAATCTTTTGCCACAAATTTGTCACTTGCAATTGAAAATGTATTTTAAAAGCTGAGGCTACTAAGTAGAGCTCATTATTCAAGTTCAAAACATTTTTCACAAAAAAAATATCAAAAGAGAAACAATTTTCCGCTGTAAATGTCACAGCCAACCAGAGCCACAACAGGTTCAGGTAGAGAGCCGGTCTTCACTTGTGTTTGTGGACCTCAACGGACCCCCTTTGGACAAATTAGATCCAGGCCTTCCTTGAGAACCTGGATTAAAGCAGGACACCGTCTCTCCTCTTCTATGATACCAGGATGGCAACTAGAAGGAGCCGAGCCAAGGTCTTTGTGTCGGGTTCGGGTGTGTGCATGTGTGTCGGGTTAACGAGAGAGAGGCGAGTGTTGTGTGTGGATTCTGTTGCAGGTCATAGGTGTTGCGTGGTTGCTGTGTGTGTGGCTGTTCATTACTGTGAATGTGTAAGACTTCAGCATAACACTGGTGCACCAGGTGAGGGGAACCCCCCCCAGTTACCATCAGGTGCTTCACACACTGAATGAAACTAACGTCGAGGCTCTACACTCACCTGGTCAATATAGAAGTCAGATATCTGCAGGAGTTGGTTCCCATTTTTCGTCATTTCAGGGATCTCAATGTTCAGCTGCAGATCCTTTACTGGAAAGTAGCCAAGGTTCTGGATCTGAGAGACAACGAAAACAAAGGGAAACAATGAAGAATATTTTGAAAGCAGAGTTTTCCTGTACAGTAAATAAGAAATAGCGATGACGATGCTCTTGGCTCTCACCTGGAAAGTGAAGTTGAAAGGAGGGCCGATGACTCCGGGCTCCTCCAGTGACAGCTCGGATTTGATATCATATCGGGTCGGATTTGAATCCCTTTTGAAGTACAGAATAAGCACAAACAGGTATCATGTGAGAATCTTTACTTTATCTGGGCTTTAAAGCATAATGTTGTCAAGTTGAATACATGACGGCAAAGTCCCAATTCCTGCTACAGTATCTTCAACTTACACACTGATTCAATGACATTTTTAATAATACAATATCCCTTTGCTCCAGTTACTTGCACTTCCAAGTTCATTGTTTTCTCAGTCAACTTGAGAGCTTCTCAAGTTGCATGCTTTGTTAGGTAAGACATTCAGAAATTGACAAACCTAGTGAAGAGAAGGTCTCCCTCGTATTTCAGTGAGTAATAGATATCATTGAAATTATCAGCCGTGCTCATCTCCTCGCCATCGCTGTCGAGAGAATAAAAACATTCAAAGAACGTGAGCAATAATGTTACAGTGGTACACGCCAGTTGAAATATTTGTCCTTGTAGCTCAATTGCAGTTTCTGCTTTTGTTATCTTATCTTAAGCTTGAAACATGATACTGTATGTGCGGTGGGAGTAATGCTTGGTTGCGGCCAGACTTCTTTCCCTAAAAAACAGGAAATACAAGTAAAGCTTCACACCTTCTGGCCTCCAGGACGACCCTGACGTGCTCTAGGAAGACAGTACGACTGAACTCGAACTCCAGACGAAATGATACCTGCAGAGGAGAAAATGAAGTTAGTTTATCATCATACATTTTTACAAAAAAACCTACCAAAAGCACAGTTCAGAGGCTTCTTTTGACTCCATATGCTACTGTTTACATCCTCGCCGACGACAATGGCCCTGCATGATGTATTGGGGAGTAAAGCCGGCAATAACCTGCTGTAAGTCCCAGGCTTTAACCCCAGGCAGCCGGCTGCACAGAGAGCCAGAGAATTACTCTTTAGTTGAAGACAATATAGTAAATACAAATCAACATGACTACGTACACAGACACAACTAACAGTGAGAGTCAGATTCAGGTCAAAAAAGAAGCCCAGAGGCAGATAAGAGAAGAGAGGAGACAGACAGAAACCAAAAAGACAACGGGTGTGTAAGAAAATGGAAATCATGAGGGGAAGTCTAAACAGAAACAGAACCCAAGTCTACAGAGGAGAGGAGAGGAGAGGAGAGGAGAGGAGAGGAGAGGAGAGGAGAGAAGAGAAGAGAAGAGAAGAGAGGAGAGGAGAGGAGAGGAGAGGAGAGGAGAGGAGAGGAGAAGAGAAGAGAGGAGAAGAGAAGAGAAGAGAGGAGAGGAGAGGAGAGGAGAGGAGAAGAGAGGAGAGGAGAGGAGAGGAGAGGAGAGGAGAGGAGAGGAGAGGAAAGGAGGACTGATTGGTAGCAGAGAGCAAACTGAGCTGAGCATTGTTTACAGTCCTCCATGTCGTAATGAAATCCTGACGGACTCCGTCTGACCAAAGAGGAATGCATAAGCTTTACTGTAGCTTCCCTCCTCCATAAAGTCTGACTCATCCTCGACAGACCGCAGATAAAGTACATACATACAGAAGTTATGACCTATTTTCAGTGGTGGAAAATAGATTTGCTCAAGTACCGTACTCACATATGTTTTTGAGGTACTTTGAGTATTTCCATTTTCTGCTACTTTTAAAATATGGTACTTTTTACTCCACTACATTTATTTGACAGCTAGAGTTAATAGTAACTTTTCAGTTGAAGTTTTTACATTAAAACTATTTGATTGGTTCTCAACCTTTTGAGTTTGTGACCACTTACCCAAAACTGTTTGAGGCTCAGAAGTAACAAAGAAGAGGTACTTTACTTTTGAAATTTCTATTTTTACATTTTGCTGATAATACTTATGTACTTATGAATGGATAACTCTCTTTGTAATGGAGTATTTTTAACTGTTGTATTGATACTTTTACTGAAGCAAAGGATCTAAATACTTCTTTCACCACTGCCTATTTACATATAATTGTATCCTATTAGTGGAAAATTATCTCTTGTTTTTGTCTTTGTTATGAATGGCCTGGAAAAGAAACCAAAATAATTGGATGAGATACAATAATTGGATGAGATTGGATTAGATACACAAAACACACACATACACACACACACACACACACACACACACACACACACACACACACACACACACACACACATACATATGAACGTGCACAGACACATAAATGCATGCAAGCAGTATGGGTTTGGAAGACATGATTGTAGACGATGTTCATGCACATAGTTGAACATGGAAATCCAGACGGAGCATGAAGCTCTCCTTCCCCCTCTGGGTTGGTGTAGTTCACCCGCATCCCTGAGCCACATTCACTGTCCATCCTCAAACAATTAATTTGCAGCAATAGCGTTCCTTGTTCTCGGCGTACGCCGTGAAGACACAATAACACAGTTGTCACCACCAGTGCATGATCTGTAGCCCTCACTCTGCTGCCGCAGTAGTAAAGTTTACGGTACACGCTACTTTTACGCAGGTCAAAACCAACCGGAAAAGTCAAAACAAGAGTGATAACTAGCTGTTTTTAAAAGCTTGCCCTGAGGTTCCTACTTTCCTTCAGCTGAACAGCGGTTTGGGCAGGCTTGGCAGAGCACTGGTGTACAATCAGCCTTGTTTAACTCGATGCCACATATTTAAAATGCTCCCGACCAGAGCCCATCAGCCTTGTGGCTCTGGATGCTGTTCAGGCTGAATGAGTGGGTATGAATCACTCAATGAGTTTTAAAGGGTGACCAGAATCCTCTTGGTTCAGTTGTTGGGCAGCGTTGCAGAAAAATGCCATGATATTTCCGTTGCCCAAGGAGACGACTATTGTTTGTGATAATGACGTCGTGGTTGGGACATTTCATGAACTCTTTAAATCACCTTCATGACTTCATTCCTAGAGTATTCGTCAGCAGACTTTTAATTGGACATCAATGGGAACGATGTCTTATGTATAATCTGCTCACTGTTGAAAAGCTTTTAATTGCACGGCGCAATGTACCTTCAGTGTCATCCCTCTCAAAGTTAATTCAAACAACACCCTCTTAAAAATAAAACTCGATGCCTAGCTGTAAAACATACTGGAGTCTCATAAATATCGTTGACATTACAAGCCTGTGGAAAGGCTCGAAACAGCAGAATTGGACGTGAGAATCAGTAACAGATGAGGACAAAACGTCTCAGTATCTTTCACTCAGTCTCACCTGGTGCCCCAGGCTACAGTAGAGCGAAAACAATATTAATGGCTGAGGATGAAAGTGTTTTTGTTCTATTTACCGTGTTGCTAAGATGACTCTTGGTATAATGTAATAACAACCAAATGGGAGGCTAATTAAAATGTTTATGGTGTATAGAGGAAGACAGTATTGCTTGACGGATTTTTGCGTCAAAATCAGAAAGTTACTTTAAGAAATTGCCTTCAAAAGGTGAAAAGTTACCTTCAGACAAGTCTGTGAGCGACAGGACTCGCATACGTTTTAGATTTGTGTCCCAGAAAAACTCTAAACTGTAGTTTTTCAAATACACCGCTATGTTTTTGAGCCAGTTACGGTGTGTCCTCTTCATTACTGAATGTTAAACATGTGAAAAATGAGGAGGTTCATGCTTGACCTTGAGAACATATTAAATAGGAACTCAAAGGAAGCCGCCTTCTCCTCCTTGAAGCCTCAAGTTTGGATTTCTGTATTGGAATATCTCTACTAGCGATTGAGACCATAAACTGTGTATAATGAGAAGTTTGGTCATTTTCTCATAAACTTTTCCTCAAACGGACTTCTTTTTGCAACAATTAAGTTTCAACATTGAACATCTTTGTGGGGACCATCCTTTATGCACAGAACAGTAAATAATGTTGAGTCACAGGATATAAATTAAGAAAAAGGATGTTGATCTTACCCTCTAATGTGTTGTTTTGTCTCGAGAAGCCACGGAAGCTGATGTAATAACAAGGACATTTCTACTCACATTTGTTATAGTTAGAAAGTTAAATAGAGAAGGGAGTGTTTAAGTGTCGACACTCCAGACTTTCATGTCAGAATTTAGAAAGTTTAGTTCACAAACCAGAATTAAACTGGGCTCTCCCGGTTGGCTTGTGTGGGTTTTACATCCACCAGCGTGGTGTGTCGCGCTCATCTAAAGCCTGCAGTGAGTGTTTTGGGCCCCTTTGATCTAATGCGGCCCACGTCGGAAGCTTTTCATCACATTACGCGCTGTGAGGTCGCTCTGAAGGGGGCGATGACACGGATCCAGATTTTTATCTCAGTCAGAAGTGCCACCATCTAAACTGATTTTCATCATATCTGGGAATCAGCATGAAAATATTTTTTTTTATGATTGGAACGATCAATTTATACATCTGCTTTCCATTCTGTCAGATTAATTAAAAAAAAATTATGATTCTCATGTAAAACACATGACTTTCTTGGTCTCAAAACACCCAGGAACAAAATGTCAGATATAATAGAAATAATAAGTGCAAAACCAGCAAACCTGCCAATCCATCATTTTGATTCGACATCAGCAAAACATTCACCCAGTTCAGTGTTTTGTGAGTAGATTAGCTAACAGCGAATCCCAAACAAAGTCACAACTCCACAATGAAAGCACAAACAACTGGTGGATTATGAAGTAATAACTCATTGATTCAGAGTGTGATGTCTCACCTGAGTTTTGGCCCTCATGAACGGAGCGCTGACATTGCAGATCTTCTCATTCCTCAGTTTGTCCCCAATGAAACACTCTATTTTGATGTCAGAGTTGTCCTGCATCAAAAATAATAATAGTTTTTGGTCACACTTTCTAGGACATACATGTCATTAATGCATTACAAACATTATCAATGCATTATATCTACAAACAGCACTGTATAATTATAGTTATAAGCATTTATATATTTTATAATGCTTTATAAACGTAAATGCTTTATAATGACACATCACAAAGCATTTTATGATGATTTATGAGGTCAAGTATAATCATACTTCATAATTGCTGGTCACTCAATGACATTTTCATTTTCGACAGAATCATAGTTTATTATTATTCTCATAGTTGTAAGACATTATAATGTTTTTATAATTGCAATATAATGTGATTAACAGCTACTTTAAATGGTCATTGGGTGCTTTAAGTGATGAAGTTCCTGAGGTACAGGCAGATATAATATGCAACAAATTAGTTACAGGTCACTTTAAGTAAAGTGCAAAATATAATTACATCTAAAAAGTCACTGAGTGACCAGCAATGATGAAGTATTATGATAAAATGCTTTAAAATGTGTTATGATCATTGTTATAAAGCAAGGGTAGGTAACCTGAGGCACATTAGCAATACATGTGAAAGTGCCCTCTCATCCTCAGTTATTTGGGGTAGTCAGTCTGATTCATTTTTTTCCCCATTCACGAAAACTCTAACTCTGCCTCTGATTGGCTCGTACACGTTGCCTTCTTCACAGAATTGATTCAGTTTATTAAGACTGGTGAAAGTTTATTAAGATTGGTGAAAGGTTGGTAGTGTTAATGATTTCAACTCAGATGTGGATGTTTTCATAAAGATGGCTGCCTTCTTGCACAGTGCTCTCATATATAATTACAGTGTCCTGATTATGGGAGAACATTTTTGTTTTTTTTATGTTGCTATGCACTTTGCCTCATTTTATGGATGGAATAAAATTACAGATCAATTGGAGATTTGATGTAGTGTCATAATTAAACTTGTTAACCTTAATGTTACCCACCTCTTGCATTATGAGTATTTATGTGTGGGTATAACTATAATTATACAGTGCTATAAGCAGATAATAATATGATTGTAAAGGTTTGTGTTTGTTTGTTGTTAAATACAGTACTCGTAGCTTAAATGCAGCATTTATCTCATCTCATTTATTGGCTGAATCACACTTCAAGAAATTATGTTCTCATCATGAAGCAAACAAGTTCAGCAGATAATAGTGTACCTTGACTATGAGGCTAGAGAAGCGTAGATTGGGTGTGTAGGTGATATTAAGGCGAGCATTGTAGGCGTTCTCTCCTTTGTTCTCCAATCGGACATCCACCACCATCCTCCTCCGGTTTCCCTCCAGAACCCGCAGAGATCCCTCGCTCCCTCCTTCACTCAGATGGCGGCAGAAAGCGCCACGAGACTGTACGGGCTGCGCACAGAAGTGACTGGGAGGCGAGGAGGGAAAGAAAAGTGAAATAATTAGTAACTGAGGATCAGTTTTACTTGGGTGTCTGCGTATTCTCATGCGTTTTCCTACTTTTGAGTCATCAGGTCGGTCATGCTCTGCAGAGCCAGGTCAGGTATGCAGCGGTCGTCCTCGTCACAGCCGTTCCAGAAGGGCAGCTGGACAAAGAGACAAGCTTTTGTCAAGTCAAAGAAATTACGAAATTCTTTCCTTTCTGTGTTTGAGAGAATCAGATGGCAATTCATGAGAGAGTATTTCTCATAACTTGAAAGCAAAGAAAGGATAATCTGTCTGATTGTCTCTCACCTCAGTCCTCACAACAGTAGGCCAGCTGTCATCTAGAACTGGTCCTTGGGCCGGGTCTTGTAGCCCCACTTGTGCAGAAAACACTATGGGCCGTGCGTAGTCTGTGGTCTCCTAAAATAAAACATTAAGTTGAAAGATTATCTTGTGGATTTACTCATTTATCAAGGCACTTTATCTATGGCACTCGAAATTTGTGTTGCTTTCAAAACATTTACACAAATGTACAAGACGCAGAAATACTCAAAATATATGATTTTAATCTCATTTTAATGTGCAGTGTGTGTTGGTTTTGACCAATGTGCCAGACCAATATATAGGGATGATTTGCTGAAATGCAACATGTTAAAATTTGACTCTTTATATTTAATGAAAAATCCAGTGATTCTGCCAGAATTGAATTCATGTAAAAAAAACAACATTTTAGCTAAAACTTCCCACGGAATCCCACTTATAATATACATCTTCCATCCATTTGACCTATTCTATGAACACTGGCATACATTAGTCTTAGTATGAATTATTAATTTCGGACATTAACAAACAAACAAAATGAATCAAACAAATACATTTTAAAGCCAATCCTCTCATTGCTCTCTCTGATGAGACTTTAGTCCCCGACATCATGGGCCTCACCATGACGTGGAAGTAGATGTGTTCGCAGGTGTCTTCTCCAGGGAAGATGGTCAGGTTTTGAGGCTGCACCTTGTTTGGGTTGTCCAGTACGGCCCGAGGATTGAAACGTCTCTCCGCAATAGAGACATTATATTTGATACCTGGTGGGTCGTAGGAAGAGTTCAAAAAATGACATTTCTCTGTGAAATCGTAAAAAGATCCTGTTCTTTCTAAGATAGACAGAGTTCTGCTGGTACCCGGGTTAGATGCAGACTAATCGACCAATGGCGGCATCAGACTTTGGTACATGACATCACTGACTCTGAACATCTAATGAATGTGTGACCAACATATATACACGAATCCCAACCCTCTGACTTCAGTAGCGAGTCGTTTTCCAAGCCACATTGTTTAAACGACTTTCCATTCATTGCCTCTTGTTTTCATGGCATGAAGAAAAATCTACTAAGGGTGATCTTGTGCATAAGCTGCGTTTGGGGTCAATTAGAGAATTAAAGAGGGGGAGAAATCGCACATGATGCACATAATGGACACTGAATTGGAAAACTATCAGTGTCAACTATTACATATTTTCGAGGACATCTTAAAAGTAGTAGCTTGAGTCTGTTCTCTAATACTGTAAATATATATTTGCATAAATATGATTAACTTGACTAGGATAGAAAAAAGTTCCATTTTATACAATAGACCACAGAGAACTCACAAACACCAGCGCATCTGGCCTGCATTACCAGCCAGACACGACAAAGAGGGGGGAATTAAATAAACGTATTCCAATGTAAGTAACCAGCAAAAACAAGATAAGTCCTTCTCTTCTTCCTCTATTCTCTGTTTTGGCTCGTCTCTAACAGATTTGATAAAGATGTCGTGGGGTCAAAAGGTTAACTCAGAACACGCTCCCCGGCATCTCTGCTTCCTTCCCACTGATACACAGTGAAAATTGACCCGGCCATTATATCTCTTAAAACAAATTGCGGAGACACCATGCGGTTACATGCAGGTGGGCCAGTATCGGTGGGACTAGTCTGCAGGATTGAGTTGTCACCACCTCCAACAAACAATTGGAAACAACTCTTTTTTTTCAGACGAATAAAACAGTGATAAACTTCCATTCCTACCAGCGTTCACACAATAAAAGGAACTTTTGATAGCGCCAGTGGTGTAAGATATACCCGTTTTGGAGGCAGCAGCATTAGCTTTGGCAGAGAACAGCAGTTAGATCAGAATCTCTTACAGCTACTAAAGAAACTCTTCGCTTTGGCGCCACTCCGAATGGAAGGTGCCATCACAGATATTACGGAAAGCCGCATGCTAAAAAGTCTATTGGAGCCAGGAGGGCATGAAGTAAATACATTGTGCTTTTTCTCACTTAAAGCCAGCCACTTTTGATCCTGTCACGTATCACGATCCAAACAACAGCTGAACTATATTGCAAATACAGATCCAAAATATCAATTTATCTGCTCAAGCGTAACGGTAAAAATGATCTGTTCAAGTTTTGATAATATTCTGAGGTTTGAAACTACAGCTGGCAGTGTCAGCATCTTTCTGTCTTATTTTTCTCTTAAGACTTGGTGTTTTATCCATAGATTTGATAAGTTGTGCAAAATATAAAATGGTCTGCTTTACTAATAGATTAAATGGGGTTTCATGAACCTCTGGAAGATACCAAATATCAGGAAAAGACAAGGGGAGGAACGTGGAAAGATTTACTGACATGCTTCCATAGCAGTGGATTATTTTTGCTGGCTTACCAATTTCCTGTGTGGGAGGAATGGCTGTCCTGGCAGTGATGTTGAAACATACAATGGCTGACATACAGGTCACGTCTTTACCTCCTCTCTGACAGTCCTTCACAAAGATGTTGATCTTACTGGGCTCAAACCTGACAGTGGTATATATCCGGACAACGCTCTGTGACCTGTGAGGGCATAAAGGTGCTTAAATACATCTGAAAAAATTCCTGAATGCGTACAAAGAACTCTCTATTAGAGCGTTTTAACATTAAAAGTAACAGTGGGCAAATCACAGCAGGACTAAGATGGATGTCTTTAAAGTAACTGATGAAATATATTTGGAGCCTCGTACTTTTGCAGAAATAACTTCAATAATAGTATTATTTACTGAGTGAAATACTCACCAAAGGAGAACAGCAGCACCAAGGGAACCTACTGCCAGGTCCACTAAACCATCATTGTTCATGTCCATTGTGCCATGAATACTGCGGCCAAAGTACAGCAGGCCAGGAGCCAAATCTACTGCTGCTATCCTCTGAGAAACAGACAGAAGAGGAGATCTGAGTAAACAACGATCATAACAACAACAACCAAAGCTAACTATGCTTGAGATTAAAGCCGTATTTGGATTAGTCATGTGTGCAATTAAACGGTGCAGTTAAAAATATAGTATCCAGATTTAAAACAATTTACTCAAGAACAACAAAAAAAGCTTCCTTTATCACTCCAGAATAGTATTTCTTCAGATATAGTTTCTTAGTGGTCCTGTAAACTCATCTCAACTATTAATGACAAAGAGACAAAAATAGTTTTGAAGTGCTACACACACGACATTACTATACTTAATTTTATGGACAAAGATTCTTGAGGTTTGTGGTTTTTTTTTTATATGTTTTAGCACATTTACTTCAAATACTTTATTTTCCATTACTACCAACCATTCTTTAAATCATACTAAAAGCTTAAATTGTTCACCACGGAGCTTCCTGCTTCGGTTTCAATCAGTATTGTCACTTGCAGTCGGCTGCCTCAGATCAATATATTTTGTCGTAATTCTTCCGTCGTTATTCTGCTCACTACTTTCATGATCTGAATAATTTATATCATATGCATTGAATGTGTTGTAACTCTGTTATGTTGTTCATTCTATAGACATGACATCTATTGAACTTCTGTCCATCCTGGGAGAGGGATCCCTTCTCTGTTGATCTCCCTAAGGTTTCTTCCTTTTTTTAAAAAGTTTTTTTGGGGAGAGTTTTCCTGTAACAATGCGAGGGTCCTGGGATTCTCCTGTTATTGTCCACCTGTCCAGGAGCTGCTCTCAGTGTATTCCTGCCTCCTACAGACACCCTTTCCCCACACCCACCTGCACTCCTGCCCCCTCATTCCCTCATATTTACTTTAAACCTGTCTGTATATTGAAGGCTACTGCTGGTTCCCTGCTGGTCTCCTTGTTATTTTGTCTGGTTTTGTTTGCCCTCACTGACAGTTTACCTCTTACTAACCTCAGCCTTTTAGAGCAAGTCAATGCCTCACACATCTGGTACAGAACTGTTACAAGTATAAAATTACATTTACTTGAAGCAAGTTTCAAGTCTTTTTTTAAATGAACATTAACCAATGGCTACCTGGAAGGTGGAAAATCAAATTAAATACATATAGTATTCTATATGATTAACAGTAATATGTACATAAAAGTCAGGAGGCAAAAGCATGCAAACACATTGTCTTTTAACTGTACTCTTTGCACACCTCCTACCTGTTTGTATTTGCGTATTATTCTGTTGTGCTGGCTGAAGAAAACATAAATGGCTCCTTTGTGGTCATCTTCCAGTGGGGCTCCCACCACCAAGTCGTTGAAGCCATCCCCGTTCAGATCTGGCACAGGAGCGAGCGATGAGCCAAAGCGAGCGTTCTGGCCACCATTGTGGATTTCCAAAGACCCCTCGAGGATGAAACGATTCTGAAGGATGAAGGGAAACATAATGATGCACAATCATACATTTGCTACAAGTTTTATACGCTATACAAAGCATCCTAGATTTGCTGTGATCAGAGTGAATTTATTTTCCCTTTGGTTCCCACTTCACTAATATCTGAAGGCAATTGCCCCCTAAGGGAAAGCTTAGATTTTTTGGACTCAAATGTAAGCCTTGGTTTTGATGATGATAAATACACATTAACTTTATTGGGGAGTCCTACAGCGGCACATCCCCCCCAAAGAAAACTACAACAAACAGTAGACAAAAACATTTCAAAACCACAACACAAGATGGAAAAAAAGCGTTCATATATTTCCGGAGCTTTATTGTCCTCCCAGACATTGTGTCCATGTAAAGGAGTAACTGGACAATGCAGCATCATGGGACATATTTTATAGCCTATTGTTTTAACCAATATCGTGACATTGTGCTTACATGATTGCTCAACAAGAAACCACAAGAAATATTGACTAGAACCAAAGAAATGTGATCTTTTTATCTGTTCTTTCAACATGAAAAAACGCTCTGTGTATTAGTCAGAACATTCTGTTTTCACACACTCACTGTGTTCAGCTTATCACTTACTCCCACCAGGTCACTTCCTACAATCCACTGTAGAGACAACAGCAGTGTTCATCTTGGACTGAGGAGTTAGTAATAACCCAGATAGTTCACCTTTGTTTGGGCCTCCCAAATAGGGTCTGGATTTGGCTGAGGTGTTTATTTCTCAACCCAGCCAGGAAATTCTAGAAAAAACTGAAAAACCCACTTTGGCTGATGTAGCTATCAGTTTCTGGAAAGACCCCCCGTGTTCCAGAGCCTCCATTTAACCACCCTGCCTGCGAATGAATCAGTATTACCAGCAAGCACTGTATCTTATGTAAAAAATGCTGAATTATCAGAATCAGCTTTATTTGGACAAGTATGTGTGCTGTTACGAGGCATTTGACTTTTGCACCTCTCTCAATGTATTGACACGGAAAAAGAAATAACAGCTCGGGACGAGGGCAACAAAGCCGGTCAGATAGAGGTAAAGAATAGTCTAAAAAGTCTTTATACGAGTCAAGTGTATATCCTTTTAAGTATATATGTAAAGATGTCTCCTGACTGTAAACAATATGTGTAGGGTTTATATGTTATGCGGTTAATGTTATAGGCAACTAGAAAGCCTAGAAAATCCCACTGCGCATGCAAACATTCTGAACATTCTGTCACAGTACGCATGTTGTTTCTATCATATGGATATATACACAGATACAAGCTGTGGAGGACAAAGGATGTATTGCAATCAGAAGCATATGTCAAAAGGTATATTTTTCAAAAATAGGATATATGGTAAAGACATTCCTACTATACGTCTCCTCTAGTGGGCTGATCCATGCCTTTTGGCAGAGTTCAAGTCAAAGGGATGATCTGTTCTTCAAATGATCTCTCAGATGTCTCATAACAAGACCAAAGAAGATATTGTAGTCCTCTCCATCCTCAATCCAGCTGGGTTTGTTGTTTCAATTATCTCAAAACCATCTTTAGTCAACTAATCATGTTGGAATTTATTCACGAAAAAGTAACAAACCTAATCTTTCATACAATCAAACGGAAACTAAAGTTTGGATCCGCTTCTGTGTTTTCCACATAATCCTTTAATTCCGCCTTTTTGAACTCAAGTATCTAAAACATCTGGCAACCAAAAAGTGAGGAATTTTACCTCTTGGTCGTAAAAGAACGGCGTATAGCTTTAGTGTATTTATTTGAAGTACTATTCTTAGCGAGTGTAAAGTCAGATGGAAAATATCCATGTCTTTGAAAGCAACTACCCGGGTGGACATTTTTTTTTAAACACAAAATGGAGCCAAATACTTCATTCCATCAGTGGCCATGCATATCATTGGTCCACTTGGCATTTCAGCTCAAAATATAATTTAAGGTCGGCAGACGAAACATGAGATCACTTGTTATTTCAGTTGAATAAATGGGAAGGGAGATGATTTAGGAAGGTAGCTTTTACTTCTCGGCTACCTGATGTGTGCATGCGTGACAAAGAGGGAGATTGATAGAGAAATAGGGGAAAATATATTCAGCAGTGTTTAAATTTGAAACATATGGTTTGTGAGGAGGCCATGAAGGGTCACTACCATTGTGCAGTGGCTCAGGAGTACGTTTTGCATCAGAATGGAATTTTATTTTTGACCAGCTGCCAGACTTTAGGCGACTTCGTTTCGCTTTGGACTTGTAGTTATTATCCTTTAAGTTTTGGTCAGAGCGCTTGGTGCAAAAACAGCTCAGTATAATCCTGCTATCCTGTACCACGCATACACTTCTGATCAAGACATCCCACTCATATCGTGTTTAAATGAAGAAGAAATAACAAAAATATATATAGTAGATTAAACAAGAAAAGAGTCTAAAGCTACGTTAGCTGCTCAGTGAGGCTGTAGGTTCAGAAGATGATCCATTGTTGATGTAAACATATTGATTATAGCCGCTTCAACATTTCACAATTTCTCATTTCATGACACAGATACTCTACTGAGGTGCTGCCTAGCAGGCAGACCTAAAAAACACATCTATTTCTTTGCTGAAATATTTCAGTCTGGACCAGCACTGCCATATAAAGCCACACAGCTAGCATGGCAACAAATCGTGAGTAGCAAATATGCTCAGTGCCAATGAAAATGCATTTCAAGTCTGCAGAATCACAATGTGGATCTGTAATATTCACTGTAACCACAAAGACATATTTTTGAACCAGGGTGTCCAACCTTAAATAGTTTTCCAGAACAATATTACCGTGCAGCATCTACAGCAACCACCTGGATCAACCACATCACGATTATTATTGCTGTCCTGATGTTGACAGATGTTTTAAAAGAGTGCTTTCTCTCTCTGTTTGTGTTTTGTTTCTGACTGTTAAGCTTGGCCTGCCACCTGTGATGTGGTTTGGGCCAGACCAGATATTTAAATGCCTCTTCCATGCCTGTTCAATGGATTCAAAAACAGCTGAAGATGTTTATTATTCCAATGAGCAGTGCTGGAGCACCGGGAAATTTCCTTCTATTAAAGAAATCTTTCGCCTCCAAATGGTTTGCTGGAAATGGCTTTAGAAGAGGCATAATATTTTCCTATTGAGTTCATTCTACATATCTATTAAAGTCTGCACACTGGCATGGCAGCATTTGATCCGCACATTTGATCTGGACAAGGTCATGTGTCAAATGTCTGCCTGCAGCATATCAGGGTGTTAACTGTGAGCTGGAATGCAACAGAGTCTGGTTTGGCAAATGTTACCGGACACCTCTGGTGAGGCAGAAATTACTGGGAATGTCTGAAGTTTGAACAGGTGTTGACCCAATTCTGTGTTTGTGTCGGAAATTGATTAATCCCTGCATGTGTCTCTGCATGTGTTTATGTTTTTTAGAGTTTATACCCACCAGCTCTGTCAATCTGTAGATGTAGACCTTTCCCTTCTCCAAGCCACCACTGAAGAACATGGGTGCTGCCACCAAAAGGTTGTCAGTTATGCCGTCTCCATCAATATCCATAGGTGCAATCTCGCTGCCGTAGTAGGAGCCGATCTGAAAGAGACATATATGTCATGTAGATCTTTATTATTCATCATTTTGAATCCCTAAAAATCATTCATTCAACAGGTGATTCTATTCTCTGAAATTCTTGGATTCTCCTCCACTGTTTGTAAAGCCACATGTTGTTTGCTGATTTTTCTGATGATCTGGAGTTGCGTATGAACTTGAATATTGAAAGCAAATGGGTGTCTGCGTTGTGTAAAAGCAAGTGGTCAGAGTCGTAATGATTTTGTAGATGCTTAGACTGTGAGAGCTTTTCGGAGTCACTGGAGTGGATGGAACATCATCTATTGGTTTTCAGATTAGAAACATCTGCCTATTAAAAAACTCTTTCCTCAAGAGTTGTGAGATCAAGAAAGTTTTCTGCAAAAAAACATCTGCTTTTCTGGATGAGCTGTTGCTGACAAGGGACTATGTAAGCTGCTGCAGGATCACTTCTTCAGGCCTGCAGCCTGTGAAGGGTTGCCAGTCATGAGTGTAGTGGTCATTAACACACAGAGCCACATCCCTTTGAACTGATGATTATTTTTAAACTGAATTTGACTCAAATAGTGGGATTAAATCCCAACAGATAATTTGATGGACACTTTAAACGTCCTAAAATAAACATCAACAATATTCATTTATAGCACCAAATCTAACTTTAATAGTAATAGAGTTTACACATTCAGTGAATTTGTCTTCATGCCAACTTGCACCATATGTCATGTTTATGTTGTTTGGACTGTAGTTTTGGAACAGTCATTTTATTGAGATTAAATCTTGAACAAAAATCCTTTTGGCTATTGGCCTTTTCCTCCGAAAAATACTATATGTCATGATGATTTGTTCAAACATTTTGTCTTATTTTATATGTTCAGTGATTGGAACAATCGTAATGCATTCAGAAGTTGAATGTACATAATAAACTGGGTACTAAAATAAAATTAAAAATAGAAAGAAAGAGAAATCTACCCCAAAATCTGGCTGAATTAGTGTTCTACACCGCCAGTCGTGACTCTGGTTTTGATGTTAAATAAAAGTGGATGGTGCAGCAGACCTAATAAGCTACAATAGCTTCCTCTATTTTAAGCTCGCCAAGTCTCTGTTCCCCCAGAGTTTTGCACTGGCAAAAAAGCTTGCTATTTATTTAACTAAAGTTCACCCAAGTTGAACTTGAAGCAAAAAAATGACACATGTCCTAGCCCCCGCCGCGATTCTATTTAAAAGAAGTTGTAAGAGGTTACTGTATAATTACACTAATCCAAAAAGGAACTTTAAAGTGTTTATAAATAACTGAGCTGCTCTTTAATAATGGTGGTACAAGCAGAGTTTTATAACAATGTTTTATGACATTCCTTGTTGCATTGCGGTATTCTCTCAAAGAAGACATGAGGACTAAATCAGTGTGCAACTGATGTAATCTTGAACTTTAAATCTTGAACTTTAAATCAAGTAAGTTAGGTTGCTACAGTACCTGCTGGCCTTTCAGAGAGTGCAGGATGGTGAGGTTGCCCGAGTTCTTCAGAGTGAAGATGATGACTTTGCCGGTGTGGTTGAATCGTGGAGCTCCGGCTACGAGGAGACGACCGTTTTTGGCTGACACCACAGACGTCACGGTATAACCTGGATATGTAAAAGCAAACGCATTAATTCTGCCTCTGTTACCAGACAACAACCTTCTGAAGTAAGTACACATAGAGACCAATTAACCCCTTGTAAGATATTACTTATGTTGTTAGTAATTAAATTTGTCTTCTATTGACTGTGGATGTGTAAATGAACTAAGTTAATTGCTTTATAGTCAAATTGTAATAAAGACTACAGACACTATGTTTTGTTCTACTGTTTAAATGTGTACTAAGAGGGATTGGGCCTGACCTTCAGGTTTAATTTCATAGCAGTGATCTGCATGACTCAAGGAAAAATAGTAAAACTCCGCAACTTGAGGAGTTGAAGCTCAGTGAGCTGCATTCAGTTACGCAGAACTGGATGTTCTGGTTTCTCAGGTTTCTCAGATTTCTTCCTCTTTTTTTGTCTTTTCCCACTAAAGATTCCACTCACTCCCCGTATACTTTTCCACCTTCATCTCACATCTTCATACCCCCTTTTTTTCCCAGCTTTCTCCGTGCCTGTCCAAAATTATGCTTCCACCTCATATTACTATTGAGTCTAGAATGGCGTCCATTGGCAGCCTGGTGGATAAGCTCAGAGGCAAACCACTGATGGTAAAAGCAGAGGTCTGTGGTGGTGGAGTGAGATGGGGTTGGATATAATGTGAAGTACTAGGGCAATGGGTACACTTAATAGAGATGGGTTGCAGCTAATATAGTTAATGTTAAACCACAGGTCTTCTAACAGGACATGCAATGTAAGTATAAATTCAAGGCTGGTGTTGTAAACATTGTTCAAGCGTAGCCTTCATTATCAAGATTACAACATTGCACTTTCTCTGCATTTCTTTTCACATTATGGACACATCCATCACAATCCAGACAGGATTATTCCGCTCCATTAAAATCATTTCTCGGGTGTTACTCACCCAAGTAGGCACCGTGGTTTTTGAGCTCTTCAGGGAACTCTTGTGTGTAGGAAGACTTGGGAGGTACCACCTTCCCCTGTCGTGTTTCCTTCAGTACTGCTCCGTTCCAATCGTAAGCGCCGACTGCACCGACCAGAATCCCGTCCTGTACGGGAGGTGTTGTTCATTTTTATACTTCAAACAGCAGAGTAGTAGAGAATGATCTGGTTGCACTGCCTGTGTTACACATGCTCGCAATATGGTAATTACTGTATATGTTGACGATCCTCTAATGGAACTTAACAAAGTGTGACCACCATTTTGGAGCACACCCTGTGTGTTTGGCTCCCCTTAGTTTCAGTCAGATTAATGACGGTGTGGTGAAACGTAATCTTGGTAACAATGATAAACACGAGGGAGGTTCTCATTACATATCTGCATACTTGAAAAGAATATGAAAAAAATGTAATTAAATGTATCCCTTTTCCTCTTTCCCGCAGTACATCAGATCACTTTCAGATGCAGATGTTGCTACAACAAGAACATGTTGATGTATAAAGAAACCAATGGTATTTCTCAAGGTTATTTTCTTTTTCGCTCATTTTCCACACTGGAGAAATCCGAATTTCTCCTTCTATGGCATCTTACCGGCCCATTTCAATATGGGCCGGTAACTTTCTTTTCTTTGGATTATGAAGAACATAAAACATTGTTTAATCTTTTAATTTCACAATAAGTATACAGTTTTGGTCTACTCCATTTGCACAGTCATATTTAACATTGTGAATCCTTTTTCCCGTTTGAGATAAAATATCAATCTCTCCCAGCTCACACATAACATACAAGTAACTTATCCAGGACCCATTCTGTTGTTTATTCGTTTGGTTTGTCTATTATCGTCCGTTGCAATCACAAACATAATGTCTTGTGCTTTGTTGGGAATGAAGGATAACACAATAACACAGACATGTCACTCACAACGTTGGAGTCAACGTTAGCTTGGCTGGTAAGCACATTAGCATGGCTTACTAGCACGCAAGCTAACATTAGCAAGGTACAAGTATGTATCATCCAGTTGCAGGACTACAACTAACGAATATCTTCAAAATTGATTAATTGTTAGTATATTTTCAAGATGAAACATTTGGTCTATAAAAGGTAATGTCTTTAAATGTCTTGTATTGTCAGTCCCAAACCCAAAGATATTAAAAACAGAGAAAATCATATTCCATAGCCATGACAAATCTTCCACTGATCTATCTCCTCTTATTGCTTAAGTTGGAGCAGAGCTCTAAAAAGCAAAAAGTGAATGAAAACTTGAAGCCTGCTAATCTATATCTGTATTTAAGACTTTTCCTCTCCAGGAAGTAAAAAAAAACTACCCGTGGAAATGAACGCATGACAGCTATACGTCATCAACAGTCACAAAAGCTACAGTGGAAAATCTTTACAAAATCACAAACCACAGTGTGCGAAGAAAGTAAGTCTGCTTTAAAGTCCATTATCAAATCCCTGCTAAATCTTGATCAGTGTGCAATTAACTGCAGACGTGAGGAGGGATTTTCTAGCTTCCATGGTTCACCCTACATTGTATCACTGACACTGTAATTATAGGGTTGCTCTGCTTAATGAGCTATGTTTTTTTTTTTACCTCACACAATATGCCGACAACACATTTTCCAGTGTTTGAGCATATGCTGTAAGGCTTGCAATTCCTTCCTGAAAGATGGAATTGTGTGCTTACCACGCTCGCACTACGTCACTCTCTTGACAGAAGCTTTACGCCGATGTGGTTGTCTGTTTTGGTCAAATTGGTCTCCATGGCAAATGAATGAAACCCCAAAACAGTTCAACCCAATGAACCAGTGACCCATTTCGACTGCAGTTGCATGTACTGTGGTCAGGATGTCAACTCTGCATTGCATTGGTGGGGGCCCGATTTGTGGTTGTACATAAATATACAGAAGTGTATAGAGGATATATACACTTTATACCAGCTCAACAAACATGTGATGTACAGTATATTCTGAGTTGTGTTAAATAAAGAAATCTGTTTAACAAATAATTCAGGAGCCTTGAGATTATTTTGTTTAGTTACAGTTAACGAAACAAACAGCGGACAGCAAAGTATGCTGATCCATGAAACGTCTATATGGATAGAATATGGCATAAGCAGCCTTCAGAGTTGGCACGTGTTACATTCAGCAAAACCATCTGGGCTTTTTAGAACTGGTTTTCTCCTTTACAGCCCCAACATTCTTTTTAATAAGTTATCCTACTCTCAACACTCAGGTTGGTGCTGTCGAGCATCTCTGGAATATGGCCTTGAAGACTGAATTTCCAGCAATTTTTAACACCCAGCTGCAAATTCTGCTCTATATATTCTTTTTTTTTTTTTTTTTATCCTTAATGGGATATATTTTTTCCTCCCTTGAGTAATCACACTGTGAAGGGGAACTGGAAAATCAATGTAGTTAATCAACAAATCTCTGGACGGAGCCAGAAAGACAGGAATGGAAATCAATGAATTGGTATGAACAGCAATTACAGTAGAGGAGATGTGTCTTATCTCCGTCCTCCTCCAGCTGCGTCACCCTTTAAAGCCAGCACACCTGCGACTATCTGCTTTCAGATACAATCAAAACCTCCGCGGAAAAACAACCCATTCTGCAGCAGAACTGTCTTAATCTTGCCTCAGTTTCTCACCAATATGTTTCCCTTGGGAACAACTGGTGTCTTATTACCCGTCACCGCACGGTTGAAGTGGAAAAAGGCCTGTCTGGGGCTCCTAAATCAGGATGACCTAAACCTCTGGGGCCACACAGCAGGCACCTCAGGGGGGGACTGGAAAGTGACAAATGGCAGGTCGTGGGGAGGAGTTATGAAGCGCCAGAAATTGAGACAATGTGTGCTATTCTACATGTACACAGATGATATGAGGCAATGTGGTAGCAGAAGTAAGACTCACCTCGACGTTGTGTGCGGAAAATCCAGCCTGAGACATCTGGAGGCCAAACGCTGTCCCATTCTTACTGGTTCCTGTGTAAACAAGTCAGTCTTTTACAGTTCTGAACCACTGCAGCAGCTCAGAAATGTAAGCGGCGAACCACAGTCAAAACCTGAGAAGAGCCATTGCAGTGGAGTTTCAATGTGGACGATTCACATATAAGAGATTTATCAGGTACTTATGTTAAAAGGCTTTGTTTGAGCATTCCCACAGCAATAATGATTACATTCATGGCTGATTAATCTCTTAATCCCATTCATTGTTTATAAAATATAAGGAAATTATTTTCCTTTTTTAAAATCACCATCTCAATTTTCCACAGCTCAAGGTTGAAGATAAAGGTGAATTTATTTTCAAATTTCTTACTTTATCCAACGAGAAGTCCCAAAGCCAAATTATTAAATTTAAAATGTAAGAAAACAGATAAAAGCCAAAAATCCTCACTTTTCATAAATGGGGACTGGCCAATGTTTGGCATTTTTGCTTGATAAATTATGTAATAATCAGACTTGTTGTACAGCCTGTTTCTGTCAAATTGACTGATGCATCACAGGTCTCTCACTTTATCCAAGGATTATCCCAGCTACTTTGTGTAAGAATGTATCGTTCCAAAGAAAAAACTCACATCCTTTGGTTAAAGAATCAGTGAGTAATGTGGTGCTACATTTGCATGAAAATATTTGTGGTTTCTATTATGCTTAGTCCTAACAACTTGCACTGTAACACCGAACACACAGTTTTTTAAGAAGAATACAGTTATTATGAGTTGCTTTGAACAAAAATGTCTCACAAATTAATGTAACGTAGCAATAATGAATTCTTTGCAAAACCTTCCAAACTGAAGATGCGTTCTCCAAGTGCGTCCACAATGTCCTTCAGCGCCGACTCATCTGTCACATTGAAGAAGTGTTTGTCATCTGGGTCGCTGGCGATGTACTTGATCTCACTGAGGAAAGCCTCAGGGTTGATTCCACGACGGTTGTAGTAGCCAAGGACCTGTGGAGATAAGATGAAGCCATCTTTCAGTACATGAATGAAGAACTTGAGTGTAAATCTGTTGAGTTGGTCTGTCCCATTTGAATAGCTCTATAACAGGTTAGCAAAAGCGCTATTTGAGAAGGGTTCAGAGGATTTGGGTTTTCTATGTCACTGCCAGTGCTGTCACAAGTTGGTTTTCAACCAAATTACTTGCCACTGGCTGCACCAGCAACGGCTCAAACCAAAGAAGCATGTGGTTTGGAGGAGATCATTTACACATTTGACTGCACTTCCACTGTGCTTTTACAGTATTTTAATATTTCCAGGTGCTTGAGTGTTTTTGGCTCCATTCCTCACTGAACTCCATGAGCTCATTAATGTTAATGGTGTTTTTATGCAGCACTGGAAATGTATTAGCCTTAGAAAACTAAGTAAAAACTTATAAAGTGTAAGCCACCTAATACAGGTAAATAATAGGTCTAGCAGACTCACAGCGATGGCATAACGGGTGATGCCATCCTTCTCACTGTCCTCGATGGCTTGCTGGAGATCGACACTGTCATGCGACTCTCCGTCAGTTATCACAATCATCACTTTCTTGGCACCGCGTCGACCTCCTTGTTTGAAAGCTTGTGAGCTGTGAGAACACGTTTGATATATTCAGTAAAACAAATCACAGAATGAAGTGATGCAGTGTTGCTCAGTTGCACAAAGGGAGATACTGTACCGTGCCACGTTGATGCCCAGAGCCGTGTTGGTCTCCTCCCCACCTCGTTGGTTGATGCTGCGCGCTCTTTTCACCACTTCCTCAACAGATTTGTAGTCGCTGAGTTTGAATTCATGGACCACCTTCTCCCCATACTGAACAACTCCAACCTGTCCGAAGAGACACAATGAAAATCTATCACAATTAATAAGTGCTCTGTCTTCTTGCAGTTATCTAAAGGATTAAATATAATTTCCTTCCGTTATAGTAGCCTACAAAAAACAAACTTTCATGAACATATCACAGGCACAATAAATCTGAGAAGAGAATTAGCAGGGATAAAGAAAACACTTTTGTATAAATTAAGTATCCAACATTACCAATATATCTTATCTTCTTTTAGTACTCCTTCCTCTCTTACACACCTGTATTTGACCTGGTCCAATATAGAACTTCTGAAGAATGTTGATGAGAAAAGCCTGCACTTCATACCAGGGGTAGATGGAGTTTGAGCCATCCAGAACGATCACTATGTCCATATAAGTCTCACATCCTGAAACGCATTTAAAGACTCAATCATGAGAGCACACATGGAGAAAACAGATATTCATAAATAAGGGAAATAATCCCCTGCTGTGATGAAGAACTGTCCATGGAAAAATACTTTTGGACTTACTCTGAAAGGCAGGCGCAATCGTCCTGGAGAACTTAAAGCTCGCGTTGACTCTGGAGCATATGCCAGTGCTGTAGTAAGAGCTGCCGCACTCGTAGGACCACAGCGGCCCACAGGCCTGAAACATAAAAGAAAGCATTTATACAAGCAACATTATCGACCTCAGCATATTACAGAACGTTAGGTCATGCTCTCAGATAACTTCCGTAGGGAGAGCTGCAGTATGACAACCGTGTAATCAAAAGACAATCTTGTGGGATTTCTTTTTCATATTTTGACCATTGCTATTTTATTAAATGCTTTCTTACTTACTCCAAAGCTTCTGCAGCAACAGACCGCCACTGTATGTTATATATCAAGGAGATAAATCCAATCAGTTTTAAACTCACCACAAAGCTGTTGTCTTTAGGGTTAGACGTGAGCGTCATTCCCAGCCTCATCTTGTCCTTCCGCTCTGATACGTTGGTCAGAGATATCCTTCCTTGAGGGAAAATTAATCTCACTGAGAGGATCTTGGATGCACAGATCATAGATACATAAATACATGCACTACCCTTCAGAGACCAAACAGAAGGTCCACCATCTGGGACTTTGGTTTGTTATTGCTGTCTGGGCAACCAAAGCATCGTCTACATCTTCAGACCTAAACGTTTTGGTGTGCCTTCCTAACCAGCACAACACATGTGCAACTGGTATGAAGAAGCGTGCGGTGAGATATGTGGTATAACACACATGTGGAAATGTCTATAAACTATTAAAAACCACTGTAAAATGTGGAATGATTGGTATGGTACCCACACTTCTGTCTCACATATGCCACCATGATGTGTACTGAGACACATGCAGAAAAGCATGCAGACATATAAACACTAATACATGCATACACATTTATCAGGTGTGTAGTGTATCTTGTGATTCTCTGGTGAAAAATATAGAGCGGTTTTGTGATACTATACCTAAATTGAGCTTGGAACAACCGTTGCCATTGGTTCGTCGGCTCATTGAACATTTATAAATATCCCCTGTCTGGTAGGGGCCATTCATTTCATACGGAGCGCCCACTAATAACCTGCAAAGACACAAAATCCCAGTTAGTATCACTGAATATATATATATATATATGTGTGTGTGTGTGTATATGAGGAAGCACATATATCTTGTCACGTATATTGCATAAAAACATATCTGCACCATTTTTACTGCCAGTGTGTCAATGTGTGCGCCAGAGGCTGAACATAGCACCTAGCATTGTTAGCTCAATGCTACCCAGCTCACAATGACAATGATAAAATGCTGATGTTTAGCAGGTTTAATATTTATCATGTTCACCTTCAGTGTAGCATGCTGACATTTGGAAATTACAGCTAAACTAAACTTTTAACTTGGAGGTATGTTATAGCCTTAGTTTTTAAGTTTTAATCCTGTTTTTTATATATTAGTTGTATCCCTGATGTTCACTTTATTTTTAAATTTGAGTTGAGTTGAGTTGAGTCAAGCACAAAGAACAGCTGAGGCTATTGGGCATGTCATTAGTTTTGCAGCTTTGTGATGATCAAAAAAGCCTATAATATATATAAGTGAATGAAATTAATATATAAATGAATATGTGACAGGTGGGCGGGAGGAAAGCACAGTTTGAATACAAATGAAAAAAAACCCGCACACTGTCTCGCAATTACTGCTGAAATAAATATTTTACGTCAACCAATAATCGTAGATAACAACAAATGTCAGCCTCACGGTGACGCTAGAGGAAAAGTCAGGGGATCACCTGACTCATCCTCTGAGCACTGAGGATATCTGTACCAAATTCCGTGTCAGTTTATCCAATAGTCCTTTGAAATACCGATTTTAACTAAAGAACAAAAGTGTATATGTCATGGTCGAGGAAAAGTGAGGTGACAGTTCTCTATATGAATGCTATTTGTAGGTGCTACGTTTAGCGTCTTGACCAAGTCTACCTTTACAGTAGTTTTGGAGTAATTTATTTTTCATCATTTCATTCAATGATGCTTTCATTGAGGATTGTGAAGAAACACTTATGAGTTTCAAGGTAAATCAGAGGAATTTTGTCGTCATAGACCATCATAGGATTTAGATTTCCACAGAAAGCAGCGAGATGGGAGTTCGGGACATTCTTTTCACATGACCGAGTGTTTGTGAGGAGTCGGTTCAGCACTTGACTTCCCAGTGGGTTTCCTGTGTGGGGTCAGTGTGGTCTTATAAATGTCACTAAAAGCTTTTGGATGACTTGACGTGATGGAGAATATAAAGCCATCTGGCGTGTTTACTTCAGGTCTGATGGAGGGCATAAAAGCCTGAAAGGGAGCCAGAATTTACATGTATGTCAGAGATGAGAACTCTCCGTGTTCCAAACGAAAAGAGACGTTTTATTCATTATTGACGACCTCCATAAAAGTCCCGTAGGATTTTACGCTTTGTCTTGTGATGTGTGTCTGTTTATTGTGGAATACCTTTAGATTCAATGCCTCACTATTTCAACATCTCAACACTGTCACAGTCACAAGGCTCAATGTCTAAATGCCTCATGTTTTAACACATGTTAACAGATACAGTAACATGACACTGCATGCTCTATCTCTCTGTGGGGCATTTTCTATATTGTATATACTTTACAAACCATGTTCAGTTTACAATATTAAACCCATTGCCCTAAACCATAAATAGATAGAACAATATCAGCATTTACAGCAATACCAACACAGTAGATTACCTCCAGCTGTATTGTGTAATCTAACACCTAAATAGTGGCAATGGAGTAAACTGTGCTAATGATGCTTTAAATAATCACAGTATCATAGTCATAAACTTCGTAGTTTAGTGTTACATTTAAATAGTTCTGTAAAAGGCAGAGAATTAAATAAGACTGTTTTTTTTTTTTTTTTTACACGGTTGTTACAATGAGAATTTTTGCAGCTATTTCACTCCTTTTTTTTAAACTTCCTAAACTTGATGATTCAAGCATTCCATGGCAAGTTGTAAACTAATCACATTCCTGGAAAAGCTTCAATAAATACAGTTGGTCAACTAGGAATTCAAACAACTGTGCAGTCCAAGTGAAAATCACAGGGAAAGCAGTGGGCAAAGGAACAATTCCCAGTTCAGTTGTGCCCCAAAGGAAAGACACTTGACACTACTTTATAGCAAAAGCAGACTGTGGACAACCTCCTGCTTGGACTTCTAGGTCAAAATCTAACAATTAAAGAATGATCTTGAACTCAAGGATTTCTAGGTCAGGTTCATGATACCCAAGCTCTGCGAAATTCCAAAGAAAACAAATTGGTAACAAAAAGCTGTGTACTCAGAAATGTTCCTTATATAATCGCATTAGGTTAGAATGTCATAACATGATGTTCATGATTTTAGAGGACATCAAAGGTGCCCTGGAAATTGTAATGTAATGATTATACACTTAATTGAAAATACTGTTGTAGCATTTTGCATTTGATATTATTTATGAATTTCTTGCAGAAGACATTCCTGAAGATACAAAAGACTGTATTCATCATTGCAACCATCATTGCTTGGACCTGATCAACTGATGGGGTCCGAATAAGAACAGCAGACAAGAGTTGACAATCAATCAAAGTTTCTCCAAAACAGTAATGCCTTGTTCAAAAATGTTTTCTGTCTCTCTGCAAGTTAGTCTCATGGGCATAGCCTGAGAAGGCATTTAGACTCACTCAGCAAGAACTTTAAAATGATTCAGCTCAAATGTCAAATGGTTACATCTGTTAGTTCTATAAAAGCTAAAATCCTGCAATATTCTGTCAAACATAACATACCTGCTGCATACCATTCATCACCAGACTAACTTTGGCCTTGCATGGATTAATAAAGTTTTATTGATTTCAAATATAATGTAGAATTCCATGACGACTGGGCAAACTCCTGCCGAGGAAGATTGTGTGATATAATAAAGCTCCAGAACAGAAGTGGACCTTGTGGTGAGTTTTTGTTTGATTAACTATTGTTTTCAGGGTCAAGAATGAACTTTCAGTCTTGAGTTTATTTTTTGATGTCATCTGGCATGCTATCTTTATTTGTTTATTTCTTTTAGGTCAGCTGTACAAGTGATGTGTGATAAATTAAAGGAATATATACAGAAAATGATGTGATATTTTACAGCAGCGATGAAGACAAGAGGAAATGTTGTTCAAACAGTCCATCAGCTCACATCAAAGAGAGACTCATATGGAAGTAAGCTTCAATGTTATTGCACCTGAAGCCAACTTTTTAAAGTCTCACAGACTCTGGAAGTCATTTTCACCACAGTGGCTCCGACGGTGCTCATATTTCCATAGCTATTAATATCACGATTATGACTTCAGTTATTGCTGTCCGTTGGCAAGAGGAGACATTGCAGCACAAGTTCAGGTCAGGATACAACCACCTTGATGAAAAGGGACCATTGTTGGCTTTGACTTGGACGCCTGCCTCGGGACCGCCTGAATTTCACCAGAAGCTGTTCAAACAATCATGTTCCAGAGCTCATTAGGGTCGAACGCTAGCCTCGGTGCATCATCGCTGCAGGAATGGTAATGACACCGAAAGAAATAACTTGACCCAAAATGAATGCGTGGACATTTTCTACCATGGTTACTGGGGTATACAGGATTCTGGGGTTTTGAGAAAGCGCCATCCCCAAGCACAGGCTGTCATTAATGTGGTAATGTTTTTCATATTTGGAAGGAAGAGATGTATACGCTGTGAAACCACATCCCTGCCCCAAACATGAGCGTGCTACTCCAATGTCACGACTCGCGCTTGCTCATCACATTCCATTTGTCTGCATTAACAGGAAATATATTCTTTTGTTAATGCTGCCTCATAAGTCTGATAAATTGTAATGATCACATAATCATTTTCCAAAGACACGCATTTAACCGTGTCTACTTCTCTTGAGAGCCTTGACCAAAAAGTGACAGGATGACTTATGAGGAAGCACATGCTTGTATTCATTGTCCCACAAAGCATGTTGGTGTTTCTCAACTCAAACAATGAGCTGTCTATGTCTCATTCAGTTTATTACTTTCTTCCAGACTGAAAAATCTTAAAAGCTATGAGATGGGTTGGATGACATTTGTACAGACGTTCATGGTCCCCACATGATGAATCCTGCTGACTTATAGCATCACCAGCAGGTCAAAGTTTTCACTTATCCAGTAAACTATCTCAAAATCTACAGGCTGCCCCTGCGTCTTAGAGATTCAGAGTAGATTATCTCTACTGTCCATAATAAAGGCTTACAGTAACTCAAAACACGTGGACAATATCAACAGTATATCTCAACATCTACATGGATTGCCACACGTTTACAATCATGTTTCCCCTCTGGATGACCTGTAATAACTTTGATGATCGCTTAACTTTAATTGACTTGAAAATTCAAATGTGTGCAATATGTGCAAAACTAATGACATTCCCATTAAGCTCAGTTGTACTCTGTGTTTAATGCTAATCAGCCAACATTTGCATGCTAACACGGTAAGCTAAGATGGTGAATTTGGAAAACATTACCTCCTAAAAGTCTGTTAACATTGTCCTTTTGATCATGTTAGCATTTAGCTCAAAGCACTGTTGTGCCTGATTCAACCTCACATCGTAGAGTCCTACATTCGCTATATTCAATGTATCTATGGTCTAATTTAAGTAATTGAGTGTTGTGTCCAAACTAAAATTCAATCAATTTAATTCTGTTTTCCTACCGAGCTCAGGAGGTGTAAAAAAAACACCTTTCTTTGCAGCTTTGCAAACAAGCTAAATAAAAGGGAACACTATTTAAGGCCAGAGCTGAAAGACTTCACAGACTCCCTGTAGTTCATTGTGGTGTGCAACTCGTAACTGAGCTAAGGAGTAAAGGTCAGGTGTCCATTGAGGAGACCTGGTACAGCTGTAGAACAATAAACAGTGGGAATAAAAAGGGGGAGGCTTCTGTGGTGTATGGCTCAAGTATGCAGGTTTGTGTATCCCATTAGGTTTAAACACCCAAGCTCTTCACCAATTGGAGGTGTGGCCTCTTCTCAGCTCCCCAAAGAGTGTTCGCTCTGGCAGTGTTTAGAGCCCCATGATGCTCGGTAGACGCGTGAGGAAATGACACATTCTTGACATTGTGACCTTTCCTCAACTCGGTAGCTCTATAAGCACTGATGGACAGAAACTGTCAGCAGACCTGACAAAGATGTCTAAAATTCTCAAAGCCAAATATTAGGAAAATAGTCATTTTTTCCCTGCTCACTGAAACACCACATGCTTGGATAAGGGGAAAAAGTATTCTTCTACACACATCTATTTTTTTATATCTGTGAAACACAAAAGCTCTTTTAAAAACGTTTTCAAGAACACTGGAATAATAATAACCATTTCCTTTCGGTCCTCAAAGAAAGCCTTTTAAATCGATCTGGATGCCTCTTACTTCAGGTTTGGGTCTTTTTTTTTTTTTTTTTTTTTTTAACAGAGTGACTTTCCAGCTGTGATCCTGTTCCTATCCAAACACAGAACTGAGGGTTTTAAGAAATCAGACTGGAAAAGTTGACAGCGCTGCAGTCTAGCACAGATGCTCACAGGCAACATCAGTGATTGCAACAATTTAAATTCTCTCGGAAGCTCAGTTGAGGTGAAACTACTTGAGGGGAAAGTGATGGTTAGAAAGTGTAGACTGTCCATTGCCATTCCTTATAAGTGTATCACTCAAATAATTTGTTGTGCGTGAAGTCACATTCATAAATACAGTGCAGACAAAGATCAGGGCATACAAATCCAGACAATAAGCAGAAAAGTTCTCACACTTAGTGAGCACATGTTCCAATGGAGAGTCTGGCAATGGCTGTCTGGCACTTCAAAGATGCATTTTTATTGCTTGAAACCAAAAATAGCAGATTCTGTCCTAATCAGCACATGACCATTGACTCATCAACACATTCATCTTGGGGAAAACAAACACAAATCCCTCTCAAACCTCTTAGTTGACACACATGAAAATGGGAGACATGTGGAGACAAAGTCATCACAGCAGCAGCGTGACACTGATCTGGGACCAGTGATGGAGAACAACTGAATAAAAGTATTGTATTTAAGCACATGTCTGAGTATTGCCATTGCATGATACTTTATACTACTAATTCATATATGAATAAAGTATAAACATGCAGTATAATTTAATCTAACAAACAGTATATAAAGAATTGAAAAGTAAGATCCAATGTATAAATGAATTATATATAAAACTCACTGTCACAAAGGCATTCTGTAAAACTGTCTTGAGCAGCAATATCTTTGGTTTAGATGTTGATGAAAACAAACTAAGTCTTGTCGAAATTGAAGACAACAAAATGTTTTAATAAATTTAATAATCCTTTTATCACAGCGTTTTCTCATCTCTGTCAGATCCTGCAACATTCCGGAGTCCAGCTGAGAACCGTCAGACGATGCATCGCACAAACATTCCCACAGACACAAACACAAATATACTGCAAAAGCTTGAGTTTGTGCACGCAGCTGTGTGGACATATATCCACACCTACGCACACTGCTGCACTCACTAAACAGCCTTTGTGAAACTAAACTCCACTGGATGAATAATTTGTCTGACGGGGTGGGGCACAGTAAGTTGAGTTAGGCAGTATATTGAAGAGACACAACAATGCTTTTAAACATTGTTATATAAAAATAGGAGACATTTGCCGACATTTTTTCTTTTCTTGCATCAATTAGAAGACTTTCCACCACATTAGTGATCTTCCACACCTCAAATAGCCTATTGCTTATGAATAAAGATACTTAATACCAGATGTATGAACACTTAATAAAGAAGCCAAAACCCCCAGTCCCTGTAGCTCCATTTGGCTAGACGCTGTTTTCACAGTCTGGTCTGAACTATTCTTCCACTGCAAGTGTTCTCACCTCGTTCTCAGACATTTACCTCAGTTTAAACAGTGTCTCTGATGACCTTTATTCCTCACAAATCAGCCTCATCAGACCTTTTTCAGTTCTGGTAGTCAAGGTTGGCTCTGACGGTTGCTCTGAATGGTAAAGAATTTGGATTTAACAGTGTAACCCACTCTGTCGCTGACATGTGCAACGGGAGACTTTGACATCTGTGAGCTGGCAGCTCTTGCCAGTTTGTCACTTCACTCTCCAAGTTTGTCACCGCCTCTGCCTGTACACCAAGAACACACACGTTTGCAGCCCCTCACCTGCACCTTAAAGATAAGGCTAGTGATATTCAGCACTTATATTATTGTACAACAAATTAAAAAAAAACAGAACCAACCATGTGTGAGCTGTTTTACTGTGTGGGGTTCCTACTGAAGATGTACAATTTTAAAAACAGGGTAGGATTATATACTTTTTTTTTAAAGGCTCTGTGGTTTGTGCGAAATGACTCAATCACAAGTAAATTGGACATTTGTTGGGGACTATTTTGAGCTGTAGGTTAATATATATATATATATGAAACAGTGAAACAGAGGGACTGATTGATGTATTTTTACTTCTTTATTGGATATTTTATTGAGTCTTTTGGCTCAACACAAAGGAATAAGCCACATCAGGAGTGGGCTACACAAACATCAGCAGTAGGATCAATTAATTAGTGTTTTTTTTCTTTTCAAAGGATTTGTTGACAATAATAAAGACACCAGACATCCTTGCCATCACAAGCCTTTCCTGAAACTGAATCTAACCTTAAAGTAATAATCTCAAAGCTTTTCAATTTAAATAATTGTTTGTTAAGTCACTATCTATTGCCCAATGAGGTAAAGCTAAATTAGCCCTTGCATTTGCATTATTACAAACTGGTTGTCTGTTGTGACGTTTTTGGGAAAAATCACAAGCGGCGCACTCTGGGAAGTGAGATCCAAATACACACCTCCAATTAAATCTTAACCCTTAAACTATCTAAACTTTTTACTTGGATGTTATTAACAGACATTGTGATGTGTGATTAGATAAAGCTGAAGAATATAGCGATTTCATTGCCAAGTGCAACATTTTGAAGCTTCTTTATATCAATACAATACTCTCTCTCTCTCTTTTCACACGCACACACGCGAGGTGATGGTGTTTACTGCGTACGCTGTACACTGGTCCCATTATGTAAGCAGAGCAGTTCTTAGTGTCAAAATTAGAATTATACCATTGAGTTGGTGTTTGAGGTAAATAATGCCAGATACAATCTTAATGAGCCATAGCCCAGTTATACCACAATGTTGTTGCAACAATAATTAGATTGCAACAAACAACGCTTATGTTACACTTATGCTATGACTGATGTGAGTGTATTATGAACTATGACCCTTATGGGTAAGATTCAGGGTTTTCAACTAGATAGCTAGACACACATTTTACCGACGACAGTTTGCATCAAGTTGACCTTAGTTTAAAGGTCAATATTTAACAGGTACTTGTAAAAATGTATTGAAAATATGATCCAAAAAGTCCAGTTTGAGTCCAGATTCATGTATGGCGATTGTGGCTTAGTGGTGAGCAGGGTCGTCCTTCAATCAGAGGATCGGTGGTTCGCTCCACCAGCCCATGTCGATGTGTCCTTGGGCAAGACACTTAACCCCAAATTGCTCCTGTAGCTGTGCCTGCCATGTGTGAATGGTACTCTTGATGGGCAGGTGGCACCTTAGCCCCCCCATCAGTGTGTGAATGGGTGAATGATGTCATGTAGTGTTAAAGTGCTTTGAGTGGTTGGAAGACTAGAAAAGTGCTGTACAGTTCCATTTATGTGACTATGATTCTGATGCCAAAATGCTGCACAGCAGTTTTTATTATTGTGAGGAAGGATTTTTACTGCTCTGGAAAGTTCGCATGGCAGCAATAATTTTATGTTTCATACGGTCAATAAATAGTTAGACAGCATTCACATTACAAAGTACCAGCAATCAGTTAGTTGGTATGTCTTTAGTTGGACAATGCAATGTTTTTTTTTTTAGAATGAAACTACATTGCATTACTGTGAAAGTTGAGCATTTATTTGCTGTAAAGCCATCCCCACATTGTTTCTATTCAAGTGAATGAGGAGGCTTCATGTATTCACGTAGTGCTTTTCCTGTCTGAACCTGGCTTAAGGAAACTGAGACTGTGCGTTCGGTTATAGGGAAACTTCTGGTTATTTTTAGTTTGACTTTTAAGGTTAAAACAAGGTTGATTGTTGGAAGGCGACAAGATGCGAACCATGGTCCTGGTCACATGCATTGTACACCTAAGAATGCACCCTAAAAAAAAATATGATACTACTTAGTGGGGGACAGTCATTATTTGCTTATCAGGAAGTTGTAAATAAAAGTTGTTTTAACCATTTCAACAAATTACCAAAGCTATAATTATTCTGGGAAAGGCAGTCTGGAAGCTTTTTAAGTCAGAGAGAAAAAAACAGACAGAACAATATAAACTAATGATTCACACACACACACACACACACACACACAGAAGCACAGCTGGAATTTGGTATGATACAAGCACAGTGTTTAATACCAGAGATTTGTGGAAAGTCAGACACTAATTTTGGCCACTACACGGTGCCAGTTGGCCTAATAATAGTGTGCATCAGGAGTCAGTTTGTGGTAAGAGGTAACAGTTTGTTCTAGGAGGTAACATAATGAATGAGAGGTATCCAGCTCAGTATATAGTTTGTTTTGGAAGCACAAATTAATGGCAGGACACGTAGCACACACCACAGGAGAGGTACAGTAGATCACTATCTTTCTGGGGAAAAAATATCTCACTGCCAAGTCAGACAGTCTGTTAGCACTAAGGCTTGTCTTTTGTGTTTTACAATCGTAATGTAATTTGACCTCCAAGTCTTAGACATAGATCACAAAAAATGTATTCATGCTGTTTCATAGAACCTAAAATACGCATCATAATAGATAGATGATTGAATGATACGGTTTGACACTGTAATTCAAGTGATCACTATGGTGTCAGAAGCCATAATAATGTCAATACAGCAGCTGTCCAGTTTGTCTAGTGATTTAAAAAAACACAACTTTTGTCATATTGCTGTATAGTCAAAAACATCAACGGGGTTATTAGTTGGCATTGCAGAAGTGTGTAAATCATATCAGCCTCTTACCACTTTTCTCCTCCAGCAACATGTTGCTGAACAGTGTATCCAAACTGGGCTTGTTTTGGGCCTTTGATGATTCTGGGGTTCTTTGTGTCGATATTGAAGCAGTCATGGAAGCCTTGAAACAGAAAAAGACAATTTTCATCAGGAGATGCCATTATTGACCTTATGTTACTTAGTTCTATGGCATTAGTATAATCTATACAGAACAGATGTTCTGTATACACTAGAACAAGATAGTTTTCAGTGCCTCGTGGTAGTATCTCAGCTTCATGGATGTCTGTACTAAAAAAAACATTTACATTAACACTGATTAGACCTCAACATCTGGCCAAAGTGCAACAAAGAGCTGCAAGTTCATCCTTACTCATCATTAAAATGAACCTTTCCCTGCCTTGTGGCTCCAGTCTAAACACAGACTTCCCTCATAAAGAAAATAAATATTAATTGTTTACGTGTTGCAGAGCAGCTGAGCTGTCTGTCACATTTGACATTCTTCCTGCAGACGCAGAGGGATTTTGGTTAAGCAGCGTAGTGTCAACGTGACCACCTACATGACCAATGTTTTCCTGCCATGAGAAGTTTTTGACAGGCACCAATTTGACATAAAACATATCATAGACCTGAATCTGTTGCAAGACAGATGGAAAATCTGCGATTTACATTTCAGAGGTGCTCTCAAAATGTCCTTCCATATTAAGAAATAAAAAAAACATATCAGTACCTAATATCTTGAAAATGCAATGCACCCTTTGCTAAGCCACCACTGCTACTCCGTCAAGCTGTCAGAGCTACCATGGAGCCCACACTGTCACTAACTGCGCTCTCCCTAGAAATATTATCCAAGTCTTAGGAAAACAATAAGCGATTTCAGAGAGAAGCAAACAGAAGACTCTATGATATGTGTTTGAAGGATATATCAGGATGCCAAACTGATTCAGAAGCAAAAACAGGCTAAAAAGATAAAGTTACAAACTTAAGCCTACGGATCACTACTGTAAAAATGACAACATCCCCTGGCAATCGAGACAGAAGACAATGAAATAAAGGAACACTGTTCCTGTAAAGTCGAGTAGGTCATTATTCACTGTGTGTAACCTGATATGTATTAAGAGGGTCAAAAGTTAAAGATGCTGTGAGACCTCATCAAAGTGAATCTGTTTTCCCGATTGAGTACTTCAATTTCTCTCACATCTTTTGACACCTTACCAGGTGGTAGAAAGGAGCAGTGAACAGTCTGTTTTCAATTAAAATACCAATACCAATTTTTCCCAGATTTTGCATGTCAACAAGTTACCCATTATGCCTCATTAATTGTGGTGTTATTTGGCTTTTAAATTTCCATCAATAGAGGAGGACACTGAGTGAGGACTTGGAGGTGATGAGATTTTCCTTTTGGCGGAGGAGAAGGGGAAAGAAACGTAATCGTCTACCACTCTGACTTCCTCTCAATTCATCTCTCTCCGTTCATCTGTCTTCGACTTAATCTCTGGCTGATCTCTCTCTCACCATTTGCCAGACTTATCGTGAGTGTATGTGTTGATCAGCGTTGCTCCATTGATGTGTCAGCTACTGTCTGGTCAAGGATCATGTACACTAGAGCTCACTGATACTCTAAATCCTCAAATATACAAACTTTGATTTGGAGCTATTTCATTTCAGAGCCAAAAAAATGCACGAAGAAAAGAAAGTAGGAGGGAAAGAAGCAGAGTCTATGCTTAATGAGACAAAAGGGTTTGTTTTTTAGGAGTTTCAGATGATTGCTTAAAAATAAAGGGCTTTCTCACAGTTTAAGTAGCACAGCTAAACTGAAAGCACAGAGGCCTCTTCTTTAAACAACCACAAACTCCCCCACGTCTTACATCTCTGTGGCTCTTGTCCACACACTGTTGGGCTTATTCAATTCCTCGCCCTCATGCTAAACGACCCCACTCTCAGCTCACTCCCCGTCTGGGAGGCTCTGGGGTCACGTCAAGTTAAGTGAGCCTTTTTTTTCCCTGCATGAGGAAACTCAGTTAAATGTAAACAACAAGATGAAGGAATGCTCAACAAAGTTGGAAAATATGTAAAATTCAAATTAACCCCCAACAAAGGGCAGCTGAGGTCAAATTCAAGACAGTTGTACCCGGGGTTCTCTTGTAATGATGTCGGTCAAAAGTGAAAAACATTATGATTTTTCATTGGCAGTTATTTAGCCGACATTACACACCTATTGTCATTGTTATTGCTAGTTGCATTGCAATTAGTATTGCCAATACCATTACTGCTTTTATTATCATTATTGTTCTACTATATCCATCTATGGATCTATGTTGCTTTATTGCGTTAGTTTTAACTTTTTCACCATGACTACTACTCTCATTATATGAATCATTTATGTCATTGAATGTCTTATAACTCTGTTATGAAGTTCATTCTCTACACATGACATCTATTTTACTTCTGTCCATCTGGGGAGAGGGGTCCTCCTCTGTTGCTTTCTAGAAGGTTTTTTTGGGGGAGTTTTTCCTGAACCAATGAGAGATCCCGGCACAGAGAATGTCATATGTGTACAGATTGTAAAGCCCACTGAGGTAAATTTGGGATTTGGGATTTTGGGCTATACAAAATAAATGTAATGTAATGTAATGCAATTGATTTAATGAGCCACAAGTATGTGATTGTGTAAGATAGAATGCTACATAAAATATTTATCAATTTTCTTTTATTAAACCTTTATTTTACCAGATAAGTCCCATTGAGATTAAAAATCTCTTTTTCAAGGGAGACCTGGCCAAGACAGGCAGCAGCATAAGAAACACATAGTTAGACAGAAAAAACACAGAACAAGACAAGTTAAAAGAAACTAAAAGTTAAAAGACAGTGACATAACCAATTATGTTAATCTATTAATTTATTAATCAATAAAGAGAATCATGCTATTACTCACTGATATGCCGTGAAAACAGTTTGAGTCTCTTAATATGATTACTGTTGAAGATTTTTACTGTCAGCCAATAGCCCATTAATTGTGAGTAGAGCATCTGTTTTCACTTGTATCCCAGTGATACTCATCTTCATTGCCAAGATAAATAGAGAATCCCACGTTACCCACATTACATCACTATTTGATGTCAAGGACTGTGTCCCATAACTCCCCAGACAATGTGTACCAGTCTGCCATTAAGAAAACTACAGCTTTTAAATACACAAGAGCCGCTGGCTTTTCTTGGCTATCCATGAAAAAGAATAACTATCAGAGATTGCAGAGTCAGCTATAAAAAAAAAAAAAAAAAAAAAAAAGAAAAACAGACCAACATTTTGATAGATGAGTTGTGTGTTTTTCTTTAGTTTATTATCAACTCAGTGTCAATGTGTTGGTGTCAATGTGTCAAATACAAAAGCGTGTCATGTAGCAGTTTGTGGTTTGACTCCATAGCCAAAACCAAGCGAGATTTAGCTTTGGAGGTCTCTTAAGTTGCCTGTACACTTCAGCAGACCCTTTTCTAATTTCTCTACATTTATGAAGCAGATTTATAAAGTCCTGGTATACGTGTACATTTTTCAATAAGGGTGAAATATTATCAACTTGTATAGACGGTTCTCTGCATCAATGTACGCCGCCTGAGGCGAATTTGCGTATGATCACATCTTACTATTGAAGTAATTAAAATTGTGCCGCTTCTAAAATTCACTTTATGTTCTGTCTTAATACATATTTAGAAGTTGATACATGAAGACAAACTAGACGCCATCTTGCAATGGGGTCACACCAGCCGTGACACCAAAGTGGGCCTGGGGCGTAAAATGGGAGGGACCATTGGCCCCTTCCCCACTTCCTATCCGCCTACCTACTGTGCACTTGCTCGGACCACACCCATCTTCGAACTCGGCCTTCATTTTGGTCTCAACCACACACCTGATACGTTTCATGACAGCATCTTGCACAGTTGTGACGCTACCATGGCGGTAGCACAGAAATATAAACACCTTTGCAAAGTACTCAAAAAGTTCCCGCTACAGTTGGGATCTCAAGGACGACATGTTGGGATGATGACTCACACACAGTCTCAAACAATACTAGCGTTGCGGCTTGAAAATTACTAATGGCAGAGTTTTTTTGGTTGTTATCTAACAGATTTTCTGAGTGAACTGTGGGATCATTTATACTATAATAGCATTATGTAATGACGATGAGCCTCACCTGCACTTAGAAAGCAAGCCTATGGTGCTCCACCCTCAGCTGAAAGACAGTTGTTACCAAATAAAAAATCTAATTTGACACTATATAGGTTCATATTTTTTATTTGGTAAGCACTGGGGTTGAATTATGACGTTACAATAGGGGTTAAATCATTTCAGTTTCATGCATCAGGAGGTCAAATGAAATCAAACTAGCTGCAATCAACAGCAAGCAGCTGTATTCCTCTAGCAGACATGTGAAGTTGTCTCCATTTCTTAGATACTGGATATTTTGGAGCATTATTAGGTTGCCTAAACAAATAGCAAACCGAATATCTACTCCCACTGTTCCTTAGTAAGTATCTGTGAACAAGTTTCAAAACCATCACAACCACAATTCTACCACAGGACATCATGTGAGTGGAGTGACCGCCACACAGTGAATGAGTCATTCATTTCTCAAGTCTGTCAAAGGACCAGGAGTATATCCCACCTTGATTGGCACAACCATAGACCATTTGTTCTGTTTCATGAAAACCTCTAATAAAATAAATGGCCATCACTGCCATGCAGACTGCTCATGTAAATATTGACACGTTCTCCACATCGCTCATTTCCTGTTTTATGAATGGCTCACATGTTCAGCTGGTGTTTGATCCAACCTCCAAACATCCTTCTGAAGTTTCTGTTTATCTAGAAACATAAAAGAGGTAACTGGAAATAGATTGTTTTGAACAGACAGGTGCATGCAAATAAATATAAATCAGGAGGTAACTCTTGACAGTGTGGTGCAGCATAAATAATTTTACAGATGACAGGCAGTGGGCTGCATCGTATTCTAGTCTTCCCATCGTTGTTCAACTGGAGAACATGAATGTTAACAGTTCTGGTAGCAAATATAATGCAAGGATGACTTTTAAATGTCCCAAGATGAAATCTCAGAGAGGCTGAAGTCTGACCAAGAAATGAGCGAATGCTATCGGAAAGTGTCGCGGTGAAAGCATGAGAACGGAGGGGATCCGCTTTCCATTTCAAGCTACTAATGTGGCGGAGCAATTTAATATTCACAGTAATATCAGCAGCTTCCAACGCAAGGTCAGAGACTTGCTCGGTTTCATGTGTACCGGCTTTCATGCCCAGATAAACAAACCTCAGGCCGGTGCGACCCACATTAGTCCGCTGCTGCCTTTGGCCCAACACCAAGCTGCAGGAGCTCCACCACAGACCCACTGACATGGAGCAGCCGGGCCAGTGGCGCTGTGCAAACTGCTGGCTTGGAGGCATCCTCATATCAGACAAGCATGATGCATTTCTTGCACAAGTTGACACAGGGTAATGCGGTTTAGGATTCATGAAAACATACGGTACATCATGGTGATGTGTATGGACACTGCGTTACTGCATCTGATTGGTGTTTCAGCAAATATGAGAACTCCACAAGAATTTCATCTCAAGAGCAACAGAGTGTACTGTTTTTCCATTGATCCATTCTGGGTTTCCATTACAATGGTTTTCTCTGGAAAGATATTTCACACTTGACAACACACGTTAAAATAGTTTGGCATCTTATATCACATTCACCTCTCGCCAATGTAAATTCCCTGGGAGGCACGAGGTATAAAACCAGATGTCCCCAATATGCAACAGCCAACCAGGCACTGCCTAACAAGCTGTTGACCCTCTGAGCAAACAAAAAGCCCTCCGGGGATTCAAACCAAGTCTCTAGGGCATCGCAATATAAGACGTGCACCATCAGCTGTCACACACAACTGCATGACACTGTCAAGACATGTGCATAGAATTATCCGGGGTTAGTTCGTTGATACAGAAATAACAGGATGAGGATTTACTCATAAGTAGAGTATTAATTACTTTTGACCGTAACATTAATCAACTGTAACACTAAAATGTCAACAGCCTATAAATGTTGTAAAACTAGATTAATGAGCACATATTTTTGCTACAATATGACAGTAATTCAACCAATTTGTTTAATAATTCATTGGGATATCTGAATATGCCAGGGCCATATATGTCCATATGCTACTGACCTATGTAGTCTCAGTAGATGCCAACAGAGAGGGCTCACTTTTGAAAATAGGATCTGGACACTGAAAGATTTAAAAGCCATATTGACACAGCATGAAAGAAAGAAGGAATCTCTGACCACACTACGACCATCTGATTGTTGAACCCATTGTAATCAATCAAGATAGCTTACAAAGAAAACAACAGAGATGTGTGAAACCTAACCTCCTGCCAAATTTGTTGGCAGAGGTACAGTAGATATCTGGGATTGCTGGACGTCCCGGGAGGCTTTTCAAACTTGGCAAAATTAGTTCTTGTAAATAAGATAATAACATTTAATTGGTTATATAAAATGGCCATGGAATTTGGACATCTTAAACTATATGTGTCTAGTAAAATAATGCAGGACACTTTATACAAAGATTGAGTCAAGAGTTTAACACACTAATCAAGCTGTTCTTTTATATAAATCAATGTGTAATTTGAAGTGTGCCACAGAAACCAATCAAAAATTATCATCGAAGTCCAATGACTTATGAGGTGTTTTAGCTAGTGGTTTTGTTTTATGCAAATTTACAGTGTGGTTCAGCCTCACTACTGCCATGAACCATATTCTTGGCAGAAGCAAATAGTTTTCTTTAGACAGTGTCCTTCCAAGACTAACAACAGCATTCGTTGTTTCAGCAAATGCTCCAAAACAAAATAGATTCATGTTTAATGGTAAAGCCCTCTAGCAGTTGTAGGAATAATTAGTCTTGTCTGTGGGTAGCAAAGGACGAGGCTGGGTAACATTATTATTGAGCCACAAAGTATGCATATGGAAGAGGTCAAGGTGGTTGGAGGTGTAAAATAAATACGTTGGGCTCTAACACTGAAGATCACAGATAATTTCCTGCATCCTAATGACAGTCTAATAACAGTCAACTTTGGTTTCATGGAACCTTAACCAAGCACCCAAACCATGATCTTTCCCTAACCAAGATGTTTTTGAGGCTAAACCCAACCAAGCCTTTACCATAACATTGTCAGAACATACAACTAATTGAATTTGTAAAAAATTTGGAAAGCAGTTAAATTACATCATCCTGTCGATAGGGGCGTCAGATCAAAAAACACTTAAATGTGTCATTCTGTAGGGCAACTTCCAACAAGGTATTTAGTTGTTACATTTTAGAGGACTTGACAGCAAACAAGCTTTGATAAACCTACTGTCCACTACCTGCCCAGCAAGTAACGGCAGAAAGGCAAATTGGGAAGACAGCGGAGCATCTAGTGGCTATTAATTACTTCAAATTGAATATTAGTGTTGCTTCACGTTGGCCATAGCAACCGTATAAGGTGATATTATGTAAGAGCTGAGTGTCTGTCAGCAAGTTCTGGAGTTCATCTGATCTTTAGTGGCCATAAACTGTAAATGCAGCTATTTTATGGTAACTTTAAGGTGCGTGGCAATAAGGCGGATTTATGCTATGGTATCAGTTGACTCAGTGTGGAAAAAGAGTTTAGCACGGGTTATACAGCCTCCTAAATTTCCTTTGGAATGTGATCATTATATAATTGCTAGCTTGCACTTTAAGGTTTACCCATGAAGAAAATATATATTTTCTTTATAAGTATGTCAGTAATTGATTAGCATTGTCATTTTCAGTGCACTCTACCTTCTACATCAATATGGAAGTCATGGTGCGACCTCTTCCCGACAGCTTGATTATCCCTGAATGGAGTGGCCACAGGGAACGTCCATTCAAATGAGGACATTCTTAGTTTACATAATAAATCAACTTGAGTTGACATATCTCGCTGGAATAGTGCTTAAGAGGACATAAGTCTTACGAGGACAAATCTGGTGACTGCGTCTTTAAGTCAAATAGTGGTTTCTTGAGGCAAACAGTTTTGTTTACACGTGTCGTCTACATGAGATTGCCCTACTCAAAGTTATCTGGATGGAATCATTGATCCAAAAGTCCCAGGATTCTACAAACAGCAGACAAAAATGCAGTCTCCTTATGTGCTTGCCAAAACATCTCCCACCACAGCCAGCATCCAGTCTTTCTCTGCAGACTCCAGCTACAAGGTCAGTGTCTCCGTCCCTGGGACCAGTCCAAAACTGGTTTCCAACAAATTCCAAAATCAAACCAAATATTTACAATAGAGTTGTCCTCTCCTCCACAACTTAGTTTTGTGTTATTTTCCAAATGTCTTCATCAATGATTAATTAGTTTCTTCTTCTTTGACAAATTCCAGTCCTGTAGACCGCAGTATTAACCTCAGGATGATGCGGCATTGCAGAAAAGGAGCGAATAACGCTTGTGACAACATGCACAGTACCCTATGGAAATGTTGGCCAACACGCAGTGTGTTTAAACAATGTGGTTGCAGTCCACAGTTTGCTGAGTTCACCATATAGAGTTCTCGACTGTAGCGCTGCATCAATTGCTTATGGTTTTACAATATATTAATGGGTGCACTTGGTTTGATAAGCTCTGAAAAATACTTTTGGTGCCATTTATTAACGCTCTGTCTCTCTCTCTCTCTCTCTCTCTCTCTTACTTTCCTCCTGTCTACATGTGTTACTGGTATAGTGAATTTACTGGTAATTGACCAAAGTTCTGGCTGAGCTCTAACATCTCTTCAGTTGCTTGAAACTTCACTTTGAAAAGATAGCATCAAGCTTTCACTTGAGAGAACAAGCCTGCTTCCAATGAGACACACAGCACCTCTGTGGACCTGCAGGGGACAGAATATCCTTCAGTAAAGCCACTGAGCTCTGCCCTTCCTGTCACTTACCACGACACTGGGTCAAGATGTCAGGTTATGATGTCATTCACACAGGCAGCCATTCATTCACTGAAGATATTCAGATATTACCGTTCCTTCAAGTGCAGAATATATGTGGACATAAAAACCCTTTAAAAGCAACAGTCTCAAAGTTTCCAGTTGCTGTTGGAACGGGTCAAAGTATAACTAACAATTAGAGAGCCATTATTATACTGCAAAGCTACATGTAGAGAGACAGAAGGTCTGATTCACACACCAGCACAGCACAAGCATGTAAGGATGCATGCAGTGCACACACACTGAAAACAATAACACACACACACACACACACACACACACACACACACACACACACACACACACACACACACACACACACACACACACACACAGAGAGAGAGACACACACAAACAAACACATTTCACTCACCTATCTTCTGGCTGCAGATCCAGAGCAGGAGGAAGCAGTAGTACTCCATATGTTTGCCGGTGCAAGCGTGCATGTGTGTGTGAGTGTGTGTGAGTGAGTGTGTATGTGTGTGTGTGTGTGTGTGTGAGTGATGATTGCTGTGAGTGTGTATGTGGTGGGCCGAGGCAAAGAGACCCAGTGGCGGGTACAGTTAAAGATCCCACTGTGATTGACTCTAAGTCTAAGTTAAAGTGCTGCCTATATCTTGGGGAAGTAGGAGGGGACTGTAGAAGGAGAAGAAGAAGGAGGTCCAGTCTGACACTGCAGGCAGGAGTACTCAGTCTCTCACACACACTCATTCAACTCAGTTTGACTGGGTCAAGACTCTCAAATGGCTCATTTTTAGGCAGCGTATTTTTGTAGTTGACTCTTCTGTCTCCTATTTCCATTTAATGGTACTTTTTACTTCAACTCCACAACATTTCAAAGGGAAATATACTCCACTTTATCTGACACTTAGAGTTAGTTACCTTTTACATTAAAGAACATATATTATGCTTATATGATATGGGGCTGTATTATGAATCTACCTGATTAATGCTCTAACGCTCTTTCATATCTATTCATTTGTGATAAAAACAGAATAATACAGTATTCTATGATAATATAACACGGAAAAGAGCCATTCACTTTTAAGTACATTTTGCTCATAATCCTTCTGTTCTTTTACTTATTTTTCATTTTGAATTTGATGACAGGTATTTTAAAGGATTGGCATTTTGAGCTGTCCAGGTGTTAAAAGGTATTAGAAGTACCAGTTTTTACAGTAAAATATTCTAAAAGCCCATGTTGTAAATGGGGAATCAATTTAATATAAATCAGTGTATCAGAGCCAAGTTGTAAACTTTAGTTAGACATGTACACTGATTTCCTAAAATAATTGAGATCACTTAACCAAAAAGTTTGATATTCATTTTTTTGGAAGACAGCGGATATTCTCTTCATAGAAAATTGAAACAATGGACCAAACAAACTTTCCAGAGATATTTCAACAGTAAATCAATAACTTTCATTCCACACCTAAAATGTCTTCTGTCAGACTCCAGCTATGCACCACACGTGCTATCATCATGGCACGACCACAAAGTAACCAGTGTATTAACAGTGGAACACGAATGTGGGGTTTGTATGTTACCTCATACCCCTGCAGCTGAACCATCCAGTCCTAACTACAGAATGTATAATGATCCCACTTATGTAAAAAGACATCGTTTGTGTACATTAGCTCTCCTGAAATTCGTTTGTGGTCATCTGGTAGATCTCCAATTCACTACTTAACCACTGTATGTCACATAAATGCACATCTTTCCGAACACTGGCCTCATTTTTACTTTGGTTTAGAAATGTACTTTTTCACTGGCAATGAGTCTTTGTTTTAATAAAATACATCAACAGCTTCAATAAACCACGTATACAGCCATGCACAAAATGTTTGAATGGTACTAAGCCATGAATCGTTATACTCATTTAACTAATTAAATCATTGTGTGTGCATTGTATAAATATGAATACTACAAGAATAGTGCGTTTATTACTACTATTGGTCATATTGCCGATATTGTTGCGGTCTATCTTATGGACATATTCATTGCTGTTTTATTCCGTTCTGTAAGGCATGTTGGACTATGGAATTAATATGCTACTGTATATGAATAAAATACAACATAAATCTGTGCAAAAGCAATCTTTTTATATTGACAATGGATCAAACTATGTTTATTGTGAAAGGTGTTCGCTCGACTCTACAGTTCCATTTTTCCTAGCGCACAACTTTAATGTTATACACTTCCACCTCTCTCGTTATCCTCATCATCAGCTGCAGACAGCCTGTGTTCTCAGCAGAAAACCCTTCAAAACCTACTTTACTCTATGGCAGACAACGTTAGCGCCTAACTGGTGAACATAGTGGAGCATTTAGCGACCTAGTATGGCACCCACCTGTAACTCAAAGCGGGCACGCCTTCAATTATGCCTAACTTTAGGCCTGTACGAAATTGAAGAGGGTGTGTTATATACAAATTAACTCCCCGTACAGTTGTCATGAACAGGGAAATTAGCTATAAAGACCAAATCCGTTATTTGTACCGAGCTGTGAACAAGTTGGGCCTTTTAACATATAGGAATGTTACGATACTAGAGGTTGATATGATAAAATATTGAAGGAGCTAGGAGGTGAGGCTTACAGGGGGGGTTGAATGAAGGGTTTAGGGAGTAGAAATAAGTACTGTAGCTTTCAGAAATAGGTGTCCCGTACATCTTTCCATAAGTACTATACGTACAGTATCCTGAGCAGACAAGCGGTCAAACCGCCCACGTGAGACTGTGAAGTGCCTGTGAAACTCATCATGGAGATAAATCCATGTCCCACGTCCAGATCTGATATCAATCCTGTGAGCAGCTGTCTATCTGGAAATCTTTCAAACTGATAAATATACATCTTTGGCTCTAACAGACACTTCCTCTTGGTTTGCAATGACAGACATCTTTTTTATTTTTGAACACAGAGCAACTACAGATCAGACAAATCAAGCCAGTGTTTGCACTTTCACGACTAAGGATAAGCCTTCAGAAACATAAAAAGAATCAAGACTTGCTTTCATTAAGGATGCTTAAAAGCTCATTGTTTTTTTTCCCCCTCCTTCATCACTTCTACTCAGTAGACTGCTCGCCCCTTTTCACTTTCAAGTCAGGAAATTAAGCATTTTGCCTACAGCTGGTGCCTGAAAATGCCCACATATATACTGCAGATGTAAATATCAATGGGCAGGGTTCTTAAAATGAGTTACTGCATTCGGTGTGTGAAAGTAAGTGATAGTTCATGGTTGGAAACATTACAAATGTCTGCCTTTCACGTTAGGGCTTGGGCTCTGTCTTAAACTATAAAAGCATCAACATGACACTTATGTTGTGGTATGAAACATTCACAAATTGGAGGGGAAATTAAGAAGTTACAGGGGTTTGGAAGTCATTATAAAGTTTTTCATGAACATGAAAAGTTTCATAACAAGGATTGCTTCCTCCAGTAATGTGGGTACAAATTCACAGCTCAACAATCCCCCACTGTCAGCTTGTAAGACAAATGATAGATCGGAGAGGAACCTACAATTAATATCTGGCGCTCTGAATGAAGGCAGTGTGCCAGTGCACTTCAGGACTTGGGCTCTATTTGTCAGTGTTTCAGCACCAGAAGGGGGTGGTGGGCAATTCTCCCCAATGCTTTGCTGCTAACCTAAATTGCCATGTAGATATTTGGAGTTAGGGGGACCAGAGGTGATCTAAACGAGTGTGAAAGAATGTTTTTTTCCCTCCTACAGAGTCCCGCTGTGAAGTGCAGCCTGAAATCAATACTGAACAGGAGCTGCACTTACCTCGCCTTTTGAGGGCCCTCTCTAACACCATACCACAACTGCAAGCAATTACCTCAACCACCCCAGGATTATCTGTTTGTGTGCAATATATGGACTGTCTCCGCAGGCAAGAACGGGAGCTTTAGCCAGACACAAGACAAGTCCTCTGGGATTAGACATTCAGAGGCAAATAGTCAACCCTCATCAGAGTTCAGGCCGGTGTGCGTGCCTCATGTTGAGAACCCTTCACCCGTCATATTGTTGTCACATGTGAGACCTCCAAGCCTGGTCTCTGGAGCTTTTATTTAACGGTTTCTGCGTTGCTTCTTTCTGAGGCGTCATTACTTAGGCATTAGTTCAACAGCCAAGATTGCTGATGCATGCCTTTGGATGGCAATGCCAATTCTAAAAGCCAATTCGGAAAGCTATATTTAAATCTGACTGTTTTCACAAACGTTTTTCCACTTTGATTCAGTGTTTCAGCAATTTTATTCATGACTCTGCATTGCATCTTGACAGGTCAGGAATGAAAGTTCTTCACTGAAACAAAAGCGTTCTATATTTTTAAAATCTGTTTTATAAAGACGCATTAATTGATTTGTGGCGACTGGAGGGTAGAAAAAACAAATACATTGGTGCATGTAAATTTGCATTAATACCTCAACAATTCCAACACAAGTGTAACAACATTGCACAACAAAACAGAAAAACGCCTCCAGTTTTATACATACAACCAATACATGTTTTCTTTCTTTCCCCGAACAGACAAAAATAAAGTGATGACTAAGACCACCTCTAAGAGCTAAATACAGTACATTCCCTGACCCTAAACCTGCTTATAATCAATGCTATAAAGTAGACCTTTGATTTCAAAGCCAAGCATACACAAAGGCTTTTCAGTTTGGTTGGAACTGAGAAAAACATTTCTCTCTCTTTACTGGTCTGCTCTCAGATCTGACTGTCCCTGAGGATGGACTTCCACAAAAGTACATAGGCTCTGAAGCACCAAAACAGGAGTGTTCACCTTTTGACTCAAAAAGATGAACCAACTGGGAGGACGGATTCAGAATCTCAGCAATGGGTGTGAAGACTCCACCATCTACTGACACTGGAAGATCCACATGCAGTCTTTATGGCCATAGTCTCATATCCTGTCAGTCCACTGACTGCCTAATATATTTCTTGGAAGTCGTTCTTTAAACATTCAACTGTACATGCTGAAGCTTATTGCCCGTGGAGATGTTACTTTCCACAAATCACAGCCAAGTAATGCAGGAGCAGGATGAAACAATGAATGGGTTTTTAAAGCAATAGAGCACACACTCAAAGTCCTCCAAGGAGCTTTTTGAAACATGCTGCTGTTCCAGCGGCTTGTCTTTGGCCCAGTATCATCGGCTCTGAGGACGGCAGGGAGAGATTACTGCACAGTTCCAGCAAGTAGCTCTGCTGAAAGCATTAACCTGGAGAAAGTGATGGGAGGTCATCTGAAGGAAGCTCTCTGTCAAGCATTATGTGCTCCAGAATACATGAACCAAACAAGACTCCATCAATTATCCAAAATGGAAATGGTTTGACAGATTAAACATAGGTTAACATTTCTCTATTCTAATGTATTTTCACCAATGTCAACATGAAAATAGGCAAACTGGACAAATGCTCAGACATGGAAGAGCCAGTCAGATCTGTTATTCCACCAAAACTCTAATCATATTTATTGCCCCTCAACGGCTGAGCCTATGTAAACAAAGCACAGAAAAGATTAGATTACAACACATATAGAGGGAGATTCTCTGCTCAGGTGGACATTATTCCTCTATATTTTTACATAGTTTACTTCTATATTAATGCTCTGAATGTTGTATAAAGAACCTTTACATAAAAGGTACATAAATCATTAGCAGTAAAATATAAACTAAGAATAATCATAATGCCAAATGAGACCTTTCAGAGGATTACTGTTAATTAAGAACCCATTAATGTGTAAGTAGTACTTTAATTTTGTAGATGGCACAAGTGGAGCAGCTTTTAACAACCTATACACAGTTACGTGTTAAATACAACTTTTTTACACGGTTGTATATTAACCAGTAGCTACAGTTTTTAGATAAATGTTGTGAAGTAAAAATAAATTATGTATTTGAGTAAATCTATTGACGCAAATGTTGTTGTTTAAGAACAGGTAAACAAACCGTCGTAAAAATGTAAAAGCATACATTGTCCAATTGTATCCTTGACTATTATCGTTACAGATTTAAACCCGGGTCTTTTGTTCCACCAAATGTATTAAATCATCTTTCAGGAATGAGAGGAGAATGGTCAGGAATGAGAGGAGAATGGTCTACCAATGTTGAAGCAATGCAAATCAAAGCAAAGTGAGCGGATTTGGAAAAGGAGAACTTGAGTGACAGAATGCAGGCCAAGAGGAATTCAGTGGTCTTTCAGGCTGCCACGCAGAAATCCTTTTACTTTACAGAATGCAGGCAGTGTTTTTTAAATTATTTTTAGGGTTACAGCGTATCTTGAAAACCTTCTTGCTGTTGCTGTAAGTTGTGAGTATGAATGTGGCTCAGGAAATTTCCTTTGTTGTGAAAAGTGATGCGTATATATCCACTCATAAGCAAAGTTATACTTTGATGAGTAAATAAACATAACGAAGATCTCTTTCTGTGTCTGTCAGTTAAACTGAAACCATTTTTCTTTGCTTGTTCTGTATTTGCTCTCTGGATGTTTCCTCAAGATGGCATTTAGAATAAACAGTCTATCATGCACGTAAACTCAACCCGAGACCTACTGTATGGTTTTAAGCTTCAAAGACTGTCCAACTGGAAATACGTAATACATCCCACATATCATTATGTGAAAGTCACTGTGGTATCTTCGGGAACTGCATACTTTATGCTGAGCTTCTGTTAATTTTGGGGATAAATAAGCAGCGCTGGCAAGAAAATAGAGAACCAACTCCCGTCATTTATTTTATTTCCCCAATTATTCCTTTCATGGTCATGAAGAGCTGAAGCCTGTCCTAAGATGTGTGACAGAAATAGCAGAAAGTTACCACACACATGTCAAACAGGCCTGGCACAGATAGGCAGGCGCAATTCATAGCTTTATGGCAATGTCTCCAAGGATCAGAACTGAGGTAAGTATTATCTCTCGTACCAACTTTGTATTTTGAACTTTGTGGAGAATTTGAGAGTTTCTCCAGCCATTACCCTTCTGATAATTGTTTGAGGATGCCTTTAGTGGCCATTAGAGGACCTGCATCTTTAACGCACTTTTTTATATAATTTGTTCAGATGTCAGTCAGCAACTGACTCTCAAATAGAGTCAACATGTATCTTTATTATAATTATTGAGCACTGGCTTGAAAAACAAAATGTTATAAAAGCTGTAAAATCCTGTACCAACATTATTCATTATCAATATTCTTTAAAAAAATGTATAAAATCAAATTGTCCTGTGAAATTTAAACTGACTGCGGTTAGGCTTTTCAAAGTGCTTTGCAATTTGCCTCTTATTCCCTCACACACCGATGACAGCAAGTTACCGTGCAAAGCACTGGCCTGACCATCGGAACAATTTGGGGTTCAACGCCAAAGGAAACTTCAATATCTGGACAGGAGGAGGCAGGGATCAAACCACCAACCCTGTTATTAGAGGAGTACCCACTCTACCTACTGAGCCATAGCCGCCTCATGTGAAAGGGATGCTCAACTCGAGGAAAACATGAAGAATTAATGCTAAAACATGCAGCTCTATGTAACTTTTTTGTCTTTTTAAACTATATTTATAATAAGACAATAATATTTTACTATACGTTAGTAACTGGAGATTTGCCAGGTGGAAGAAAACTCCAAATGTATGTCAATGTTCTGTCTGCTCGATGTATACATAGGTAAATGTTTGCCAAAACTTAATCTATTACAACTTTATAAGCTGGTGATGACAGAAATAGATTAAAGCATCCTTAAGCACCAGTAATCAATATTTGGTCTAACATATTAGCTATAATAGCTAATATTGTTTTATCAGCTTGCTGAACCTTTAACTTTCCTGGTGTCAATATTCACCCAACTACACAGTTCTCATCAGGAACTTAATGTAATGAATCTGGACTTGTTGGATAGAACTTTATTTTTTCTTCTCGATTTGACATTGAAAGTCTAGTGGTGTCCAAAACACAACTGTCACCACACTACTTATGCTGTTGACAGTTTAGCTGAAGAATAAAAACTTTGGTTGAAGGATCTACAGCGCTGTGTTATTAGCCACTTCATAGTTTGTTCGGGGATGTAAATTCATCAGTCTCAGAGGACCTTTACTCAGTGTTTCTGAGACTTGGCTTGCTACTGTACTTCAGACTTCTGGTGCTGCTGGATGCACCGTCGAGGTCCAAATCAATTTAGGAGTTTGAAAGAGGAATCATCATCATCACAGGAACCATGAATCTTCCAGTGGTTCACAGAAATGCTTTTTAGCCAGTCAACTTGCCTCCTTAGCACACTATTTAACTCTGTTTTGTTTTACCACACATCCACAAAGAATATAACAATTACTCACAATGGCACAATCACTTTCCTAGTTTAATGCCTATGAAAGGTATCAATAGACTGTATATTTAAAATGAATGTATAAATAGTCACATAGAGAGAATGAGAGAAGTAAAGGTTTCTGTCTGGGCTCGAGTGAGTCATTCTAACTTTTCCAGATCTCTGGCAGAGCGTTGTGCAGGTTGAGTTGTGCCAGTAGCAATAGTGGGAAATAAACTAATGTGGAAACTAAAGCCACACACCATAAGATGGACGACATTGGAACGCCGCAAAGCTCACACATCCAGAATCGGGGCAATGCCATGTCTCTCGACACCTAGCTTAAACACAAAGCCTTGCTGCCCATGTGAAATGGCTTCCATGGATGTAGTAATGTGCTATATGCCAGTATGGGATTTTTTCCCCAGTCTGCCTCCTTATAATTGATACGATATAGTCCTGAGTTACTTTCCGGGACAAAAATAAATTTCTCACCACATTATATCCAATCAAGCAACGCACAACTCAAAAGTCCTCATTCGAAGACATATGTCATAATGTCCTGTGGTTTCACATACGCGTCTGCCTTCGTCATGTCTTCATCATGGTGGAGAACACACACTCCTGTTTCATTGCGTTTGCATTCACATTCATTGCGAGACAGATGGAAAAATTGTACCAGGCTTTTTTTCTCCTCTTGGATCTCAAAGGAAAACCAAACTGTCTACAATTTTCTGCTTGTAATTATTAGGTTTCACGAAGCTTATACCCAATTGTCTGTTGCAGGTCGACCACTCTAACACCAAGTTAAATCCCTCTCACAGACATTTTAAATGCAATCCTTATGACAACACATCAACGCTTAATGCAACACATCTTGTGGTGTGGTGTTTCCAAAGGGAAAGTCTACGTGTGATGGTATTTTATGTTGTTTTACACCCAGGCAGCTACTGTCCCAACGAAAGTTTAAACCATCTGTTTATTTTTGTACCAAGCTTGGCAGTTTGTTTGCTTAGTAGAAGACAGATTCAGTGTCTCTAACTATGTTTGTATTTTTCAAAGAGCTATTCATTTTGGCAAGCAGAAGGTGTCTTCCCTAAATAGGTTCTAATCCAGTTAGTCTGTGCTGCACATTGTGTTCAAAAGCATCTGCCAAGAATAGAGTGAAGGCCTCTCGGAGAGCACAACCTGCATCCATTGCTTAGGTTGAGATTTAAAAAACGTAATAAAAAAATTTAAATATGATGACCTCAGCATAAATTAAACCGTGCTCCTGTATTGATAGAAACAGAGGTAAAACATATTTGTGATACTAGATAAAAATGGGACAATGATCATATTAAAATACCAAATTACAGTTTAAAGCGGTGTATCTTCTGGGCAAAAGTGTATTTCCAAGATAGCAGTTATCATTTAATTATGGTTCAGCAACAACAATTTGGAAGGGATGGCAGTGAACGTTGGGTAAAATATTTTGGACAAACCATGCCACCCTCAGGTACATTTGAACAGGCTAAGATTGCACTAAATGATTGGACGTAAATTCATGGTCTATAAATGTGTGAAAATGAGCCATGGAAAAAAAGAATGTCACAGCTACCTCTACCCAAAACCACCAATATATATGTAACTGGTCAGTGCCCCATTTTTACTCTGCCAAACAGCTGGTGTCCAGGAATGAGATGTTTAGCTGGAAATACCAACTCAGACTTTCTCAACAACCCCTACTGCTCTGTGATTTACAGTAAGAGGATGGCCCAGTTCCAGGAGCAGGTTCCAGAGCTGCACAGGGTCCCTGCATGCTGAGCGTCTTTCCACTGCCAGGCTCAGGTAAATATATCCCCTGTAGATGGCAGCTGGAACCCCCCTGTTCAATTACACCATTTATGAGCACTGAGTCCATTTTGCACCTGAAGACCGCTGGTTACAAACTTTCCCAAAGGGTTCCTTCTGCTTTTACATCACTGGTCACAAGCCTTTAGATGTCTTGAGAACATCACTTCTCTCATCATTTACAGTTCATCAGCCTCCACATGCCTGTCTGATCAGAGAAACCAAACATGGATGCAAAATAAGTCTGCTTTGAAAGACTTTAGACCAGATTTACTGTAGACAATTAAATTATAATTTTTGGTCTTCAAACCAGAAATAAATGATGGCCTTTCACCGAATTAGTGTGGTTGTATTGTCTCTCAGAGCTTCAAATACTTGTCCCTAACACCAGCTGTTTCCACACAGATGTGACTGCACACATGAGCTATTAGCTGCGACTTGATCGAGAATTAGAGAGAGACTTCTACACAACCACATTAGGCAAAAGCAGATTGCAGATGGACTGTTTTTTTTTTCAGCAGATTCCTTCGTGATTATTGCACAACAACAGACACCACTGTGCATTCATTTCTCGCTTGTCAATCTAAAGCAAGCGTAGACCCTCTAAACATCTGAAATGTTGGTTTTAGTCATCAACTAATAGAATCTTACATTTTTAAAAATATTCTCACGAAAATATGAAATCAGAATGTATACATAACAAAATGCATATAGTACAGAATAAAGTATTCAAGAAGTACATCGCCTGGAGTATATCTTTGTGAGGTTTTAATATGATCTGATATTTCTGTTTTGCAGAAATTCCATCTAAATTGCTTTATGTCATAATAATTTGAGGCAAATGCCTGGATTGAACCACACTGTGTCACATGTTCCATGTGGCAAGAATATGCCACTGGTTTCAGGCGGCTGGCATTAATCAGACCGTGCTAGTTTGATTTCCAGCTCAATCAAAAACAATCAGGAGGGAAGTGGGAATGCAAGCTATTTGTCAAATATAAGCAACGTAACAACAGACCAGAAAACAGAAGGAGTCAAAGAGCAGACTGAACATTACAAAATTGTAACAAATCCCTCCGTTTATTAAAGATCAGAGATATTTTTGATTCCTAAACCACCCAGAGGTAGTTCTGATTCTGTTAGAAATTAGAAGACAATACATTGACTATTGCCATTTTTGAGCTTTCAAGCAACTGACCTGCCTTTTTGACCCTCAAATGTAGGCTAACATGATTCAGGAGTCATTGTTTTCCCTTTTGGCAGCACACTGGAAGGGATGCAGACTTCTACAAAGTTCAAGAGCATTCCTCTGCTTTTACGATAAGCCGTGGCCTGTTAGTGCTGAGCCTGGGTGTAAAAACTTCAGGCTGGCCAACAAGCTGTGTAAGCAATGATGGGGGCTGCACTAATTGAAGAAAGAGTGTTGGACTTAGTGCTGGACTAGGAGCTATCCTCGCTGGCCTTGTTGCTTTCGAGATAGGAAGACCACACAAACACAACCACACACTTCGGTTTGTGGTACACTATCATCTCAGAAGAAAGAAAGAAAAAGACAAAAGAGTTCCTTAATTTGTGTGTGTTTGTACAGACGGGGGATGTGAATGGGATAGTGATGACTTTGTGTCCAAGTTGTGGTTTCATTCAAAAAAAGATGGCAATAATTTAATCTGGAAAAGGTATTTTCAATATAGGAATGATTTACATTGTCACTGACTCATCAATCATGGGTGATTATTTTAAAAATACATATTTTTCTCCGTTTAATGTCTTTGTACTAAGCTAATACTAATACTAATACTAATACTGAACTTATTTGTTTAATGTCTGAATTATCTGTGGAATATCAATACCTGCCTCAGCACTGTTATAGCACAGAAAAGCCATAGAAATATGAGTCAGAAATGTATCAGGTGCCAGTCTGGTAACCTAAATAGAAACCAAATGTACATAAAGGTACTTCATATTTATTGGTGGGGACAGAGCTGACCAAAGGAATATTTAAATGTGCAGCGTCTGCCAAACTGACTCATTCAGTTCAGCGAGGGATCCTCTGAGAATAATAAGTTTTGAATGCATTTTCCCCTTACTTACTGACTTTTATGAGACAAATATATGGCCTTTGGCTATTATAAAGAGAAAATTAGTGAACTACAGAGTAGGATAGCAGTTTTTGGTTCTCTGTCTCTAATGTCACATAATGAAAGAACATTTCTGTCTGACCTTAACGAAACACAAGTGGTGAGAGTTATCTTTTTCCTGCTGTACATATTTTTGACAAGAAGTTGTGTGCTATGTTTCCAGTATATTTTTCCCCAGTATTTTAGTACTATTTGATTGCAACGGTCTGCTTAACTGCTACCACATGTTAAGCCTTTGTACTGCTGTCATTTGACTTAATGTGAGTGTGTTGTTTTCCAGACTCTGTGTGTGGTGAATGTGTATAAGAGAGAAAGGGGAAAAGAGACAAATACATTGTGACAAAGAGAGAGGAATAAAGAAAGAATGTATATGTGTGTCCGGTTACTCCGCTTGGATCTTTTTCCTAAAAGGGCAGCGATATAAATCACTCCATATCACTGATGTATCTCCCTCCTTAAAACTTCCTAATTACATTACCTGGTGCCTTTATAAATATTTAATTCAACAACAGGGTTACCACGGTCATTTTAAACAACAGCAATTCTTTATTAATTATAACAACATGATAACAGCATTATGTTCAAAAGCATCTCTCCTTGACACTGACATAAATCAGGGTCTGAGGTTTGACAGTTTTCCCATCAGAGGACTCCTTAAATCTGCCCCGATGATCGGCAGGTGAATAAATAGAGCAAATGAGAGGATCTAGGAAGGGAAACGTAGCTGGAGAGGAGACTTGGACTAATTTAAAACCGGTGGAAAATGACCGACAGGAGAAGGCGATACGTTTGTGCGTTGAGTGAATAAACTGTGGAATCGTCTGCTCACGGGTGAGCTATGCATCACCAACACAAAGAGGCGCACGCTGACGAGGACTCCGCAGTGTGATTAGAACCTCAGTCACTCCCACTTGCTCCCTATTTCTGTCGACCTCTCTCAGCTGCTTTGCTCGCCTCTTTCCATTTCTTAACAGTTTCTGAACAGTCCCACTCGCCCCTTACCCTCTTTTTTTCTTCTTCTTCACTTTGCTTCAGATAGAGGAAGTGGTTTGTGTGCAGATTGTGGCTGACTGGAACACAGTGCACAGCACTGTGGAAGCCGAAATGTGAGCCCATGTGCATTAAATGTTCCACTAGAGCAACAATTTCTGTGAGGGGAAATCATGCGGTGGGCCAGTGTTAAAGACTCTGAGGGGGGCAGGGGAGGCTCAGTCAGGGTAGGAGGGAGAGAGAGAGCTGGGGTTAGTAATGGGGGGGAACCAGGACTCTGAATAAGAACTGGGCCATTCTGGTGGTTGAGTTGGGTTGAGTGCATGTCATAAAGATCTGGATTTAAAATATGACCACATACCTTTGTCACATTTCTTCTTCTTCTTCTTCTTCTTCTTTTTCTTCCTCCGCCATCATTCTTGCTGTTCTCTCTCTGCTGTCAGCTGGCCAGAAAAACTAAAGAGAAATACAGAAATTAGTTGGAGAGCAGAAGAGAATGTGCATTAAGTGTGTGAGTGTTTCAGGACACGGAAACACAGCACCACCTGTGGATAGGCCTAAATCCAGCACATATTCATTTTTTTGTTTAATTTGAATTCCTTGCAAGGCTCAGAGGAGGGCTGGTTGTGGAGGTTGTGTGCTAGTTTACCAGCGGATTTACAGATTTGTAGTTGCAGCTCATAAAAGCAGCTCTAAGAACAGCCGAGGAAAGTAGTCGCTGACTGTGGATTAAATCTAAATAAACTTGTATTGTCACACTTGTCATGTACACGGCACAGCACACAAAGAAATTTAGCCTCTGCAATTAACCCATCCTAGTATTAGGAGCAGTGGGCAGCTACTGTACAACCAGTTTTGGGGGTCTGGTGCCTTGCTCAAAGACACCTCAGCAGTGCCCAGGGGGAAAACGTCCACACTCCAGACTTGGTCCGTGTGTTTTCTGAGATGCTGCATGAGATGTTTGAGCCCTGTCAGCTTCAACTCAAGCATAAAATTGTTTTTTAAATTGCCGATGCAAGCAGCCTTTAGTCTGCAAGATTAGTCATCGCCTGACTGTTCGTATAATGTGGGTTCTGAATGGTGAGTCAGCTGAAGGGCTAAAGCAAAGGGGTCCCTACAGGAGCTTTCTGATATTTGATGGTTTATTATTCATCTTGAGTCTGTTGAACAGTGGATGAATACATCAGATGCATCTGTTTAGTCTTTTGTAACAGTCATGTGCTGAGCGAACGGATTAAATAATGACTTACAGAATAATGCTGCCTCCTACTTTACTTAGAGGGGAAATTAATCATGAAGGATTCCACTGAGCACTGATATGCACCAACAGGATGAATAAAACAATAAAGGTAATCCATATATATATATATACAGTATATATATTACAGAATGTGAAGCCTTCTGGCAGAGGTTGAGGTTTCTAGATATCTGACAGCACATCTTGCTGCTAATATTGTTATGAAATCATTACAGGGTTTATCAGCTGGGGAGAGCTCACAAACTGCATTCTAGTTTGCGTAGAAATTAAAAGAATAAATTCTCAAGCAGTTTAAGAGCATATTAATCAGTTTGACAAGCTTGCAAAAGTCTATATTAGCACTTGTATTCATTTTTTCCTACAAGTGTCCTAGCTACATTATGAGGGAATAGATATGAAGGGGCTTCAATCGGCTGTTAAGTGCATAAAATATGCAGTAATGAAGGGAAGTAAATGTCTCCATTTTACACAGCATTCATGTTTATCAAAGTCGCTGTTGATAATGTCTTGAAAGCAATAAATCATCACATTACTAAGTCAGCAGTGTTTTGACAGCTAATATACACAGATGATTAGCAGCTCTCAGTTGTACACCCTTAGACCCTTGTTTGTTTGGGAAGGTTTCGAAATTCAGAGCATTAAAATGGCAGCAAACAACGATTTAATATGTCAAGTGGAGTGATGGCTACCTACCTGAGCAGAGAATGAAGTCTCTTCCTATGTGTGTGTCCTGCTGTGCCTGCATGTGCCCTACTGGCTAGCTAACAACTGATGCTCTGCACTCATATGGTGGTTACCCCTAATAACACCGTCCTAACCCAGGTGTTCCGCTCTGTCAGCACTGTTGCCATGGTGAGCACTGTTCATGACCGTGAGCTGCTAGTTGCTACATTTGGTGGAGGGCCTCCATCTCTATGTGGACACTTCAAGGGGAGGCTGGATGCCTCCTTTTAGGTAGCGAAATACCGGAGACTAGTAAGTGACCTTGCCTGTGTTCACAAGGCTGCTATCGGCATGACTCACCCCATTCAGTAGGTTGTCAGCTGCCACAGTTTTTGGCAATGTCATACCCTGTCAGGGGCTCATTAAAGAGTTATTAATCCCCCAAACCAATTTTTTTTTTACAGATGAAAACCAATGTATATTGGTATTAAGTAGTTTTGATGGATTCAGGTTCTAATCTCATTTTAGAGTATTTGAATTCTGCAAATATGCATCGCGACTGCCCTCTACTGATTGAAACTTGGCAATTGAGCTTTTGCTATTAAACTGATCTGGAGTCAGGTGACGTAACGTACATCGAGCGAAGGATTGCCGTTGCCCATTTAATTGGCTAACTTTAGCCTTTGAATCGCTCATGCTAATCGCTAGCATACACATTACATTACATTTCATTTAGCAGACGCTTTTATCCAAAGCGACTTACAATAGGTGCATTCAACCATGAGAGTTCAAACCCAGAACAACAAGAATCAAGAAAGCACAATTTCCTCAAGAAAGCCAAACTACCAAGTGGTATAAGTAAGTGCCATTTAAGTGTTACTAAAGTACTACGATATATATGTACACAAACCCTTTTTTTTTTTTTTTTTTTTTATTCCAGGTATAGTCGGAAGAAATGTATTTTTCAGCAAGGCCGAGATCCTCCTTGTGGCACTGGCACCGCAGTGGCAAGTGTCAGTCAGGCGTCAGTCAGGTGTCAGGACTGTGGCAAGCGAACGACACTCGTTCGGCAACCCTGGCATGTTAAATGTCTTTAAATACATTTAAAGTATTTAAATACATTTAAAAAAAAACATTTAAATACATTTAAATACATTTAAAAACATTTAAAACATTTAAATGTATTTACATGTATTAAAATGTATTTTGACGTGTCTTATTGAGAATTTATGAAATTGTACATGCGCAATTGTTGAATAAAGAATACAAAATTAAATTTAAAAAAAAGAAGAAACTGCCAAGCTGAGTGGGCGGAGCCACATTTCCTGGGAACACTCATTGTTGTTACGACAGGTCAGCTGCCGTAAATCCTTTTTATGATTCTAGTTGAGTCTGCTGAGCCCCCGTTCTCTGTATACATCCTTAGAGCAACCTCGTTGTGATTTTTTTGTTTCTCATTCATTTTATTTATGTATGATTTTGCTGATTTTTAAACAAAAAGGAACAAAATAAACTCTTTCCAAATAATACATTTTATAGTCATTTACAACAATCGTCTAAATCATCCTTTTTATTATAGACGTATAGATAAAAACGTTTTTAAATACAAGTCGAATAATATATCCACTTGTCCTCTACTTGTATGTAGGTGTCAGTGCCAATAGTTGTCACAGGAGTACCACCACTAGTCAGCAAAGTGCCACCACTAGGGGTCCGACTATTATCACTCGTCAGTGAAGTGCCACCACTAGGGGTCCGACTATTATCATGGATGGTAAATGGACTTGTACTTGTACAGCGCCTTTCTAGTCTTCTGACCACTCAAAGCGCTTTAACACTACATGACATCATTCACCCATTCATACACCCATGCCCATCAGGTAGCTAACATTCATACACCGTAGGCTACAGGAGCAATTCGGGGTTAAGTGTCTTGCCCAAGGACACATCGACATGGGCTAGCGGAGCCTGGGATTGAACCGCCAATCCTCTAATTGAAGGATGACCATGCTCACCACTAAGCCACAGTCAATCACTGTGGCCCACACAATCACTCATCAGTGAAGTGCCACCACTAGGGGGCCGACTATTGCCACCATGGTTTACATGGATCATGGTTATATCTGAACCCTGGTCTTTAATATTTAGCATTATAGTTATTATTAACAGGGACATTTGCAAACCACCTCCGTGATACCCATTATCCTACATTGGAATAATTAAACTGTCATAGACCCACCGTGCCACCTACTGACAGCCTGGTACAACCTGGCACTCTGTGGCAGCTAGTGGCAATCGTCTGACATCTGATGGCAGTCTGAGATGAACAAGACAATATGCTCAGCTGACAGAATGAAACCCAAGAAATTAAGAAGATATTTTAGAAAAAATGACACTGCAGTCACATCTATAAAAGAAAAGTGGTTTGATAAAATGTCAGTAGAAGTTGTGTTTTCAATCACTGAAGAAAGGTGAATAAAAGTGAAGGGGGCTAAGGGGGGCACACTCCTCTGACTAGTGGCAATCATCTGACAGCTAGTGGCACTTTGCTGACTAGTGACAATAGTCGGCCCCCTAGTCCTGACACCTGACTGACGCCTGCCACTGTCAGTAATCGCACTCGCTGTCTCTCGCATTTTTAGTTTGCGGCAGAAGATGTAGAGACTTTCTGCTGTCCGCATATCCCAGCCTTGCATGTAAACTCCAATTCACAAATGTTTAGAAGGGTTTATACTGTATTTTGTCACAATAACAGTCCCTTTACAGCACCCACCTAGCCATTATAACAATAATCAGCATGCTAGCTATACTAGCATTAGATCTAGTGAGTTGCATAAGCTAACTAATTGAAAAGGTAATGGCTATCATGAACGGTAAATTGAAAATCCCAAAAATCCAGCTATATGTTAAAGTAACTAAGACGAAGCCCAGCAGTTTTGTTCTGTAATCGCCATGAAATCAGCTAGGAATTATCAAACTAATGTTAGCTAGCTAACTACCTGGCTCCTAAATGAGTAAAATGTAACAACTTAATGCTTGCACTCTAGTCACATCTTAGGAAAGCACATTGCTGTTGCCAGTTTTTTTTTTAGATAATCAGTCAATGACATTGATTAACCAGATTTTGTAAGGTTCTGTTGGCTTAACTTCAAGTCCACAGGAAAGGGATAAACGGCTTGTGCTGTGCTGTGATTATAATGCTACACTGGTTCATGGAAAATGGGGTTTAGTTGCTCTTTAAGAGGCGATGCTGGTGTCTAAGGGGTCACTCTGTCTCCCCCAATGGTAGAAATAGGTCTGACTCAAGTGGTCCTTCTGATTGCTGTGCATTTTGATACAGACCTTTTTTCACAGCAGACATTTTAACAAATCACCAAAGGAACAGCAGAGGTGTAAATAAATAAAAATGATTGAGGGCTTCATTCCACTTAAGGAAGGTCCTGGTAGTATGATGTTTCTCTGGAATAGCTTATTTTGACACTTGATGTAACCAAGCCATCGATAACATTATCAATTTCACCTGTAGGGCCTGCAGTGAAAATGTTTTATTGTGTTCCATGAGAGTGCAGTGTACCGATTGCTGTGCAGTGCATTATTTATCCTGTGGTGTGTGCAAAATATATCCTAATTCACTTTCAGTGATGTACGGTTGTAGAGTGACTGCCTGTGTCTGTAAGGGGTTAACTCTTTGCTTTGGAGTGTCCAGTTGTTTTATTCTTCTTACAAGTGTTACAAATAAGTCTTCCAAAAATCTTGACAACATAAGGACATTTTAAATACATTGGCAATACTTGAGACAAACCGCTTGGAGGTATTAATATGACTTCACCACACGATGGCAGCACAGCATTAAATATGGTGGATTCCCCCAGGTTACAGAACTGTCAGAGTCTGAATAGTAAACTAGGAAATGAAATTCCTAATGCAAAACAGACTTTCCAAAATTCACTGGAACAGAAAGGAATCATGGATTTAAAACATACAGCTAAGCCAGACTGCTGTTTATTAAAATATATCAAAATGAATGTTTTTGACTCCCATTCATGGAGAGTCAAAAACAGTCTCTATGAATATTTTTAAAAAGTTATCTCCTTTCACCTCCATTTTCTTTAAATGATCATGGTGAGGTCTGGTGGAACATGTGAGACATGATGGCTTTTCCTGGTCTGCAGGCCCCTGCATTTTCCAGCTCTACCTTGTGGATAAGGTCTGTTCTTCCTACTCCTTTTTATGATGTAAATTGGACAAATCACATACTTTCAACAAATGGACAGTGCTATCATACTCATGCAGGTTAAATAAATGACTAACCAATTTATGTGCTCTTAATTTAAATGGGCTGACATGCTAGGGTTGAGGATATGAGTCTAGGATTGTCAATACACCCATGAAGCACAACCTGCTATATTACTATTTTAGCTTTTGGATGTAATAATACATGCCCAATGTGCACAACTAAGTGCTATCATAGCCCAACTTTGGAGGGACAGTATTGTAATCCACATATTTTCTCATATAGATTGTGGAGACTCCCACCCATGCACACAGAAACAGGAAATGATATTGTTCTCGATAGGATATGCTGGAAGTGGAGCCTGAAATGACACTCCCAAAGACTGAAATTGAAGAGCGACGTTACCACTGAGTGACAATATGGGCAGGCGTGATAAAACCACAGTGAGACAGAAAACCATAATGCTCAGCCTGCAGTGGATAACTGCTATCATGTCATTCAGTATGGATCCCTTCTGTCTTTGTGACCTTCACTCCAGCACATGCAGACACTTACAGTACACACGCACGTACGTTTGCAGATGCACAAAAAAACAAAGCCAGTATTGTGGGTTGCAGCCACTAGAGAAGTCTCACACAGCTATGGGAAGTTGAGCCATGGTAACTGAGTTGGAATCTTGGCTGTCTCTAGCGTCCCTCTATTTTATACAATTAGTATGACAAAGATGTTTTACTCTTTGAGAGTGGCTGGGTGCCTTTGTGCTTTTATGCTCGTGTCCTTTCTCCTCGTGGGATTAAATAATTAATTTGGATTTAAGACTTAAAGCAACATTTCAATTTAAGATTCAAATAGTTTGGACATACTATATGTGCTCAATTACAGTTTGCTTTCGCATGATATTTCATGATGCATCACAATCAGGCAAATGTGTGCTACATCAAATCAAACTGGTTCATTGCAAATGATTTTTGATGATTTGTGTAATACAAAAGATTTTAATTCAAATTTCACTGGAGGCATTAATTTAAACAACAGAATGTGGTATAATTATCACAATCATATTACAATTTGATTCCACTCAAAATTGAACAATAATATTGATTGTTGGCCTATAGTTCAGTGTTAGACTGAAGGATACATGCAGGGATTAGGTGAAGGGTAAGGAAATAAACATAATCAGAGGGTCCTCATAAATACAGCTTTACAACTTTTGCTGTGTGTGTGTGTGTGTGTGTGTGTGTGTGTGTGTGTGTGTGTGTGTGTGTATTCTTTTGTGTTCATGTTTATGTGCCTACTTCTCTATAATGTTTTCACTTCTAGAAATAACTAGATTCAGTGTAGTCTGGACTGCAAAAATCTAAAATGTTCTTGTCTCCTCCCATCAATGCCTCTGTCACTCTCACACACCCACAGACACACACACACACACACACACACACACACACACACACACACACATGTATACACACCAGATGACGTGCAGCTAGCTTCGTGCCGAAGCAGCAGACTGCGACACGGTGTCCAACTCCCTCCCTCCAACCTGCCTCCATCCCTCCCTCCCTCCCTTCCTCTCTCTGTTTCTGCAGTCCTCTCCTGTCCCAGGCAGCACTGCTCCCGCCTCCTCCTGCAGCCCTGCCTGACTGCTCATCAATAAGCTGTATTAGCCCATCACTAATCATATCGCGAGAGACGGCAGAGTGAGAGAGCAGGGCAGCCCGACTTCGTGTGCATCGTCAGTGTGTGTGTGTCTATGTGTGTGTGTGTGTGTGTGTGCGCGCAGTTGGGGAGGGAGGGGTGTATCCTAGCGGGGAGCTTTTCCCTGTTGTAGTAACCAACCGCACACCGGCTGCCAGCCATTACTTCACTGCAGCAGCAATCAGCCCTTTCGTACTTACTGAGCCAGACACACTAACCTGTCTGTCCCCTCCTCTTTTCTCTCTCCCTCTCTCTGCATATTCAGCAGAGCTGCCCTCCTCTCCTCCTCATCACTCTGCCACTCCTGCGGCGTTGCTCTTTGCTTGAAGGGGACACTGGCCTGCTCCTCACCCACTGATTCTGCATGACTGTCACAAAGGTAAGACCGCTCTGGATGGGGTGCAACTTTCAGGATGTCACCAGTGATTTGGTCTCGGGGTTGGATTGTACGGTGAAGGTTATTTAAGGTGTTATTCCTGTGTGTGTGTTTGTCAGTATAGAAATGAGTTTTTGAGTAGGGTTTGGAGTCGCCTAAGGATGTATGTTAATGTGTGTTCCTATTAGAAATGCGGTCCGATGATGAGACCAGAATCAACTTCTGTCATTACACTCTGTAATCTGCAGCGTAGTATTACAGGCCGGCAACAATTCATTCTGGGTTTAAGGATTTTTTTTTTTTTTTTTTACAGTATCTGTGTAGGAGCTATATAAACTTTATTTGGATGGAAATAAATGTAATACCAGGCCTGGCATTTGAGGACAACTGTTTCTTTTAGGTGCTGTGATTTTGTATACGACCCCCTTTCAAGCCCAGTTATCACACATACTGCATGTGCAGGATTGTTGAGATGTAGTGTTAGTGATCATTTTTGGAAGGTTTAATTGTTAAAGGTATTTTCTTTATTTCTCTCTACATAAGAGCTGGTATGCAGGTTGGGATGATTTGTTTGCTAGCAGCTGCAGGGAGTAAAGTGTATTGCCTAAAGCCTGACAGTGGCTTTGGCAAATAGTGATTTATAATACTAATTAACAGAAATATTACCATTATGATATGCAAATTCTGCCGAACAGTGAATTTCTAAGTACTTCACAAGAAAACATAACTTGAGGATTTCAGATTTTATCAGTGTGGGTGCGCTTCAGTCACATTTGTGGCTTTTCCTTGATCCACTGTGGCTTGGATTGTACCTCATTATGTCAATCATCAAATGAATAATGTAATAACTGTTCAAACCCTCGCATTATGGTGACTCAGCCCCCATTAAGGGAAGTAAAGCAGGTTCCCAAAAGGCAAAGTAAGTGTTGGGGTCAGGCATATAGCAATCTGGTTGAGATTGTGCCAAGTCTTATGAAAGTAGAGATAAGTCAATGAAGTGTCCTCTCAAGTGACAACAACAAATATGTGTGTGTGTGTGTGTGTGTGTGTGTGTGTGTGTGTATTTTATCAGTCTCAAGCTGATCTGAAAGTAGGCGTGTCAGCCTGCTTGGTTGACTGTTACGTGTGTGTTGGTGTTTGCAGTCTGTGCTTTACACTGCAGCAGCCGCTTAAATCCTCTTAATCAATTAACAGAGGGAGAGCGACGAAAAAGAGAGACGAGAGAAACAGGAAGACACACAGAGAGAGGAAATTAGCACACCTACTCCCATGTAGAGAATTAACCTGGACCAAAATAGATGACCCACTGTAGACACAGGACAATGGCCTATTTACTCTACTTACTGTCACACACCTGCAAGTTCCACACAAACGTTCTGTTAATACAAAACGGCATAGTTTGTATTTCCAGCCTGCAATTCAAATTCACAGACGATCGCTTTCCAAGTACAGTTTTGCCTGCCTGTGTGTGAAAGAGATTGTGTGGGAGGTGAGTGCACTGCTGCGTAGGTGGACGTTCCCCACTACGAGAACTGGAAGAGGGAAAGGTCAGGTGCTTGTGTGTTGGCACTGAGCCAAACTTAAATCTGACTGTAGACAAGACCAAAGGCATTGCAGAGAATTTTAATGAATACACACAGATTATTTATTTTTGTCTTTGCCTGCATTTGGATTTCCTACCTGCAATTATGGAATGGAAATGAGGTGAGGAGGTAGGAGTGAAGGAAAAAACTTGCTCTGTAAAAAAAGAGAGCACATTATAGTAGTACCTAAAAGATAATGGGTGTGTGGGAGCAGAGAGAGAGAGAGAGAGAGAGAGAGAGAGAGAGAGAGAGCGAGAGAGAGAGAGAGAGAGAGAGAGAGAGAGAGAGAGAGAGAGAGAGAGAGAGAGATTCTCGGGAGCTGTTTTCATGGCTTTGCCTGCCAACAGCAGAGAAGTCACCTTGGGAGGGAAACGGGACAAGAGCTTCTGTGCTGACGGGGCTAAACGGCCTTCTACCCCTCAGCACACAGATACACACTGACAACATTCTGGAGACACACTCCATGCGATGCCTCTTAGCATTACATTATAGATTTACTGTGATTTGTCACTGAGGCAAAGACATTCATGCATTTAGCATAAGCTTGACAGTAATGTCTCTTTAAATTAGCCAAAATGTGCATGTCGTGTTTATGTCGCGTTGGCTTGTGAGCGCCAGCGCTGAAACTAAACAACACACAATTACAGAAATGTCTGTATTTCTTGAAGTAATGCCTCCTGGATTATCTCCTCAGACCGATTAGCACAGCAGTTGTCAAAAAGGGAAAGTGTCTGTTCTCTTTTAGGAAGTTACAAGTTGTTTCTTTTGCTGTCAAACATTGTGCATCAACAACTCATTAAGTGGGACAAAAGGAGAAATAAAACATTGATGATGCGTCACCAGATTTAAAATATTTCACACTAACACATCAGTTCATGGATTATGTTTGTTGTTGTTGGCTAATTAGCAAATGTCAGGCCTGTAATCAATGCCAGTATCGGAACAAACAACAACGATTTATAAAAACACAATCTATATTATATATTATATTATATATATTGAATGTTGTTTTGGGCTGCTGTACATCTCATTCATTTGATTTTCTCCCAAGAGATGCTACTAAATTGGTACTCTGCACTTCTAAGCGTGTATATGATGTATTGCACGTGTAGTCTATATGGAAATTCTATACCAAAATAATCAGTATACAATCATATCAGGACATTAAGTGAAAAACAATGAAAACCTGCAAATGGTAAATTAAATCTGTTCGAATGATCATGAAAACGTTGTTTTGTTTTGTGCTGGTCATGGAGATGTTGGTTTAGTCTGTTGTGTTCCTGATATTGTGAAACATTTTCACAGTGGCATGTTTTTCAAAATCAAAAGTGTTGATGCTTTTTTAATGTAATTGTTCTGAATGTCTGTTTGCTCTGTTTCTGGAAAATAAGTATTCTTACCTTGCACCATGACACATCTGTATTTACACATTTATGAAGATACGGTGTCTAGTTATTTGTGTATTTGTCATTGCTAATCCCGAAACAACTATTTTTCCAGAGCACACATACTGATGTGCAAACATCAGCAGCAATGCTATCGCAGTGGTGATGAATGTAAACATGAAGGATGTATGCTGATGGTAGAAGTTGCCAGTAGTTGTTTCAAACTGTGGTTCCCAAAGTGCGTGCCATCTTTGAACATATCGACACATAAGAAAAAAATGATACATCTAAAAATCATTACATTAACATCTGTCTAATAAGAAATGATTCCACAGCTAATGACAGCTCAACTCACGGTTGCCGGTCGTCATAGTAACACAACGCCCTCTCAGGCTCTGGAGTTTTTCAGGGGCACAGCTGTCAGAAAAATAATGACAAAGCACGCGATGGAGAGATTTGACACAGCAAACGGAGCTCAAAGAACTGAATCTGAGCTTCTAACAAAACTAAAATCCCACTGAACAATAATTTTGACTGCTTGTGTGTGGGGGGGTGGGGGGGGGGGGTATCCATCGTTGTCCATTCACTGTGGTAATGCAGGTTTCATGTTTACTTCATATACGTGTGATCTGGCCCTCTCGTCTCTGGCGTGCATGTAAACAGGACAGGTAACTCACCTGCAGGTTGTGCTCTCTCTCCCTACATCAGAGAATGTGCACAAAACCAGGTTTCAATAACATGGCTGCTACTCTATTTTTGTATTTTGTCCACATTAGAAGCAAAATTTTACTTTTGAAGAAATAAAAGAAGTTAAACATTTTTAGTGTATTCAATTGTATTCATTTTTGTATTTTAGGTTAAGTTATATATTTGTCAATCTGCAGATCACCAGCTTACTTTTATTTTGAGTGATTTAAGGATGGGCCTATATTATTTGAGTTAATATCGATTCGACATGACATCTAAAATTGTTAAAATGATAAGCAAACATAGTTCCTTTTGAAGGGGTGCCGTGGTGTAAAAAGGTTTGGGAACCTCTGGTGTCAGATATTGAGTCTCTAAATGCCATTGAGATGTACAGCGTATGCATTTATTATTTACTGTTACAGACACACGGACTAAACCGAAAGAGAAACCAATTGCACACAGTGAAAATAGGTCAGTGCATGTTTAAATCCATGTCCTTTGCTTTCAAACATTACAGTCTTACTGGACTGATTCCTTTGGGAGACAGGATCATAAGCTCTTTAGCTTTTTAACGTGGACACTACAGTCTATTGGCAATAACTTATTTGGGCCTGGAGGTTTATCTCCTATATTGCTAACAAATATCACAATACCTCATATTGAACATCATAAAATGGTTGGTAAAATACATGAGGGAGGTGCATTCCCTAAATTATGTTATATTATAGGTTTATGATCAGAATCAACTCTCTGTGTGTAACTTCGCCAAATGCTGCCTTAGTGCTGGGACAAGGACTTTTAACACTGCTGAAGGAGATGGATGATGCAATACTTATTAGAGTTTTTATAAATCACAATACAAAGTACTGCAATGTACAAACAATGTTTTTAGAAATGTTTTTTGTCTTTGTTTTGAACAAAATCCTGCATACTGTCCAACTTGCAAAAGTACATTTATTTGTGACGTTTCGGACCTTTTATCACGCAAATTGTTTGTAATAATGACAAACCATCTTAATTAGGGAGTGGCTGCAATTGTGCAATGAATCACACATTTCATACCTCACGTGCATAAATACAAAACATCAATTTACTATATGAAAATCAATATTATATATGCAGCGAAAAAGAAACATTGTATAGAAATAATCACAGATGTGCCCCAAAAATACTGACATTAAATGGGTAGATTCCCATCAGATGAGGGCTTAAAGCCCCAAAGGCTAAAACTCATTCTCTCAAAGATACATCCCCAAATATTGTAGGTTACATTTCTAGATTAATCTGTAGGGATATATGTACATAGCAAATGAAAAACTATCAATAACTAAATAGACACCTCAAGGCCTCACAAAATTCCAATAGGCAAAAACTTCCTTAATGTATAGATATGTTAAATATAAGCCCCAATAGGGGATTTCAGTCAAACAAAATGCACATATTTATGTTTGTGAATGAACCTAACTTAATAAAGTATTATTAATAATAATAAATGTACTTACTGAAGTGTGTAATTTGTTCTTCTGGTCTGCCTTTGTTTGAAAGTACATCACAGAGAGGCAGAAAGGTGTATGAGATACAACAAAGGCCCTTGACTCTGTGATATCACAGTTACATGTTATGCATGTTCATCCATGACACCTCACAAATTATTATTATATCTGAACTCATTCCGTGTTTGTATTCTAAAGTCCTTAATGCAAAAATCTAGCCACACAGTCAACAGAAAACCCCTTTTTTGACCTCTTTTTCTCAAAAGGCTAAACTGGTATTTTTGCACGTTTTAACCCTAGAAATGACATTTGTTTGCGAGATAAATCTTGAAAGTATGTACATTTACTTCCATTCATTTCCATTCAAAATCTTCTTGCAGATACAGCACCAGAAGATTGCTAATCTGCAGAATATTAATTCTCTAAATTCTTTGGCTATGGCGCGAAGATAAGTAGAATATAGAATAAAAGTAAAAGAATGACATGTCTTTCTTGAGTGAGATGCTTAGTGCTGCATACAACATGCTGCTTTCAGCGGTGTAGCAGAAAACTGCCAACACAGCGAGCACATCAGGGCACAGCATGGGATTATCATCACTATATCTAGACGCTCTGTTCTCATTGCGTGCGTGTCTGTGTGTGTGTGCAAGGCTGGGTGGGAGACACATTATGTTTAGGTGGGTGGATAACTTCCATTACTACTAAAACGGTAGTGTTACACAGTGTTAGAGATCTTGTTGTTTCAGCAAAAGGACAAACCTGCTGTCTTTCGACCTGAAACCGCGAGGCTGTTTGTGTCTAAATCCTCAAGGCTGTTCGACTCTCAAAGTAGCTCAATGAAACCCTGCAGCTCACAGCTGCTCCCTTACATAAGATAAAAGTAGCACGAACAAAACCATACAGTAAAAACTACTTCAGTTTGATCCATAAAAGACCACTTGTCCCCCAGCAACACAGGGGGGTAAAAGAGGCTAGCTCATAGCATTGATCGTTGCCCTGAGTTACCGTCCTGTCAGTTTTAGTTTGGGCTCAGTCCACAGGGCTCAAGGGAGAGGCATAATGGCCTCAGCGGGATTTCCCTGTGCAAGACACTGACCTCTCCAGAAGGCTGAGGTCACGCGACCCTTCGTCTGCCAAACGACCTCCAGCCAGAAACGTTGGGGAAATAAAAGCACAGAAGGACTGAACCCTGTTTCATATTCAAACCAATCTAGGAAACTTTTGAACTGTGCCATAGAGCATAACGGCAAGCTGCTGGCACAGAAAAAGTTGAACAGACTATTTGGACTGTTCCTTTGAATACCCCTTTGATTAGAAAGCTGTGATTTGCACGGCAACCCCCGAAAATGGTCCAGTTGTTTTTGGTTGGATACCACAGAAAGAACAGTGTGCCAGGCCTGGGGAGGGGGCTGGGGAGGAGGACAGAGGGACGCTGAGGGACCGAGATGAGGGGGCAGGGGGTGGGTGGGGGGTGGGAGGGCTTTTGGAGTACCCCTTTTTGTTCCTTTAGACACGATAAATGATGGTCATCTGTTCCCAGAGGACACACATACTGATGTGTGTGTACATATATACTTTAGAGGACCCTTTATGACAATATTTATTTTCTGACTTATAAGTCCAAACTTAACCATCTGCACTGAGCCCCTAACCTCGCCCTAATTCCAATTTAAATTTAACCCTTAAACTAAAAGCCTAGCCCTCAAATGAGATTTTGCAAATGCTTTTACCCAATTAGGACCCCCCCACCCCACCCCCCCACTCCCCGCCCTGAATGAACGCACAAAAAGGTCAGACTTGATTAGAACCGATGAAGACCTGCTACTGTCAAAAACTGGGTTTTTTTTGTTTGTTTTGTGGCTTTTTATCAAAACTCTACAAATGAGTGTTTGAGGTTTTCTCTTTTGCACATTTTAAAGCCCAGATGAGCGCTGTAAATGTTCTCTCTTTGCTCAAATGTCTTGAATCTATAGGTCTAAAACTCAGCCCTCACAAAGATAAAAGCACGAACACACACACACGCACACCCGCGTATAGCTAGTTTCCCTCTAGCAAAAGCTTTATATTTAACCATGCTGACGTGAATTCTATATAATTCAAAGTAGCATACCAGCTGTGTTAAGTGTGTTTGCAATTACATATATGCAAACACCCCAATTATGAAGGAGGCCCACTCTGCTCCGATGTCAGGCACACACATGTGGTTGGAAAGACGTCTGAAAGCCATTTTCGGAGTGTTTATGGTACGGCTTCTGCTGTCAACGGTGAGGCTGTTTAGACTCTCATAGCATAAAACGATTCAAGATACATTTCAAGATATGAACGCTCTGACAAATGTGCCTTTATAATGATTTTATTTGTCCAATCAAAATGGAAAATTAACATTTGCTGTAGAAAGGCTGTGCACGTTTACGCACACTAATCCAAGCACATCCACATTCAAGCTGTCTTAAATTCTTTATTCGGGGCACCTCGCCCACCATAAATCTTAAGTGAGTCTGATTTAGACCACTGGCCATTTGTCAAGTTTACTGTTTACCCGCACGCTCTCTCACACACACCGGCACATGGACAGGCACATTAAACTGAGAGCTAAATCGCCAACCTAGCAACCCAAAACCTGCTATTCCTGGAGCAGGAAAAATACACAACAGTTTAGCAGATTAGGAATTGTAAATTCAGAATTAAGCTTTTTGGTTTCTTAGATTCACTGTAAATGGAACAGATAAAAGAATTAACACGGGCGAGAGCAAGTGTGTGTGTGTGTGTGTGTGTGTGTGTGTGTGTGTGAGGAGGAGGGGGGCAGACAAAAAGTGTGAGAAAAAGGAGAAAAGTTGTGAGAAAGCCACAGAGAAGTATTCACCACAGGAAGACATTCAGATCTCATGAGCTCATTGCCTGTCAGAAAGCTTCCTATACCATTCTCTCTCTCTCTCTCTCTGTGTGTGTGTGTGTGTGTGTGTGTGTGTGTGTGTGTGTGTGTGTGTGTGTGTGTGTGTGTAAGAGAGAGAGAGAGACTGTCTGTAAAATTTTCAACATCTTTGCGAAAAGCCTGTTTCCAAAAGAGTTGGGAAACTCTTCATTCCACGTGTCACTGCATAAATCATTCCTCCGCTGTAAATGCGTTCACACAGTCCAGACTCTCACATAATAGGTGACTTTCTCACCAAAGTAGGACTTGGATTCATTGCGAAAAGTGCACAGGGGAAAGCTTTGTTGTGGATTCTGTTGGATAGAAGTGTTCATTTTTGGATTCCCCTTTTGGGAGGTCGCTGAAGCGAAAGAGGAGGCAAGAATGTGAAATTATTTATGAATATCCTCCAACGGAAATAAAGATCCAGGGGAGAGTGACCATTACCAGCATCCCTTTTCCCCTCCAGCTGAGATTAGGTGCACATCCCATGGAATGTGTGTGTGTTTGTGTGAGTGTGTGCGCGCGCGTGTGTGTGTGTGTGTATGTGGACATGTGGGCGTGTATTACTCATGTTGTGGGGACATAAATCTCTCACTCACCTCACTTTTGAGGACAAAATGCACCACCCCATAATGTTAGGTTAGGCTTAGGTTACGGTTTTAGCTCAGTCTCCACGAAATGAATGTAAGTCAATGTAATGTCCTCTAACGCGATGGAAACCCGACTGTGTGTGTCTGTGTGTAGTACTGTACAATCAGGACATAGGATGTGCTTCCTGTTTGCGGGCCCAGAGCCACGGCAGTAAGTGCATTGAGACAGGTGGATGTTTTACTTTGTACGTGTGTGTGATTGTGTGTAAGAGGATGTGTGGTGAAAAGCAGTTTGTACACTGGTGCTTGGTGCTCAAACAAACTCCAAGTTGATGGACTGTTTCATGTTAAGATGCAAGCAAAATAATCTGCCCAGAGGATTCACCAGTATTTCTGTTTATAATCTTCCTGATGCAAATATATGTATTTTTTAAATGCACTGCAGTTTTCTTACATAAATGGAGGCTACAACTGCATTTCGTTGAGCAGCCCAGTCTTGCAGAATGATACTGCAAGACTTCTATTCTTGAAGATGCCCATCATCTGGTACTCAGACTTGAGTGTGAGTAACATGAGGTAATTACTTTATTCCAAAGAAATTTCAGTTTCAGCTTCAGTTTCTTCAAGAATTTTGCAGAAAATGAATTTGCATTTCAGAAAATAGATTTTTTTTCTCACCCCCATTTGCAGTACGATTTAATACGAGTTGAAATTAATTGCTAAGATGTTTTTCAGTTGATCGCTCTCCTAGATGGATACCCGGTGATTAGGCTCTTTCTCGTATTCATCCTTTCTTTCTTTTTCTCAATCTCTAATTTGTTCTTCTCCCCTCTTGTAAATGTCCTTTTGGCCTTTTTATGTCGAGCAATCTGTCCGTCTTTGTCTTCATCTGGCTTTCCTTCCTTGGGGTCCTAAAACTCCTGTGGCCATAACAACAGAGTTGCAGCGACACAAGAGGCTCTCTTGTCAGATAGTCTCTGTCTGTGGCACATTGAAATAGATTGAATGGCCTGCAGCAGCTGTGAGGATGTTATTCATATCAGAAGCACAACCTTTTACTGACATTCCTAATATATTGTCTGTCCCATTTATATCAAAGAGGGTAGGCTGAATACTGCCTGACTGCTCATGCTTCTTTTTTTATCAGACTGGTGAGGTGATGTTGCCGTGTTCCCAGGTCTGAGAGATGACTTGAGTACAAATGTATCGTAACCGATAGGAATAATGGTCATAAGACTCATATTGTATTAAAATGGAATCATCCCCAGAAACCAACCGTCCCTTTTGAGTGTCACTTTGACTCAATACACGGAGCTCTTCCAGTTTAAATTGTTCAGTTTGGTGATCAGAAGCACTGAGAAAGGAATGCACTCTGTATTTATTTTGAGTTTCACTACAGTCGCGCTGGTGGAGCTGCAGCGGTCAATACATGTCAACTATGCGGGCCATTGCAGTGCCACTGCAGTGAGAACCGGGGGGGTCTGTTTTCTCACTGGAACAGTAGCTGCCTGGTTGGGAGACTTGATGAAGTGTCGTGGAATCTACTCACATCATCTTATCCCACATCACATTCCCAGGCCTGAGGCTGACAATAGCGACGCTGTATACTGGGCTGTGTTTTCATTTCTTGCTTGCTTGTGCAACGTCAACTCACATTTGAGACATGCTCCGTCAGCGGTGTCGACGCCTAACGTTTTGTGATTTGTTTATTTCTCGCACGCGGTCAGGTTGTCGGGTATGATGTCTCGCTGGTAAATCACTGGTTCGAAGCATGAGACATATCACATTTGGACATAAAGACTATGAAATCATCTTTGTGCGCATTATACTGTAGGTAGAACTGTATTCTGCACGGACTGAGACAGTCGAGAGCTGAGTGAACATAAAAGAGCAATGAGTGGGGAGTGGGGCAACGAGTGAGAGCACATCCATGAAGGATGATACTACCACCCACTCTCTCTCGCTCTCTCTCTCTCTCTCTCTCTCACACACATACACACACAAACACACAGACATCCACTTGGGAGTTCATCGGGGTCAGATTCAGCTCTGTATTTCGCCTATGGGCACAGATAGCAGTGTAAATATAGATATCAGAATCTCTGCAGCCCAAATTGTATTTCCTTTCCTCATGTGATTTATTTCTTACTACATGTTCCTACTATTCAATCTCCTTTTGTATGTAACATATTTCTTATATCCATTCCACAATCTGTGCTGTGATCTGTTCAATGCTGCTAAAAAATTATACACAACAGTAACACGTATAAAAATGACTTTTAAAGGTAATTAGTCATGGTGGTTGACTGTTCTGAGCTAATTGATGAGCCCATGAGGAGCTCACATGAACCATGAATACATAAGCCTCTAATAAAGGCAGTAGTAGTACAGTAGAAAGCCTGCTGTGTCAGCAGTTTGTTTAAATGGCTTTATCAGGCTTGTTTGAGATCAGTTTGGAGAGATCAGACGCGAGGTATTGTTCACAGGAAAGCTATTGTTGCTACTGGGTTCAGGTCAGAGGTCCTCCAGGGTCACTTTCTGTGTTGGCAGTGTTCATAGACGGGAAGTTGGTAAAATGTAGTGCTCTTCTTGCTGCTAGTGACTCCTAGTGGTCAGTCAGGGTGTCTTGCGGAGTTAATAGGTTCTAAGGTGGGTGTGGGGGGTGGGTGTGGGGGGGTGGGGGGGTGGGGGGGGCGTGAACAGAACAGCTGTGGTGAGCTGGCAGATGAAAAAGAACAAACATTCTACATTCTGATTTGTTAAGTACATCATTTGAAAGGTACTTTGTATTTGTCTTGAAGACCTTAGTGTAGGCAGCGACATGACACCGCATCACTCGGTTTGATTTATACTGGAATTCATTTCACAGGGCTGTTATCTGATTTTTCCTTCAGAGTTTTTGCCGCATACTTTTTTTTATGAGAAATGTAAAATGTCAGCCGGTCCTCAAATCTTCGAGAATCTGTTCCTAATGTGTGGATTTCCATTGCCGTCACTATGGTAACACAGTGGGTATGCCTGTCTGTCTAAAGGGAAGACAGTCACAACAACAGAGACAAGAAACAAAGAGCCTTTGTTAAAATTAGAATTCATACTTCTCCCGTCATGTCAAACATGAACTGTATTCTCTGCTACTTGTGGAATTATGAAAATGTGTCATTACTATTCATAGAGCTTTTACTACATTGTTTTATGGCAATAATTAAACATATTAATAAATTGCCTATTCGTGTAGAATTCTATACAAAAGATGAATTAACATGCTTGAGGCTACTTTACAAGGACTTTGTCCTGCACCTGTACATTCCCTTCTCTAGGAAGCTACTTCAACCTGCTTTCTTATTTAGTTTGACATTATGAAAACATGGTGGTGGCTGCGCCTGGCTGTTAGCAGCAAATGATGCTAACAGCACCAACAGTGTAAACAACAGCAAAGCTGCTGACAGAGCTAACGGTTTGTACTTGAGGGGGAAGTGGCGGGTGGGTGCTATACAAATTTTTATAATCTTGTATTGAATTTGTGTTTGGAAGATTGAAACACTTTGGATTAAAGGACAACAAATCCCATTGCTGAGGGTAATCCTGCGGACAGCACATTAGTGTATGTAGACCTACTGTATGCATTTGTCAGTGTGTTATTGTTTACTGGACGGATTCACCAGCTGAGAGTCAGCTGTGTCTGCATTCCAGCCCTTTGCTTCTTCACCGTGGGTGGCGACTGCTGCTGACAGGGTTTGCTGGGTCTCTGCTGATGTGCCAAGTTCATTTATTTATATAGAGGGTTCATGGAAAAAGATGAAGTAGAAAGATTTGGATGCTATATTTTCCTAAATTCCCACAAACGTACTTAATGGCCAGTAAAACAACTGTTTTATGACTGTTGGGTTTAGATGATAATTGGGTGAGTTTATGCAACTAAACGTTAATTTAGGGAAGACTGTAATCACGATTGAATTAGGTTCAAAAGAAAGAAATGAAAGAAATAAAGCACCATTGAACTATATTTGTGTCATTAATATTGAATATAACAACTCCCTTTCACGTAAAAGGGTTGTTAGTAGTTTGTTGTCACCTCATCCTGAGCTTTTAGCGGTTTTTAGCACGATGTTTTGGTTTGACGTGTGACTGGTGAAGAAAAGCCAAAGATTTAGGACGCCAAAGAGACAGAGATATTGTTTTCTCATGAGTTGTATGACCAAATCAGGAGAACATATTCTCCAATGAGCCCATGTTGTTCTCTTTCTGCTGCATGCAGTCTAACATCAGCTTTTTAAAAAGGCCAGTTAAGTTGAACAGTAGTTGGCCAGAATCATGTGGAATCGTTGAATAATCTGCTAGACAAGAATTTTTGTTATTTTCCTGCAAGTCTATCCGTTCCTTGTGTCAGCCTGGCAGTGCTCCGGACCATGAAGAATGGGAGCTGTGGTCTCGTAACAAAGCTAAAAGACATGATTCTACATAGTGGAAAGAAAGAATGAGAAGCTTTAATGGTCATTTTTATTTTAAGTCTGTAAATATATCTGCCGCACAGTCCTTATCGTTCTGCTGCTCCAGAGCAATGGTGATGTTGGTATCCCTCGATTCTTAACCTTATGCCACTGTAGAACTGTAAGTGGTTTGGACTGGAAAAAAAATGTAAAAGGGAGCCACTGTGTCTTCACACCAATGAAACCACAGAAGCATAGCAAGGTCATTTGGATGAAACAACCAGGAGAGATACCATGAAACTGGTGGGAGGCTTATCTACTGCATGGACAGGCCTGCCTTGGATTTGAAAACATTTTCCCAAAAAAAATTAGTTGTCAAGCCAACTATTTGGCTGTATTTTTATGCAGCCGGTGCAGAAGTCTGGTAGTTGCTTGTTAGGTCATTTGGTTGTAAGTTGTGCTGTATAATGAGGACTCCAATAAGTAACGTAATTTAGTGCAGTGCAGCCCATGTGAGTTGTTATGATGTTAAGATAGAAAAGAGACGTTCATGTGTGTCATGTATTTGTAGATGTACATTGGTTCATTTCCACATTATGTGGTTTGCATGTACAGTATGAGATAACTTACTTAAAAAAAAAGATTAACTTTGCTTGTGAGCAGCACACATGTCACACTTTTTTACACCACATTTTAAGAGGATCTGTCTCACTCCGATTTCTTACATGTTTTTCCCATGCCATGCCGCTGCTAATCAGTTATGGTAAGATAGGATAGAACTGTATTCATGCAAATGGAAATTGTTGTGCAGCAGTTGCAGTACAAAGTAGGAAAGAGTGCAAATATGAAATATCAATAACGGCAATCATAAGATATTCTATTTAAATTAACTTTACTTAAATTAACTTTATGCCCCAGTTCATACCCGTATCAAGAGCTCTCTAGAAACCTCACTGGTAAGAAGACATTTTTAGTCAGTGTTTAAAAATGTACCTACTGTATAGTATTATTATTTTGAACATTACTGGAAAATACTCACTCATATTCACACAAAATATTTGTTTTAAAGGACAACCTCGTCATACAGATCAGCTCCTCGTATGCCTAATAACTGTGTACTCTGATTTGCAACATCACTGATCCGTTTTACAAGATTACTGCCTCGTCCAACCAAACCACTGTAATACACACACATAATGGGAACATGGAAAGGAGGGTGGTAGAGATTAAACCCTAAGCTAAAGCATTACTCTGGAAGTGAGCAGATCCAGCAGGGAGTAGATGGTGCCAATAAAGAATCCCTTCTGGAATGACAGCCAAAATTAAATATTAGTCCCCATAGAGGGTAGTGAAATGAGGTCTTATGTATTACAGCTGCCTTTTTTAACTGGGACACGTAGGTCTACTGTACTATTGGAGTCCAATTGACAGGCTGGCAAATAAACAGATCAATGCAACAGACTGGAAAGATGTGCATGAGTGACCATTGATGGATAGCCAACTTATTGCTAGCTAGACAAGCGCTGTCCTGCCATGCGAGAGGTCTGCTCTTATATAAACTTTCTAATAAATGGAACAAAATATAATAAGCATATGGAGGCATATGGAAGTAGAATGACAGCAGCATTAGTACTGCAGTCCTGTGGTTAGGTTTCTCGGGGTGATCTCATCAGAAGAGTGGCTCCTTGGAAATAGGTCAAATTCACAACACATTAACCTTCACCCACATATGGGAATACTGTAATTTCAAATGTTGCTTAACAAGCTCACATATGTGTGCAAAGGCGATTACTATTGTCTGCTTCTCTCTTTCCCCTCTGTGTGTGCGTGCGTGCGTGTGTGCGTGCACATTTTTGAGTGTTGAGTAGGTATGCCTTGATGAAGTGTTGAGTAGGTATGCCTTTTTTTCTTCTTCTTTTTCTTAATTGAAACCGAAAGCTGAGAAAGATAATATTGAAGAGACACTGTATAAATGATCCCAGATGTGCAGGAGTAGTTTTAAAACAGCTCTCATCTCAATACACGGTACAGAGTCGCCATCTTCACATGTGAGCTACACCGGCTTGATTTCTATCCTATAATTGTGGTTTAACCTGCTTACTGCGGTAGAAAAACCCATTAGAAGTATTTCGTCACAACCGCTGCTCTGGACAAACAGGAACATCTGGCATCTGACTTCAAACCTGGCAAAGGTGCCAACGTTTGTCTCTCACAGATTTGCCCTTCTTTGTATGCTGCCTATGATAATAAACTGTGACATGTGACATCATTCATTTGTGTCGAAAAACCAACAGAAGGAGAAAAATCCTGTGGCCCAATTAGCCCTCCCAACGTCAGGAAGAAGCTTTATCTTGGTATGCTCTTTGAAATTTGACTGTTTTTTTTATTCCTGTTCTCTCTGGCTACTGAATTTCTCCTCCAACATCAACAAGCCACAGCTCACCTTTTCCAAAGGATAAATTAATTTATAATATAGAGTGCAAGTACATTCTGCATTTCTTAGAACCTGTAGTTATTCCTTGGAGCCTCCTTCAATGTCAATCAACTAGTCCATTAAATTGTGAGTAACTATAAAGAGATTACAGAGAACTGACCTGGTGCTCTAATATGACATTGACGTGTATGAGGTTCCTGTACAAGGACATTCGTTATCTCATTGCCCTGCGTAACTGTATCAGACAAATGGCTCTGTAATACCCTTCCGCTACTGGTAGCCGTAATCTGCACCTTCCGTCCGTCAGTTAATCAATACTTATGGTCCGTAGCAAGATATCGCAACGACGACAGGACAGACCGGTGAGAAGTCGGCTGTGAAAATTAAAGGTCACCCAATGATGATTCCTCAAGTTTCTGGTGAATCCCTGTCTATTTGTGTAGCACCAGCATTAGGGTTAAAATGACCACCTGAACACAAGAAAGAAAATGAAAATGTAGATGAAATTTACTCATTCACGCTCCCCAGAGGATGAATTCCTTCAATGCCGGATACTCAATTTCATGTTGCACCGCTTTTGTGCCAAATGTCAACACAGTATACTGTATCTCATATGTTTTTGAGACATTTTGCTGTTCACAAAGAGATAAACCCATTTATTGTCTGTTAGTGTAACGCACAGAACAACTTTTACATTTTTAGTCCAGACAATAAAAAATGACTGTATATTTTTGTTTCTCCATTACTTCCATGCTGTCAGGTGTAAGGTACGTTGCAGCTTCTAGGAACCACCAGTGAGGCTTTAGACTGTTATTCTGTGTGTTCCTTTATTTTGGTGTGTACAGTTGCTTTCATATTTAATGTAACCATTTAATTTACAATGTGCAAACTTGCTTGTGTATATATATTATTAATCAAATTACTATCTCAAAAATTCAAACATTTTTGTTAGCTTTATGTGAGTGTATTTTTTTGCACCAAGATGGCAAACTTTTTTAATTTTCTATTGGGTTGATGATGACTTGATCTTTTTGATTTAGTTCCTTCTTGGATTAATTATCATATTCTATCATGTCTTTCCAAGTAGTATCACATAAATGATAGGAAGATCAGTATTTTAGCAGCACAAGTCCTTGTTGCCATGGTTCAGTCGGCCACTGTCTGGAACGGAGAAGTCCTTGGCCAGGCAGATGGTCTGGCACTTAGCTTGGCCACTTTCCCTGTCTAGCTTTGCTTTTTCACGCTCATCCATCCAATCAATCCTGCGAAGGGAGACAGAATGAGAGAAAGAGATAGTGAGAGGACACAGCAGAAAGAGAGAGTAGACAAGTGATAGATCGAGGTGGTAGAGATACCAAACGGGTGTTCAGTCCATCTGGTCATTGACACAGTTGAGCAGGATCGACCGTAACGTAACTTACGCTACTCACGTAATGTGATGTGACTCAGTGACACAATGTCACAATGCTGTCACTAAAAATGACAAAAATTTTGGTTTCACAAGGGTCACGGACGCTGGTCCCTGAGTAAAAGTCCTTTGCCTGATTGACCCATCGACCACCCCTCCCTGCCGCCCTATAGTGGACTTTTTTTAGTCTTAATACAACCTCCGTAGTACGTCGGGTAGCTAACCTTTTCAATCTTTCCATGTTGTATCCTCTGGTTAGGATTTCTTTTTAGAATGTTTTTTAGGAGTAATTAAGCATTTTACATTGTCAGTCAAGTCACAGTCAAAGTTCAGCTCCTAACCAAACCTTGGGCTAAAGTTTGGTCACCTAATAACCGATGAAGGAACAGGCACCATCATCTCTCTCACAGAGACGCAAGCACACCTCAGCACACTTGAAATAAGAAACACTCATCCACCTACAGTTCAGCGAAAGTCTTAGCATACCCATCAGAAGGAGTTTTTGGACTAGAGGACCTGTTTTTAATAGTTCATAGAAATCCCATTTTTATGGTGTCCGCGCCCCAAGAACTAGCAACGATCCTCATTTGAACTAGAACTAGGAATGATCCTCGTTCTTAAAACGCCGTTTTGAGGGACTATCTTGGTAGAAGTAAGTACTCTCCCAGAACAATAGGGAACCATGAGTGACGCACTTGTACGGTGTTTAGTCGAACACCTGAGCCAATTCAGCATCGGCAACAACATTTTTTATAAACTCTTTAGCCGTGTAAGAAACAGAAAACACAATCAGCTCCTAATGAAACAAATGGAAAAAAACGCAGACAAATGGACCGCCAGTTAACTCATTCATGACCATTTAAGAACAAGTGAGAGCCGCTAACCCAGTAGCTCAACGGCTAACCCATTAAAGTTAGCACAAAGGCTAACCCAGTAGCTCAACGGCTAACCCAGTAAAGTTAGCACAAAGGCTAACCCGGTAGCACAAAGCACACCCACTGAGCTGAAGAAGCTGATTCAAACAGAAATCAAAACAGGTACTTATGTGACAGCTATTTAGCCTGTCTCTATATGATTGTGGCGTGTAACAGAGTTCTTCATTTACAAAAAAATACTAAAGGAGTTTGTAGCAAACGTAGCAAACTCCCCGCTCAAACACATCTCCAGCTGGGAGAGCAGCGAACGAAGCCACTTCAGCATTCCCATTTGTAACCCGTACGCAAACAGATAAAAAGCCCTTGAAGGTATTTCGTGCTCTGGGGAGCTCGACAATAGGCAGTTCCTCTCATGAAATGCCAGGAACTGTTTGGTCAGAAAAAGCCAAGACAGAGCTTCTGTTTGTATTTGACTCACAAGAGGTAATTATGATCATGTCAACGTGCTCCCTCAGCAATCACCTTGAAGTTTTGGAGTGCAATATCTTAACAGATCTGAAATTATAACTGACCGAATGATTAATCGTCCCACAGAAATGTTTCTGTGGTCTTACTTCAATGATTGATTTTAATAATCTGAGTGCTCCTGCGTCTTTGGCTCGGTGCCATTTGGCTTTCTCAATTTGAAACACCGCCAGAGGGATTTAATTTCAGAGCTGATGAGATTCGTGCATTTATGACATGAATCAACTTTCTTTAGTGTTGCTTCTCTAAAAAGTCTGCAAGCTTTCTCCTGAAGCACAATTCCAATTTTTAAACTGCAACAAAATCAAATGATTACAGCTTTTGCTCCTGTATTAAAAGTCAACTTTTATATAAAAGTATAATCTGCAGGTATAATCTGCAGGTATGAGGATGTAGTAACTGAGCATTACATCTGAGGAAAATAAAGATGAAGCTTAAATGCTTATTGGAAGTTGAATTATTTATTTTTTCCATAATTTTGATGCTTCAATTGTGAATTTTTTAGATACTGAAATATCAATACATTTATCTCCAGACACTTTCAGTTGGCTCAGAGCGATGTGTGCTGCAGAGCAGGCAGGTGGTCTGACAGAGGGGAGTTAATCTCTGTCTGGTAAAAAAACCTCCTCTGCTCCTCCTCTCTGTCTGCGTTTTTCCTTTGTTTCTTTCAATATTTCATCATTCTCTGCTTGTCTTCCCCTGCCTTTTCTTCTTCTCTTTTCTTATCCCGTCTTCTCTTTCACCTTGAGTCCCTTATTCTCTCTTTAAGTCGGTGTTCACCTCACGTTATCTCTGTTTCTCTTTTGTCACTGTGCCTCACATGTCCTCTTTTGTGTCTTTGTGTCTTCTGGACTTTTCCTTCACCTTGAGTCTACAATCCCCCCTCTGTCATTCGGGGTGCGAGAATCAGCTCCCATCATTATGCTCCAAAAAGCACGTGGCAGAAAAAAAACTGGGGGAAAAGCAAAGGCAATCACAGGGGAGATTATTTATTTAGAGCATACTTCTGGTGTTCGATGACTGACCTTTTAAGTGGAATTGGAAATAAATGGGTCTGCCTGATTTTGATTGTGAAATATTGTGTGTGTTTGAGAGAATGATGAAGAAAAGACTATTTGTGTGCATATGAAAATATCTAGGAAATACCACAGTACTGTATATATCCATAGTAATTATATTAGCTGGATGATAACACTGCTGTCATCAGCGTCCTTTGACATCACAGGGCGATGGATGGATTCCAGGACACCCACTCCTCCATGCTTGTGCTCTGATAAGTGCCCTTCAGCTGGGTGTCTGGGTTTCCTGTCCTTGGGTAGTGTGCTCTTTGCACCATTACTGCTGCTTAATGGGCCTGGCTAAAGGCCTAAGAGCCGCCATTAGCTGAGCTCCAGCATCTCCTGTCATTATCGCTGAGTAATACCCTATCATCATGAACACACACTCCAAAACTCAAACAACACTAGCTGCTGTTTCACCAGGCGTCTATCTATGGCACAAAGAGTGTATAAAGTAATATTCAAGTAATACTTAACTGTCTACTTTCTTTATTTTTGTTACTAAGTTATTAACAAAGAGGGATTCAATGAGTTTCATGGTTGTGTTACTGTATACTAATGTTAATTGTACAACTCGTGATTTTTGACCACTAGCTTTGGAGCATCTTTTTGACAATATTACAGCTGACAACAATATTTCCTGTACTACATTAAAAAGAAAATAGTTGTTTGCTGCTAAATTAATGCTAATATTCAAACCCAAGGAACTTTGAATATCTGTGGGAACTAAACTGATAGTTCAAATAAAAAAAATTCCAGGTCACCAAATAGCTTTTACTTATATTAAGATTCATTAATTTAGATTCCTAGAGATTCCTAAATTAGAAATGATGAGGGATTAAGGTAACATGATATATTTCACATTTCTACTGTGCTCAGAGGTCATTCTAAAGCATTGTCCATAGATTTCAGAAGTGGCAGACAAAACATATTGAGTGGCTGGCAGAAATGTTCAGTGACCTGAAACTGTGGCAGGTGAGGAAAAAACATTATCACACACTAGTCAGGAGGTCAACGTCAGATCGACATAACATACGGAGTGCTGAGGTCACAAATGGGGCTCAGTATACTTTAAGCATTACAACAAATACATCGTCTATCAGCGACAGACTAAATCTACAGCAGATTAAGCTTTTTGTTTGAAGGGCCGACAAGAATAACAGGAAGATTTGAGCCTTTCACCAGACCTTACAGTTCACTTTAATGTATTACGTTTTTTTTGTGTGTTTTCTTAATCTTTTTGAGAAATTAAGAAAATCCTATGATGGACAGTAATGGGCCCGATAATGGAACCTGAGTAAGTTCCAAGAGATCATGTGACCTCTCTTTTCAACTGATTGAAATGAATGAGGGCTCAAAATAAAGGATTACCTTTCCAACATTCTTGAATCGGCCATCTGGAAAATCCAACAACAATCCAGATGGACTGATTCACTCTGGAGCAGGTGTGTTAAATCTATTCCGTTCCGTTTTACTTTACGCCATTTGCCACTTGCCACTTGCTCACAGCTGCTATCCCCGGCAGAGTTGGCCGAGCCTTCCGTTCACTTCTGTGTGTATGTGATGCTGTAAGCAAACATTGCATGCATGGCTGTCTGCATCAGGCATTATGCAGTATGCAGTTTCAGCTCATTGTCCTATGAAGTAAGATTTGGGCTTTCGGACTACTGCTTCATGGAAACTTGTAAATGTGCAATGAGGAACTAGCTTCTCCTGTATTGACTGACAACAGCTGCCGGTCTTTGTTGCCGACTTCAGACCTGAACTTGATTTTCTTAAAGCATTGCTTATAGAGAAAGTCCGTCAAGACCAATCCTCTGTTCCACTGGCTTCAGTGCAATCTCTCATTCAGCAGTTCTTTGAACTGTCTCTCTGGATTTATTTTCCCGGACAATTCAGCATCCACTAAACTGGCTATTAGACACCAAAACTGCTCTGATTTTAAGAAAGTTAAAGACTTTGTGAGCACAGAAAAAAAAACGCTGCAGTGCAGGTTGTTATGCCATCATAACCGTAACATTCACCAAACCTCTCCTCAAAAGCTTCAGCTGTAATCTTAGCTGTCTAAAAACAGTCTACCAAAGTCTAGGGCTTGAGTGAAATTGTGTTCGTAAAAGGTCACTTTAAAAATAAATGTTTTCAAAACAATATTGTCCTTCTCTAAACTGTCATGTGAAACATTCGCCATGGCGTTGAGTAAAGCTCCAAGGCTGAATTTTTATTTCTTAGCAATGTTACATTCGTCCAGGGGCAACTTCACCCCCCACAAAAGAATTTTATGACCACAATTGTCCCATCAGGCATTGCCATAGTAGTGTAGAAAATATGCCAGCGCTTTCAGCCAAGCTGTGACACTTCCTGTGTGAGATCCAACTTCACGCTGAGAGAACATTTGGTTAAAAGAACCAATCGGATATCTCGCTTTTTGTGATATTTACGCCTCACAGAGATGGGAAGTCATCATAAATGACTATACAGTGTCACTTGCCAAGAAAGAGGAGGAAAAGACAGATCATGACACAGAGACTCGACAAGGGCTTCACTATGTCTGAGTGACAAGACATGCAATCGCCCTGCGGATTTCCCTTTTGTATCCATTGAATGTGGGCTCAGATGGCCCGACTTCCTCATTTGGCACCAACGTTGAGGAAATCTTGATTGGAATAGTTTAACCCATTGATGATGTTTGAATGGCTTTTTATGGTTCATAATGAGTCAGTAAGTGGCCATTTACTGTGTATAGTTGGAGAAGAGAGAGGACGCTGGACTGCAGCTGGGATGCCAAGTGATGTTGCTTTTTTCACGATAATAATTATTCCGTGGTTTGTTGCAGTTTGACAACTAGTTTTATATTTTATGTCTTATATTATTGTTTTTACCTGAGACACAAATATTTGCTGCTTTTCGGATATTGTAAAGAGGTTTATCACCCCAAAGAGAGAGGAGGAAAATGCACAGAGCAGCAGCAGTGTCTTGAAGCAAGACGTTAAAAGAAAAAGGAAAAAAAACCCTCAACAAACACACTCTACTCTCTGGAGTGGTCTGCCTTGAAGCTACGAACACAACAGCTAATGTATACTGCTGCAAACAGACAACACATGGTCAAACATGGACGCAGGCACAGAAACGGACACACGTGTACAACACATGGAAAAAACACAGACACACACACACACACACACACACACACACACACACACCAAGACAAAGAGGCCGAGGAAAACCACCTTCACGTTGGACCTGCAGGGCTCCTCCTACATTTCAAACACACAGACAACCATCAGGGGATGCGATTTTCACTATAACACCTGCCACTGTGCATCGATCTGACCAGATGTCGTTTCAGAAGGTGTTGGTAGTGAAAGAGGAACGACTTCAGGGTTCGTCAGTTCGTCATTCACACAATTATCTCCATTTGAATAGGACGCAAAAGACATTTTTAGGATTTATAGGTTCTCTAACATTATTTTGTCATTGGAAAAGTGCACAGTGTTTAGTCAGCATTTTTTATATGATTATGTATATATAAATGTAATTGTTGTTCCTAATGGAGTCGTCCATTTAAATAGGAATAAACACTGACACTCAAATTAACTTCAGTTATTTCAAGTGCCGTTGATACATCTCAGACCCTGGTATCATCATGATGGTAATATGTGTGTCAAAGATCTTATTAATTACTTTAAATGCATAGCACCAAAGTCTCACACAGCTCCTACGTATTATTATCACTGTGACAGAAAGCTAAAACAGACTTTAACACTGAAGGACATTATTATAATTTATAAATACATTCTTTTCAAGCTTAATTTAACATACATTGTTGGTAACGCTTTATTGCTAAATAAATTGTTGATCATAAACATACATATTTTTATATTAAGAGCAGGATGAAGTAATTACTAATAAATAATAGAACATGAAATCACAGCCATGTGAGAAGATCTTTTTTGAGGAAAATGTGGAAACAAATAACAAAATGTGAACGCTTTACCTCCCCTATAAATACATGTAATCTAACTTTAATGATTGCTTTAGTTAACAGCTTACAAGTTTACATCATTAAATACTGGGAAAAAAGTTATCTGTCTACTTTTATAATACTAAGATTGTTTAAAGGATGGGAGGATTCATTTTTTTTCATTGAACTAATTGTATGTTCCCATGACATGAAAACTGACTCAAAGACATGATAATGAATTTCTGAATATAGCGACACAATAAGCTTTATGTGTAAAATACAGATACGGAAGAGTTAGATGACATTTGATTTTAGCTTTGAGGCAACTGTAGATTGTGCAACTCCTTCTTTGGAAGACGTCTTCTACATTCCTTGTCAATAATTGTTTCAAGTTGTATTGCTTTGTAGTATATCTGAAAGCGTTACCATCTTGCCTTTGGCCCTGCTGCAGTTGCTCACAAGGTCAACAGTTGCAGACGTTCCTTCTGGGTTCCACCTTTCTTCACAGCAATCCGGTGGGTTTCATACCTGTGGAGTGAAAGATTAGAGTAGAGATAAGATTGAAAGGAGGGAGGATGAGGGGTGGGGGAGGAGTGAAACACTGCTGGTGGTGCTGGGAAGCAGCCCAGACGGGCCTTGAGATTCCAAACAAGCAGTGTGTGGGAGAGGGAAGAGGATGAATGGCTACTACTGGCTGGAGCACGAACTGTGGCAGAGACAGACAGAGACCGGCTGAGTGGCAGGATGGGAGAGAAGGGTAAGAGGAGGAAAAACGGGGGGTGGGGGGAGTGCGAACCCTCCAGCTATCAGTACCAGTAGGAGGAGAAGAGAGACTTTAAAGAGGAGGGGGGAGGACAAACATGAGAGAGAATGAGGTAGAGCAGACACAGGCTGCCTGCTCAGATTTGAAGGGGAAGGAAGGAAGAGAGGAGATCCTGGCGGCTCGTTTAGAAAAGAGGGTGGATGTTTGCAGAAGGCCGCGGCAACACTGTGACTTTAGTGTCACTGTATGGACACCGGCAAGGTAAGGTGACATTTTCAGGGTCATTACGAGGACATTAGTGTGGTGTACAGATACGTAGATTGGATATGAAGGGGTTTTTATTTGAATCCAACTTGCCATAAAACTTTTTCTCTGGTGAAAAGATGCAAAATAAAAATAAAGAATGTGTGCAGAGCTAAGAAGGACTGTTTAAACCGAGAGGGAATCATACTCACAACGCACAAGTCTTATGATCTGCTTCGAAAAATACAAAGTCATTTTCTTCTCTGAGTTGTTGTGTTTTTGTGTACACACATGTGTGTGTGTGTGTGTGTGTGTGTGTGTGTGTGCGTGCGTGCATGTGTGCGTGTGCGTGTGCGTGTGCGTGTGTGTGTTTCCTATTGCTGCAAACCCTCGTGAGATAAGAAAGACACAGATGCACACAGATATCCTCTCTGTGCCATACCCCTGGTGACCAATGAATGAGTCTCCTCTTCTCCTCTCCTCTAACCGTCCCTCAGGCCACTTTCTGCAGCTCTTCTGTTCTACATTAATTCTTTAACAAGCTGCTTTTATGCTACAGACATGGCTTCAGAGCAGTCCATCTGTGTAGGACTGGAATGATAGGGAGATGTTTAGAGAATTATGTACGGCTGCAACTAACGATTAGTTAGACAAAACAAGAAATGTTTTCACATTTCTTGTTTTGTCTGACCAGCAGTCTAAAACCCAAATATATTAAATAACATTATATAACACAGCCAGAAGTAATACTTCAATCTACAAGTGCTCCATTATAAGTATAAATGTCATACTTTCAAAGTTAAAAAGTAAAAGTAAATAAGTAAGCCATATATATATATATATATATGTATATATATATATATATATAATATGCATTAGGTCTACGCAGCATTTAAATTTTGTAGCTTACCGAGTTGGAGTTAATTTAAACTACTTTATGTGCCTTTGGGACTGATTTATTCCAGATATTTTCTTTATTTAGACATTATTTTCTTTTGCTTGTTGTTCATTTTGCTAGAATTTGACAACACTACACACCTAAGGTCTGCTTAGGTAGACAGGTATAGGACCAGCATGCACCTGGGAGGGTCTATGGTTTTTTTTTTTTTTTTAACCAGAGCAAGAGAGGCAGGAGGAGTCATAATTTCTTTGTTTGTGTCTTAGATAAATAAACCAAAAGAAAACAGAAACATGTGCATTACCAGTGGACATATTTTGTCTGCATACATTTCATTCATGTGGCGCATCCTTCGCCTTTTGCTTTCAAGTTTGTTTGATTTAGATTCTGGACCAATAGCAAGTGCAGGTTGCTAAATCTATTCCAATACATCATATTTCATAGATGTTTGTAAAATCTTAATCTGAAAGAGTAACTACTAACTAAATGTAGTAGAGCTAAAGGCCCAGTATTTCACTCTGAAGTGTAATTGAGTAGAGGAGTAAAGTAATTATTATCTTCCCTCCTTAAATAATTTAGTAATAGTTTCAGCACCATATGTAAAACACAAGAGAACTGCGGTGACACTGTAAAAGCAGAGGGACTGAAATGCTGCTGCAGGCTCCGTACAGCTGCCACATTTGAGTGGAGGGCGACGCGATCACCCACAATGAGCCCACTGGATGCCATTTCTCCAGTCTGGTTTGAGACAGAGAGGGACGGGGAAAGACAATGGCAGTCGCATGGTCTGAGGATGTTTCTATTTGCATGTGTACGCCACTCCCACCAGTTCCCCTCCACATCCCAAGAACAATACTGAATAGAGGATTGCCTGATGTCATCCGGCACTGCTGCTACTGATCTGACAAGAATCGTAAATCCTGTGCCGCCAGATCCTGTTTTGAACCGATATAGTCCACCAAGAGTGTCACTGGAATTTATTCTCAATAACAGATCCGAAGATTTCTCAGAACCGCTGCCACATTCATCAGCGAGAAATGACACCAACTTCTGTCCTCGTGGGACAAAGGGCGTTTGACGTCCACTTCCTGTGACTGAGTCAACCTTTGAGTCTGTGTGCAGAGCCAGCTCACGCCGAAGCAGATGAAGAGCTCCATCAATGCATTCTTGTGGTGGAGTGACAAGCAAAAGAAGAGTCTTGATTCAAATGTAACCACTTCTCTTTTGTTGTGTGCAGTGACTGCAAACAAAGGCGGCTCTTCTTGTACAAGATCCATGTGAACCAAAATACAGTGACGAACAACGGGACATACTTCAAAATGTCCTTTTGGTTTACAAAGCTGTCTTTTTTTGTGGTTAAGTCGTCGGGAAAAATATATTTAGTGTTGCTTTTCCTTCTTGACACATAAAGCACAGGCTCTATGGCAACATTAAATGGTGTCAACAGAGTTTTCACCCAGTTCTCACTCTTTGAAAGCGTAACACCCACGATCAATTTGGACGATTTCCCACAACTGTATGTGTGACAGTTATCATGTCTGCACAGAAGGGACAGCCCACCCTGCAACTGTTGATTTGGTGGAAGGGCATTTGACATTACGCTTCATGAATTCATGAATGCTCATATTTTCCAACTCAATACAGTTATACACACATATTGTTTTCCCACCTAATTTCAGAGAACATCCAGCCTCTCCTTTTTATTGTTGTCGCAGTGGCCCACTGAAAGATGTTCACATAAAATGCAATGCTTTTTAAAATGTACACATTGGCTGGGCAAAACAAAGAAAACTTCTTGAACTGAAGTGACAGGTAAAACATGCCATATTTATTTGTATGTCGCATGATTCAAACAAAACTGAAAGCTGAATCTGACCTAAACGGGCTTAGAGGAAGCTGTCCCCGAAGCAGTCCTGAAAATAGGAACAACCCGGGCAAATTTGGCCTATTTCACAAGTTGCAAAACAAAACAATCCTTTCCGCAGACATGTTTGTTTCTGCACCTGCTTCATCAATGGTGCGCACACGTGTCATCTTATCGGCCTGTCATATCGAAGGAAATGTTCACTTCTGGATGATGTGCCAATATCGTGGAGCATCCCTGTGTGATCCATCTGGATATTCTGTCAAATAACAAATGACTAATTAATGTGTTTCCGTATATTCCTCAGATGTCATGGCGTCCGACCTACCGAAGCTCCAAGTTTCGAAATGTCTACGGAAAGGTGGGCAACCGGGAGCACTGCTTCGACGGTTTCCCCATCACCAAGAACGTCCATGACAACCACTTCTGCGCCGTCAACGCCAAGTTCCTGGCAGTCGTCACCGAGAGTGCCGGCGGAGGCGCTTTCATTGTTATACCTGTATCCCAGGTAACGGGCACTGCCACACTCTTGATTTGTTGTTTGTTGGCCTAGCGACCAGGGTCAAAGATTAATGGGGTCTTCCCCCTCTTTGTAGACCCCTGAGGTTATTTTTCCACTTGACTGTTCAATTCAGTGAGGTATGGGATGTTTCACTATTGTGTGTTAAAATGCTCAGCTGTTGTTGGTTTTGTCAGAGTATTTGTATTCAAAATGTGTGTTATGTTTAGTTAACAATCACAGATTGAGTGACTCACTGAGAGTCAAAGCATTTAGGATGTTGAGGTGTGTTATACTGCATATTTTTAAGGTTTAGACCAGATTACTGTTATTTCAGCTACTTGACAGCACAGTTAGATCTGAAGTTTAAAAAGAGTTTTTATCCAAATTCACTACAGACCCTCCTTGCCTTCTATTCCATGCCAGCCATAAAAACTCAAGCCAGAATTTAAAGCCGAAGTTGTAACCGGGTAGATTTGCCAATAAAATCCCATAAAGGCATACTGGTATTTCATATAAACAAGACAAAGGGGCTGTTGAAAATGAAAGCATGAAATAATTTTTTTTATTTATATAAGCGAATGGATTTGATTTTATTTCACATTCAGCAGATACAGTCTGCTTTACTGCCTTTGCTGGATTATTCATTACACAACAGGAGTGCAGATTTTAACATGGAAGATAAGCCTCGCAGTCGCACATTTCAGAGGTATTATGCAGAGAGTAGAGTGACTAATCTACTAACACTTTGATGGAGAGTAATATGCATTTAACTGAACATGTGTTTGCTCACATTTTATGTGGTGTTGATATGAACAGTATAGAATAGTTTCTAAATGTTGCTTTTAATGTCTCTTTAAGAGCGACTCTGCCAAGGTACTTGAGAAGGTCTTGGTTGCTTGGCGGTGTCGAGCTGTTAAACTGAGCAGTAATGTTGTGTGAGGCAGGGAGACCTCAGCTACATTTTAATTTACATCTAAATTAGCTACACGGTGTTCGGTCATGTTAAAAGACTTACGGCTGACTTGACACGATAGAGAGCTCCAGGAATGAGTCCTGAAACCCAGAAATGAACCCAGTATTTTTACACTTCTGGTTCCCTCATCTCAAAGTCAACGGGTTTTTGTTTAGATGCCTAAAATAAGGTCTGCGGTTAACTCAAGCTTAAGAGACTTTGACGTTTTGTTCAATGATATAAAATACATCAGTAAACACATCTCTTGTGAATTGTTTTTAAAAAGGCGGTTGCCAACAAGTGACTAAATGAGACTACAAAACGTCATCAAGGTGACTAGTCGGCCTCCACAGCCTTTTTATGTAAACTCCCGCTCATGCGACCAAGGTTTAGTTAATTTATAGCCTAACGTTATAAAAGTTATGTTCATTTGTGAAGATTATCTTGCCGAACCAAACGTGTAAGTATCATGAAGGTCTGATTGCCCCAGAGCTTATTTTATGAAATAGTCCTAAATCCAATGGAAAAATCCGATTGGTTTACGCCCATACGTCATCCCTGGAGCACATGGTTGGTTTGAAGTGCTGCAGAACAAACAGCGTCACAATCTCCGTCCACTGTTGCCATGCTGTATCATTTTATATACATAACATCAGAGTACATAACAAGTGCCCACTTCATGGCTTGATATAACCTTTGAGAAATTAATTTAAGCAACGGTGGTTTTTCATTTTGTCCACCTACACTGCTTATACCTCAGATGGGACTTCTAAAATTGGTGAGGCTGCAGGTAATACTCAGAGGTCTCCAGGTGCTCTTTGTTTATGAAATTCACTTAGTTTTGAGCTTTTGAGCAAGAAGAAGAGTTGCACAGCTTCATATGATTAAAGTAATGCTTGCTGGCATCATGTTGATTTATAGCGCTCGCAAAGATAGAAAGAGAAGTTCCTATTAGCTGGTTTCACATGTGACTACTAGGTGACTTATAATGCTAATAATAACATTATTTATATGGTATAGACTTACAGAGGAAACAAGTCGAGTCATGAAGAGGAAAGCCTTATGGGTTGGATGATTCACATACAGTGAATACAAAGAGAAGACCTGATATTAATAGTGGTTCTATTTCAGACTCTCTTTGCTGACTGTAAAAAGAGGATTATCTGGATGTAAGCTGGGTGTTTTCATGAATTCCTCTCAAGAAAGTGAAAATATTCGTCACTTAACAACGAGAAAATCTTCTTTTCAAGTGTTTGTGTATGTTTAATGGCATCTTCTGATTATAGGGTTAAAACATACATACTGCAGATTGCCATCTACAGTAACTAGTCATTCTTTAAGTGGTATTTTTCATGCTGTGCAATGACTTCATCCATGACCTTAACTTTAACATAACATAAAGGCCCTACCTTAATCGATTTCCTCCTCGTCAGAGTATTGCACTTTAGCATTTCCTCTGGTTTCTGCTGAGTTGACGAGTTCAGAAAAGGCTGGCCTCGTATTCAGCAGCACAGACGGCAGCTTCTGTGGGATGATGCCTGCTGTTTCATGCAGTATCCTCCTGGCATCCTCCTGTTTTTTAGGTGAACTTGTACTTTGAGAGGCTCCAAATGTTACCTTTTTTATGGCAGCATACAGAAGAGGACCTGTGTCATTGTTTAGGCTGAAAAGAAAGGTCTTGAGAAGTTAAGATGTCCAGATGTTTTTTTGGATAACAAAGAATATATGTATATATGGGGTTCGATTTCGACCCACAGTCCTTTGCTGCATGACGTCTCTTTTCCTGACTGTCACAATTAAATAAATGGGAGGGAAAAAGCCCCAAGAATAATCTTTAAAAAAATCCAATAAAAATGATCAATCAGCTCAAAACACTGAAATGTAATGGCACACAATACAACGCACATTCTGCTGTGCAAAATGTGTGAGGTTCAGGCTACAGTTGTGGAGTGAAAAGTTTATCAAAAGTAAATCAAAGTGCCGAATCAACGAATGAGGTTAAATCTTAATTCGAGGGAGGTATGATATGCAGAGTGATTTCCCTTTAATTACTTACTTCCTTTACTTTAATCTAAATCAATAGCCGTAGATTGTATCATCAGAGGCAGTCTGTGTTCATGTATATGAGACTATGTGAGCAGGTGGGTGAAAAGCACAAAGGGAGGAAATCCTCTCGCTCCATTAGAAATACAAACTAATCTGTGTAGGGTTTGGCTAATGACAAGGTGTGAGAACAACTGACATATTACGCTGACAGCCGGCGAGACGGCCATATGGCTGCCCCCCCCACCCCCTCGAGACAATTCCACTAGCAAGTGGAAGGACTACCGCTGGCACCACCTGGCACACACTGCGGCCCAGAAATCGACACATAAGGTCACAAACACCTCTTCATCACGTCAGACAAAGAAAGCGAGCTCACTGGGTGTGGTGCTTTTTACATCACCGCTACCATTACTGCCTATACTATAACCAAGACTTTTACTGTGTATGATACAGCACGTTGAGTTGTATGAATCCATGTCTAATATTAGCTAATATTAAATACCTTAAATAAACCTGCTGCAGTTTATTTTAACAGTTGGTTGTGCTTTTTTTTTTGGGTTCAACCGGCAGGCCTTAATGTAATCTCTCATATGATTATTCTTAAGGCATATATGTAGAGTCATTTCCTGTGCACATGTTTTAACGGCATTTATAAAAAAGGAAGTTTCCAACCTATTGTGCAATTTGCGCATAGTCATGAACAAGGATGTTATTTTGCTCCAGTTTATTATGCACATTAAGTTAAACTATCCCTTTGAGGTGATTAGAAACAACTCTACTCGAGTCAAACAGTGATCACTGAGAGCACTGCAGACCCTCCTGCTAGTGCAGACGATATCAAAGCAGCAACAGCACGCATTGGAAAATTAGCATGTGATAAACTGAATAAGCATGACTCCGCATGTTCTTTTTCCAGTGAACAGTGAATTCATTAGAAAGAAACCGACAAAGACAGCAGGATAGAAAAGACCCAGTTGCTAATCTTCAGCTTTTATTATTGAATCCTCATTAGTTGTTAATTCCCTCCTGTTCTGTAAGTCATTCGTTCATATTATTGCATCTTATAGCCAGACGGAGTCATAGAATGCTGCTGTTAGAAGAGGATGTACTGTTACTGTAACCATGGTACCGCCTCGTTAATGGGGATTTATTGGGAATTACAGATCAACAAGAGTTGGTAGCAATCCCATTGTGGTGCTCCTGGCGTACCTGGCCTGCACATCTGTGTTCGTCAGAGGAAATGAGCTGCAGATAGACGATGAGGCCTGATGTAGATCTGTGTCTCTCTCCTGCCTGTCATCCAGATTAACCTGAGCAACCACTATTTTCATTCTTATTCTCTTATTTTTATTCTTTGTGTTAGATAGCTATCTTTTATTTATATCATGTTCCACGATCATTTCTGACTTCCCCTCATAAGGGATTCCCATCAGACATTATTTCTTTGCAGGTAATTAGTTCCACTTTAATGAGGAGTCCCTTAGGTCGCGTGTTGTTAATGTTTTGCCGCCTTGTTGAAACCGCCCAGTCCCTGTAATATATATATTTCTATTAGAAAAGGGGAATGAGTCATCAAAACTTGGCATCAGCCTAGCTTTTCCTTCCTTCCTTCCTGGAATCTTTACATCTATGTAACAGCAGCATGTCAAAGCGACTTCAATGCTCACTCGAATTAGTTATGTTCATGAATCCTTCCGTCTCGCTTCATCACACTGTCTCCTCTTGAATTGATGTCCCACTTCACTGCTGGCAGTCATTGGTCTCTATTGGTGTTGGCTTGCGTTCCTCGTCTTGTAAGCAAAGACTTCAGTATCTTTGGCAAACATTTTTCCGTGAGCAGACTTCCTGCTGGCTGCTTTTTAGTGTTTGTGACATTCAAAAAGTACTTATTGATCTGCTCTCTTTTTGTGTTTGTGTTTATATATAATGTGTCTGTTATGTTTGTTGCTGAGATTATATTAATAAGAGTATGCTAGCTATTTGCTGTGCTCGCTACTTGTCAACTAGGTGTCAGTAGCAACTTAATATTGATAAATATGGGTAAACACGAGCTGATAACAAAATGTGTCACTCATAAAAATACACAAAATAATGTTAACCCAAAGCCCTTACTCGGGATGTGTGATTGTATTTCACCATTTTGCCTCCTGCTGTTATAAAATTGTATTTATTGTTTTTAGTCTTTGAGGATTAAGGTGCAAAGATGCTGCTAATAACATTTTATTATCGATATATATTATATAAAAGGATTTTACAGTAGAGTTTGTTACGGCTTGATAAAGCATCTGGAGTAAATCTTCAGGGTTCAGTGAGGACAGTTCATTTAAACATGTGGGATTTCATGACCCGACGCTCCAAAACAAATCTCTAAGGAAATAAAAAAAAAAGAAAGAGGTCAGTGGATTTAAGTGACATAAAACATTCATGACAACATGACCGACATTAAGAGCTTTCTGTCATCTGTTGTTATGAGCCACTGCCCCACTGTGGACTCTACGGGTTATTGCAATAACACTGAAGTGCCTCAGATGTCCCTGTTCAATAACCAGGTCTGTTTTTATCAAGTCGTCCCACTGACGTGATTTTACTTTTATTACATGATGTTGGTCTTTCATGTTCACATGAATAAAAGAAAAGAATAGTTTCGTTCAGTAATGTTCTGAACAGATGAATAGAGATTTATTATTTGTGTCCACTAACAAATAATTGAATAAATTACTTTTTCTTTTTTTATCATCATTTTTATCACTGCTTATTACGTCTTGTAAGGAATATTTTCTTTTCTTTTCTACTATTGTACTTTTGTGTTGTTTTACCACGGAGGCAGTATACCGGGTGTCTTTTATTCACTTGTATGTGCAATATAAAAGCCACACATACATCTATTCTATTCATAACCTCTTATTTATCGTATTGGCTCCCAGTCCAATAGATGTTAATGTATGCTGATATTTTCCTTTACATCACATACATGCCAAAACAGAAAAAGTACAGTAAATGTAAAATAACGTAACTTCTGTCGCTCTGTTTCAGTGTGGTCGCCTGGACTCTCATTTCCCAAAAGTGTGTGGCCACCAAGGCAATGTACTGGATATCAAGTGGAATCCCTTCTTTGAAAACATCATAGCATCCTGCTCGGAGGACAGCTCGGTGAGTTACCCGCTTTCTTTCATTTTTAATCCTTTTTACCAAACAGGTAGGCTCAGGGTGAATATAGAAGGGTGTAATGATACTGTAAGAAGATGTGAAAAAAAACATACTGTATCTGTGAAATCATGAGCTCGTGAGATCCCGAGGGTGACGGCCACCGGCCCGGACGACAAAGAGGTCATCGCGTCATCATGACCAGAGGGCCTCTGTTTCAGAGAGCTTGTACTGGACACTGGCTTGTGAGTGGATTTTGTCTGGCAGCTGCTCTGGTTGTTGTTGTTGTTGCTGTTGTTGTTGTTGTTGTTGTGAACCAGTGGCCTGAAAATGGCAAATGACGGACGTGAAATGCTTTTGAGCAAGGCACAAATCCACCAGCGGTTCAGTAACTGACTGCATACTTAATCTCAGATGTCACATGACGTAGACTAAGAATCTGTGCACCTGTTACATTTCTCTGCCGAGCATAGTGAAGCCACAGGAGCACAGTGTCCTGTATAGTACTTTCACTTGTTGAAGCATAATCTCCTCTGGTCCAACACAGAGCCTCGAGCCACAGCCGTAATCCAGTCTAATCCTGATGCAATGGGCTGCATTGATTCCATGTGCTATTTTTGATCAGAGGGATCCCTAGCTGTGTCATGCTGATTGTAGATTGGAGCGCACATTAAACAGAAGATGAAAACGCCTCTGACAAAAGCTTCATACCCATCTACCAGTTCTATAAATGTGTGAGGGCTCCTTATGATGAGGCACCTTGTATTCCTATATATTTACTGTGTGAACGTGGCAGGTGCGAGTATGGGAGATCCCAGAGGGCGGTCTGAGGCACAACATGACGGAGGCGGTGCTGGAGCTGTACGGCCACAGCAGGCGGGTGGGTGTGATCGAGTGGCACCCCACCAGCAGCGGCATCCTCTTCAGCGCCGGCTACGACTACAAGGTACCACATCAGTAACGGCAAACACAACAAGCTCAAATCAACACAATAAACGCTGACAGCACAGGGATTTAACTAACACTAATACCGGTTATAGGAAATATTCCCTCTTAGATACTCAAATACTGTTAGATATTGTCAATGTGTGTCATTTAGCGCATTTTAGGAGTTACTTTGTAATGTTTTCTAACGTTTTTTTTACGAGATAACCATTGTGTTGGATTAATCAGTTAGTTGATCTACAACAAATGAATCAAACTATTTTTAGTTGATACATTTTTAAGGCATTATTTGATGGCTATTGTGAGGACTTGATGCATTTCCTTATTCTATATCATTGAATATTGAATATTTCTGGGTTTTGGTCAGATAAAGCATGAAGTCTAAAGATGATACCTTCGGCTCTTACAAATTGTGGTTGGCATTTTTGCTATTTTCTGTCATTTTATAGGCTGAATGATTAATAGAGCTACCAAAACACTAACAGACAGATTAATTGATGATGGAAAATAATATTTTTTTACTCAACAGGCCTGTATTACTAAATTAGAGCTTTTCCAAAGAACATAGTTGGGAAATTTCGGCTCTTATTTCACTTGATGTTTTCACTGGATATCAGCACACAAAAACAAAAGTCAAATTCCATTCAAAAAGCTCACAACATAAATCACGTCACTGATTCAGGCGCCGCGGCCATCTAACAGCTCCACCCAAACAATCCCTCCCTCAGATCCTGATCTGGAACCTGGAGATCGGAGAGCCGGTGAAAATGATCGACTGCCACACGGACGTCATCCTCAGCATGTCCTTCAACACAGACGGCAGCCTGCTGGCCACCAGCTGCAAAGACAAGAAGCTGCGTGTCATTGAGCCGCGCTCCGGGGCCGTCCTTCAGGTCAGCGGGACGGGGCTGGTGTCTTCATGTGCTCACACTTTGAATTGTCTGGCCTCGTTATATACACTGTGTCAAATTTGAATAATAATGGTGATATGTTTCACCTCTTATTTACCACATGCTTCTAAAATTGTAGTGTCCATATATTAGTAGCGGACAAGTTCATCATCATAGTGTGTGTACTTTTGTTTACTTTTGGTCCGGAGCTGCTTTTCATTGTTTGTGAGTTAAAATGAAGGTAAATCTTAATGCTACAGCATACTGTGATATTTTAAACAATAGGGTACTCCCAGCTTTGTGAGGAGGCCACCATGGCAATTCCTCCACTCACAAAGTGAGGTCCATAAAGAGAATAAATTCACACATTTGGGATTAACTGGATCGCTGAACATCAGCACCTGACCTCACTAATGCTTGTGTGGCTGAATGGGAGCAAATCTCTGCAGCCAGGTTGCAAAATCATTGTGGAGAGCCTGAAACCAGAAGAGTGGCTGTTATAGCTGCTGATTGATGTTGACGGTTTTGGGATGAGATGTTTAACAACCACATGTTATTTAATGTTCAGGTGTCACATTTTGGCCATGAGCCCCTCTTGTGGGAAAAAAAGAGATAAATTGTGGCTCCATGCGATCACAAATTTAGTTTTTGAAGCCAAACATTTGGTTCATTTCTATCTATAGACTTTAGGTTACTGAATAATTTCAAGAATATTCACTGCTCTTAAATAAAACAAAAGGATGCAGTAGGTCCACACCGCTTCTGAGCCACTTAATGTTTGACCTTGGTGATCTTGCCGCCCGATCCCCATGAAATGGTCTCAGATTAGAGTCATGTGCCGCTGCACCAACTGGAGGCGATCAAGACCAGGCAGCAGCAGCAGGAGTACAATAGGAAGAAGAAGGGACAAATCATGAAAATGTTCTATACCTGAAATACAGATTTACTTTCGACTCCAAACCAAAGCGTGTTGTTAGCTGTTGTATGTAAATATAAAAACTGCATGGAATAATAAAATAGACACTGCATATCATTAAAATATTGACGGTCTAAATAATTGTAAAAATTTAATTTATCCTTTATCTGTATTGTCACAACAATATGATAGTCACAAGAATAAATACTGATAATATATAGGAACACATTTTGCTAGCAGGTGCATATACCATCAATGCTGTCTTTGTGTGCCGCTCCACCAGGAAGCCAGCTGTAAGAACCACCGTGTGAACCGAGTGGTGTTCCTGGGCGACATGAAGCGACTGCTCACCACAGGGGTTTCACGCTGGAACACCCGGCAGATCGCTCTCTGGGATCAGGTCAGACAACACCTCCATATGGCTGCATGCAAGTAATGCCAGAGTGGGTGGAGCTAGTGTGTGGGTGGAGCTAGTGTGTGTGTGTGTGTGTGTTTAATTCCCACTGTGTGTGTGTGTGTTGTTCTTCTCAGGAGGATTTGTCCATGCCAATTGTGGAGGAAGACATCGACGGCCTCTCAGGACTGTTGTTTCCCTTCTATGATGCCGACACACACATGTTGTACCTGGCAGGCAAGGTCAGCGCTGATCCTCACTGGGTCACAAGGAATTTATTTTTTCAGGACTGTAATATTTCTCAAATTTATCACTTTCTTATCCACATTGAATTCTGACATTTTGGCATATTTTCCCACTACCAAGTCTATCAAATGAACAAAACTGGATAAAAGCAGTCAGTGCAAATTTTATATGGCAAATACCAAACAAAGTAATAAACTACAAATGTTAACAATGCCTTTTATTTAGTTACAAGAGCACACATACATAATTCACAGTAACATGTAGTTAAAAATGTAGCCATTTTGCATGAACAAACAGATAAAAGGCTTTGTTAGGAATCACACACTAACTCACTATCCATACTATGCATGACATCAAAATATCTATTTAGTGCATTCCAGCTGTATATAGTATGTGGATTTTGTTTCGACAAGAAATGCCTGAATTTATAGTACCGAGCTTACTGGGCAACCGCCCCACAATGCATTATGTCTCTTCAAACTGCGCAATGTTTTCAAGACTTCACACTTTGAAACATCTTTCAAATATCTGTCATCTCCTTTAAAATGCAAAGTAGCACATTCCTCACACATTACTGCGCTGACATGCTTGAACAGCAAACTACTCGGAGAAGTGCTGTAAGGTTTTGATTTATTTCTGCGTGTTTTGAACTGGTAAGATAGTTGCTCTACAAGACATTCATTTTTACTCCTCTCGTCTTAAAACTAACTTCAGGGATTTCAAATTCTGGTAATCGTCGCATAGCACCAAATCAGATTAGACTGACTTAAAGCATTAAGAAGTAAAATGTAAAAAATGTGAGGTGGTTGAAACTCAAGCTACCTCTTGAACTGTGGTGTAATAGACACATTCTGGTGCCTTGGCAGGGGGACGGCAACATCCGCTACTTTGAGATTACCACAGAGAAGCCGTACTTCCAATACCTGACGGAGTTCCGGTCCCCGGCCCCACAGAAAGGCCTCGGTAAGTAATTAGTTGACCAGCAATGTATGATCTCTCATGTTGATGTGACTTCAATTGGCCGTGAATTCTGGGAAAGCACGCCATGTTGGAAAAGCGGATGTGTCACCAGACGCTTCTTGTTCTTGTCTGCAGGTGTGATGCCAAAGCACGGGCTGGATGTGGGAGCGTGTGAGGTGTACCGCTTCTACAAGCTCGTCACTCTGAAGGGTTTGATCGAGCCCATTTCGATGATCGTCCCAAGAAGGGTGAGTGGGACGGCAATCAAGGAATGAACTGATTCTACTCCGTTGCCTCATTATTAATCACTTCTTCAATAAGTCACATGTGTCCAGCACATAATGGGTGAAAGAGCCGTAATGTAGATTTTGTCTGATTGTAATCAACCTTTCCTAGCAACACTTGGACATACAGTAGTCTGGCATTTAATGAGCAGAAAAACAGACTGAGTAAGCTAGCTAATCAGAGCTGAGAGCTAACAAGGACAGATGTAATTCATTTGAATGCAAATGGATCTTTACTGGTTTGACCATAACAGAAAGAAGAATCCAGTAAGTGCTTGCTGAGACATGCAGAGAGGTTACATTTTATGCTTTGAGACGAAGAATTCTTGTTTCAGACCTTCTTTTTTTTCCCAGATTCCAAATCTAATGAGTAAAATAAGAATATCTGTGGTGTTTCCTGGTTTACAGTCAGACACATACCAGGAGGACATCTACCCCATGACTGCAGGAACAGAACCTGCGATGACAGCAAGTGAATGGCTGAGCGGCATTAATAGAGGTAAACAATACGATAGACACACACTGGATTGGTTTGACTATTCTTTTGTGGTTTATCAAACAACCTTTTAACAGAAGCCAAATATAAACCAATGTCAGGCAAAGATCTTAATCTAATACTAGCATATGTGATGTGCTGGAAGTCATTTCTTAGGTATGACAAACATTTAAAGATACCCTCCACTCCAAAAAAAGAAAATTCTTATATTTATGTCCCCTAAAATGTCTGCCCATGACTAAACTGACTTGTATCTGTGCAATGTTTGTCACTATGGTGGATGTTTTTCCTCTACTGAAGTGGGAGATGTCAATGCACATCTCTAAAATCTGAAATTCATGCATACCTCGGGCAAACTAGATTTAAATTTGAAAGCCAGTGGCTGTCCAACACACAAATGCAGACACATATTGACAGGGAAACTTTGATACAACATCAGGAGAAAAAAAAACTGAAACCTCCAACGCAGAGGGGACTTGTCGGTACAGAGATCGTGAGTTTGCATTAACATGTGAAAGTTTTGACAGCAAACCAGACCCTGGAGTTTCCTTCCACTGTCGACCAAAAAAGTCCCACTAGCTATTATTGTATGTCTTCTCACCACTAACGATGTGTCAGCCACTGCTAGTCACAAGCTAACAATACAACAAACAGCATGAATAAAGCAAAGATGCTAATATAGTAGCAATTGTAGACTTTTTTTATTGTAGAATTTCTACTTTTGTATGAGGGTAAACTATGTTAAATAAACTATTAATCATAGCAGAGTATTTTTTCCATATGTTAAAAATGTGTTTGTAGGGTAACTTAAAGAAACAAAGCTACAGTAAAGCATGGCGATGAAATACTGACACCTTCACTCACTGTCTTCATTTTGTTTCATTTTTCATTGCCAACTCTTCACACACTCTCACTGAACATATGGCTTGTATTTTCAATATGAAAACTCCCACAGATATTTCCTTTTTTATCAAAATCATGCAACTTGAACTGGGCTCTGATTTGCATTTCATGGTGTCTTTAAATAAAAAACATCAGCCAATTGAATATTAAATCCAGGAGGTGACAAGTGTTTTCAGAAGGTGGATTTTCACATGTTTTTGCTCACTTTCTGCAAACAGACCCAGTCTTAATATCCCTGAAGGAGGGTTACCAGCGACCAAACCAGTTAGTGTTTAAGGCCCCAGTGAAGGAAAAGAAGAGTATGGTGGTGAACGGGATCGACTTGCTGGAGAACGTTCCACCCAGGACAGAGAACGAGGTGTGTGAACAGCTAATGTTGTGAATCCCTTTACACAACTGCCATTACTCTACCCCGTTGTTCCTCTATTAAAGTATTTAATAAAACTAGGTTTAGAACACAGTTGCAAGGGAGGAGTCAGAGCATTACAACTATCGATGAACATAGAAGCAAACTGAACTGAAAAGGTGTACTCAGTAGAGTGCAGATCTCCACCAGGTGTGTCTGCAACGACCACTGGTTTAATGTTTGAATGAACACAACCCACAGCTGGCGAACAGCCCGTCAGGACTGCGAGAGCATCAGACGTGTCTTTCACTCGCACATCTCACACAACAGAAACACGTTCATTGTAATCCAGCCCGTTATGTGCAGATATTAAGCAGTTTGGTGCAGCATTATGCGAGATTAGCCGTGGACAGACACAGAGATGCACACACACACACACACACACACACACACACACACACACACACACACACACACACACACACACACACACAACCCATATCATTATCTCCTGGCGCAGATAACAGTAGCAATAGGGGCTGTGATATCTATAGCATTGATTGCACTGCATATTAACGAGCGTGGTCCCTGCTATATACATTATGTCCTGTTTCTTGGACGGTTTTCACCTACTGACCCAACAAAGAGGAGCTTTTAAAGCTTATGGGGATCCAAAATCAATAAACAAATGAGGAGCATGTGAGCTGGACTGAGAGGGATCGATTGATTGGGTCGATGCAGTCGATTGAATGGGTGAAGGAGCGACTGTACATCCTCCAAATGTCCCGTATTAACGATAGCTTTTCATACTTGAATGTTGAAGTGTATTATTTTTTACATGCACGAGTTCTTGTTTTTCTTTACGTAGCTCCTGCGGATGTTCTTCCGGCAGCAGGATGAATTGCGGCGGCTGAAGGAGGAGCTGACCACCAAGGATGTGCGAATACGCCAGCTGGAGCTGGAGCTCAACAACCTGAAGAACGTTAGCCCCAACAACGTCTGACCTCTCAGCCTCCTGGACTGGCAAAGCTGCTTCCTTTGCCCCCAATTCTGACCTCCAACAAGCTTCTGAGCCCTCCTATGCCTCTTTTTTGATATATCATAACTTCATTCCTGCTGCCCTGCATAGTGCACACAATAATATGATAAGTGTTGGATAATGTCTTAACTGGTGCAATTACTGGAATATTGTAATAATGACAAATATGATGAGTAAGACAAGGCAGCGTTCACGGATCGAACATGACATCGATGGCAGGAAAGATTTAAAATCCATTTAGGTAATATCTAGTTTTACAACTTACTCTTAATCGAGCACACTCTCAAGTGTTATGATCGGTTTATTGCATAGTTTCTGCCAGACCTCCTGAGAGTTTTTCTCACTGTGCCTACGTACCCTATAATTCACGTGGAAAATACCTTGATCACTGTTCAAAAACAGCCCCTCCTCTCCTCCTGTAATGACCAAACCACCATCTAATCCTCTTCATTTTTTTTTTTTTTTTGCTGAGGCAAAACTAGAGGATAAAAAGACCGTCACTGGCTCCTATTCTCCTTCCACAAGGCCTTAGACCCTGCTGCAGCGAGCTGCAACGCCATTTCAAAATGGCTGACATGTGAAATACTTTTGTAACCTGACAGACGAGACGAGCTGTTTGCAGACATGGATCATGTTTTCCACAGAGCTGCTTATCCCGCAGCTTCTTTTCTCACCTACAAGATGCTGCTGGTTATGATTTGACTTCACAATACTGACATAGCTACCCGAGGGCAGCCTTTCCTCCTAAGGAGAATGGATAGTTCATTCACTTTAAGTATTTTATTGTTTATTTAAATATTGGGAAAGCAGCTGGGGAGACACTGATCCGCTTATGTAACTAGAATATTGTCTCAAGGGAAGCTTTGCCGGCTGTTATTGGATTTTAGGGCTCATTTTGAGGATTGGGGCATAATGTATATTTACTTTTATTTATTTGTCACATTTTACCTTTTTAGCTAATAACATGTACATCTGTTAATCCCATTGTTTTTGTATGATGTGGCTGCGCAAGTAATGATTGTGACGCTTGATAGATTTTGCTGAATGTTTCCGATTGAAATGGTGCAAGAGTTGTGAAACTGTACTGTTGATGGTATTAGTTCCTTTGACTCCAACAACATAACTCCAGATAAGGTATACAAATATAATCTCGCCTTTTCCTAACAGTGCAGAAAACTGTAATAATAACCATCCTTTTACATTTAAAACTAAGTATGTCACTATTAGTGAGATGTGTTTAACTGTAGATGTGTAATTTTGATCTAGAGCCTCCAGGTCATCTGCCTCTCCTCCTCCACTTGTACCACCAACAGACTGCAGTTTAAATCGCTCCATTTTTCTCCCCCTTCAGTCTGAAATTGAAGAGAAGCGGGCACTGGTTTCACATGTGATTGGCTTTATTATGCCAGCCAGGTTCAAGCAGCTATCAAGAAGAAATGCCATGGGTCTTTTTAATCCGATTCAGCCCCGTCTTATCACTGATTCTGCTCTCGATGGACCGAGAAAAGGGAAAGATGAATCTGCTGCATGAATAGCAAGAATGGAATTTTAGAGCAAGTCAAAAGTCGAAGTGGAGACATAAAGGGTCCGTTAAGAAACAAATATATGAACTCTTTAAATGTCGACGTGAGCCACTGACACAATAATGGTAAATGCGTATGTTTCTTGCAGGAAGTTAACGGCTACAGTGAAGGTAGATCTACCAGAGATGGATCAGCTACAGTGGACAGACATGGTGGAGTGGTGTCATGTCAGGGCTTCTCATGTAGGTGTACTGAGGAATAAAACCAACCACGCAGCTGGTAAAGCTTTGGGACAGGACAGAAAGGTTTTTAAAAAGACTGAAACCCTCTTTGTACAGTGGTTGAATGAATGTTAAATTGTGGCTTAGACAGTAGTACCGTGGCAGTTCCTCCCAATTTGTTTGGCACCAATTAACTTCACTGGAAGCAAGTAAAGCTTGAATTTGCCAAGTTTGGCCCATGGTAGTACTTTGAGTCTTGTTCAAAATGGAGTAAAAGTACCACATCTCACTCTGCTGAAAAATACATCCTAGATAAGTTTCCCATCATCATTAATACCAGATGGCTGAAAACTGGAATCTTGTAAACACTTCACCATTTGACTTTGTTGTACAAGGACCACAAACTTCAAAACGTATATAAAAAAAGGGATTTATTGATGTGAATGGGAGAGAAAAAGAAACAATTTGGTTGATGACAGTGGATTTAACATAGTGTGAAAAATCACTGAGGTAGGCCAATTTGACCAGTACGTATAATAGTGAAAACAAAGTCCAAATAACCGACCGTTTTCCAGAGTTCACACTTTGAAACGAAACATTTTCAATGCACATAAGTTGCGGTTGTAACCTCCATTTATAGCAAGTACTTCTCTACACTATCACCACAAATTCAAACATTGCCACCTGTGTGTCACAGAAAGGAACATGGAAAAAGCGATGATGAGTTCTGATGTTGAACATCTTTCTTTATGGAAAGATTATGCATACAAAGTTATGTTCAAATTCCAAGAAATTTCACACTGCGTATTTTAGATAAAGCAGCATACATATTTAATATCTTATTACAATTCATAGTTTAAACTCAGTTGTCTGTTCAATGTCTGCCGTCATCAAAGAGAATACAAAAAAATAGATTTGGTCATTATTTACAAGAACACGTAATTTCCGAACTATCAAAGCTGAGGGTTTGAGGAGGAGGAGGAGGAGAAGGAGGAGGAGGAGGAGCAGCTTTGACAAGGGCAGACATTTTCTTGCTATGATTTAAAAATATGCCCTGTGAGGGTCACACTGTGCATGTTCAGACAGAAGTTTCACACCAGGACAGCAGAGAGTATTGGCATACTGGTGACACTACAAATACATAACTTACATTAAAAAAAAAAAAAAAAAAAAAAAAACACAATGCAAAAATAGGTTTAAGACGAGGAGAGGACAGCCGTACATGAAATCCAGTAGTTGACTTTAAAATGTATTAGACATGCACTCTTTTTTTTTGTTTCATTTTGTTTTTTTCTTTTGAAGGGGGCTCTTTTAAAATACATAAGCCATCAGAAACAGTGAGAAAAGAAAAAAACATTTCTTGAAAAGGTTTATCTTTGCTATTATAAAATTGGTGTCCACAAATCAGTTAAAAGTGGACAGTAAAGACTGGAACATGGGAGCATCAAAGGTACATAAATTTAACTTATTTCCCCAGACAACCCCGTCTACCTGACTGGCCAATAACAAAAACCACTCCTACTGCAATATGAAACTGGGGGTAAAATACATGGGGTTGTTGGGAAGTGACGGGGAGTTACACGTTTAAAACAGTTCGCAACTTAGCTTCCAGAGGACTCTCAATCGTCTTCATCCTCCTCCCCTTCTTCTTCTTCTTCATCCAGGTCCCGTTTTCTCTTCTGACCTCGCTCTTCTTCTAGGAAATAAGAAAGAAATGTTTTTTTTTTTTTTTAAAAGCAAAAAAAAAAAGACACAAAACGCCAGAAGCAAATAAATGTTTCCGGTTTAACTTCTCGTTCAGGTTCTCGCAGCACGACGACAGCAATGCTCGCTCAAACTGTACGCAATTTTTCACATTACAAGTCAAATTTACATTTCTTTGTGATGGACAATAAAGGTTTTCTGAATCAGCCGAGTCTGAGACAAAATTTATGGATCTTAAAAATATTCTGTTCTCTAATCTCTCTAGTCTACCACAATGCAATGTTCAAAGAAAACAAATTAAATCGACCACTTTTGTTGGGCCTCAAGAATACACACAATACATAGTCTACTGAAGGTAGACTATGTATACTATACTATGTAGCCTCGGAGTTTAAATGTTAGCCACCATTTTACTCACCTTCATCATCCTCATCTTCAACCTCCTTGTCATTCACATCTTCCTCCTCTTCCTCCTTTAAAAAAAAAAAAGACAAGATACAGTTAGTATTATTATTTCAGACTGAACACTTTAAAGTGCAAATCTCATTCGTTCTCACCTCTCCACTGAGGTCCTCCTCTTCCTCTTCTTCATTCTCCTCTTCGTCGTCCTCTCCCTCTTCCTCCTCCTCTTCTCCTGGTGCTGCATCTTCATCGTACTCCTCCTCATCTACATATTGTTGAAACCAGTCAGTCGTTTTAAAAAAATAAAAAGTAGCCAAATGTGCAAAAAAACGCCAACATCAGCAACTTCAAAAAGAGACGCTCGGAAGAAGAACACGCGACGGTACGTGAAGCCTCAAACTCACCGTCTTCATCGTCCTCGTCGTCATCCAACTCTGCGTAGACCTCAGCATCAGAGTCTGGCGCCTCTTTGTCGTCTTTGTCGTACCCGTCCAGGTACGTGAGCTGGGGTAGGAGGTTGAAGACGTTGTCTCTGTACTCGTTCAGGTTTGTCACCTCACAGTTGAACAGATCTAGGCTTTTCAGGGTCGCCAATTCTTTCTGTCAAACGGAAAAATCAAGTTTGATGAATAATAACAGCCAGTTGCTTTATATATTGCCCCACCCCCCCAAAAATAGTACTTCTGGGTTCCACTTACCAATGGTTCTATTGTGCTGAGGTCTTTAATCTTGTTGCCGCTGAGGTTGAGATGTGTGAGTTTGGGGCATTTCGCTGCCAGAACTTCCAGCCCCCCTGAGATCCTGTTATCGCTGAGTTCAAGCTGTTGGTCAATTAAACAGTTAAAATATGCAAAACCATAAAGCTGCAAGTCACAGACTGGGTTTTGTGCAAAAAAAAAAAACACCCACCTTTTTGAGTTTATTTAGCCTCGGCAGGTGGGCAACTGTCGTGAGTCCGACATTGATTGTGCTGAGGAATTCCAGCTCCTCGAATTCGTCCGTTAGACCCTCGATCTTTCCTTCATTTGAGCGGCAGTTGTCGAGAACAAGTTCTTTGACCTGCAGAACAAACAAAGGCACCCGGTCAGCATTTGTTATTTCAAAATACAGAAGGACAAATACAGAGTGCAAAAAAATATGATTGCGTACGTGTTCACTTTCTGTCTGTATAGAAATTGGAGATCACGTTGAAGCTGTTTCAAGGTTAAAATCTTTTGATAATAGTTTTGTTTTATTGTATTTGGGAGGGATGCACTCAGAATTTGGATGACCTGTAGCTCTTACTCCTTCTGAAGTTGAATGTGACTTTACTTGTAAGTCGCTTTGGACAATAACGACTGAAATAAATAAAACTGTAAAAATGTCAAGTAGTATTTGGCACTCTAAATTGATTGTGTTTCAGCTTTTGGGAAGTATGTTTCCTGACTAGACCTCTTAATTTAAAAAGTTGAATAAAATGTTTATTTAAGAAGAAAGCCATCACAGGATGCTTTACACTACTTTGACTACTTTTTACTTCACTACGTTACCACTATATTTACTTTTCAGTTTTAATTTGATTTTTTCAAAACATAATCTGCTTGTTAATACGATCCAACTGTTCAGCAGTACATTAAGTTGGTAATATATTATAATATAACATTCTGATGCTTGAATGTCTTTTTTTAATGATAGTTAAAGTACATTTATCTGATAATACTTGAACTTTTAAAGTAGGACTTGTAGCACAATTGTAAAGGAGTATTTCTAGTGTGTTGTAGTGCTATTTTTACTGAAGTGAAAGATCTATATTTCTACCAGTGGTTAAAAGTAATTAAGCAGGCAACATTTACCCAAGTACTGTATTTAAGTACAATTTTGAGATACTTGTACATTACTCAAGTTATTTATTAATGACCACACAACCGACATTGTTTAAATTTGCTTTTGGTTAATTTACATTAGCCCCATCTTTACCAGCTGCAACATCAAAATAATGCACACATTAATAATTATAGTATAATAATATATCTTATTTTTTTGCAGTAAAGGCAATTTTTTGCCTTTACTGCATAATGTATACTGGTACATCCAAGTAGGTTTAAATTCTAATACTTTTGCACTTTTACTTAAGCACCGTACTTGTAAAAGAGTCTTCCTACACTGTGGAGTTTCTACTTTTACATCAGTAAAAAGATCTGAACACTCCCCCAATGACTTCTGGGCTACTGAGGATCTCATAAAACTAGACCCCACTTTGAATAAAACAAATGTTGGGCATCCTGTTAAACAGATCTTCCATCATCACCATAGCCCTGATAAATACATCACATACTACAGTAGGCTTTGGGGGCGTTGAATTTGACCGGGCGCATTGATATGTAATTAGACTGGTGTGCGGTCACAGGTGTGCTGTGTTCGGATATTTGATACGCGACTCAGCCAATCAGCGCTGAGAACCGGAACTATTACAAAGAAAAAAATACGACAGACCATCAATAATCCCCTTGAAAACATTTAATTCTCTAGTTATCGCGATGCATTGGCTCTCCGTCCATTACGTAACAATTTAAATATATTTCAGCCATTTCTTCCAGGTGAAACAAACACCGCGCGACACGTTTTTTTTTTTTTTTTTTAACTGCTCGCCGAGTTAAACCGTAATAAGAGACGTGTGTGTGACTGGTTCAGAGCGATTAGTCAAAACAAGTCGGAGGCAGAAGCAGACCTACGAGTCGTGCACAGGGTCATCTGTGAGTAGGAGGGGCCGCCGAGGCAGATTAGATAGCTGCCAGGCAAACGCTTCATTGTTGCTCGCGCTAAACAGTGTTGCCGATTGGAGCGACGGCGCGTGCTTGACTTCTGTTAATAAGAAAGGTATGAGGACTCGCTCGTCGTCGTGTGTGTCGAATGAAGCGGGATATTCGGCGTCGTTTCGGATTGCCTTTGTTTCACGGTAAAATGGCGGCTTGTCCCAGTTCTGGAAAAACTAGAGCAACAGCGCGGCTCTGACGGGGTTTGTTTTCATTATGGCTGCTGGACCCCGTCGTGGTCGGGGGGAAAAAGAAACAACAAAAAAAAAAAAAAAAAAAAAAAAAAGAACAAACAAGCGCAACAAAAGAGTCTCGATGAAACGGCGGAATGAAAAAACACCCAGCAGTTAAATAAACGACGCGGGCGTGTTGTGCGTGTCCTCTCGCCCGCCCGGCTCTGGCCTTGGTGGCCGGTAGCGGTCCACGCTGACGCCGCGCTTTCTTTCGGCCATCTGTGCGCACCGGGGCTCCGGTTGGAGTCTCTGCAGGATGCTCGACGTTTTCAATGCACTTCCTGCAGAACATAAAACCCACTCCACACCGGACGGGTCGAGCCCCCATTTAGGTGTGTGTGTGGAGGTGAGAGGGGGTTGGGGGGTGGGGGGGGACGCAGTTGTAAGGCGACGAAATTCGAGGCTGTGCTCTGTACGCATCGTTGGTAATGTCATGACTTTGAACGGCTCGAGAGGTTTTAAAGTGAATGCGTTCCCCCAGTCAAAGGCATGCAGGCGGCACATCAAACGGCGAGTACATTACAAGAACACGGGGGGAGGGAGGGATGGATGGATGGATGGATGGAGGGAGGGGGTTTGAAACAAGAGGGGGAAAAAGGGGGCTCGTTCGTGGATCAAAAGTTAGAAATGTGGCTCCTCGTACCGCGTTGCCTTGTTTATACCGCCGGCATGGAAAGAGCTGCGGTGCATTTCTCAAACTGCACATCAAAGACGTGCACAAAAGTTCCGCCCGCGTTCCTGCAGCACCCGCCGGCCGTCAACATGTTCGCCAAAGCAACAATGTGACCCGACGTCTCCATCCTCTTTTCTTTTTTTTTTTTTCTTTTTTTTTTAACTTGCAAAGAAACTTTGTATCCCCCGCCACCACACACACACACACACACGCGCACACACACGCACACACACATACACACACACACCCCTACCACCACCACCACACGCCAAGACATCACAGGAAAGATTCTCCATTAGCTGAGAGTGAACCATCACCCGCGAGACGTGCAGCCAACTTACGTCTGACGGAGTGCGGTTCCGCAACTCCAGGTGAATTCTCTTCTTCATGTCCATCCTCGGTCGGCGCAGCCCTCGGTGCGATACACACTTTTAAATAATTACTGCAAATGCAACTACCACCTCCAGAACAGCCTGCTGTTGTTCATTCAAACTTGATCCGCTCGGTGGGCGGGAGCACGTCTCGGGATTGTCGTCACCGCCGACCAATGGCACGAGGCGGATAGAGAGGGAACGGATTTACAGACACGCGGGCCAATGAAGACGCCCTCAGAGAACTGGGTGGGGTTTTGTTGTCGAAGTTTGGTTGTTTGTTAACTTAAGTTTACACGGCTGAGGTGATGCTACGATGATTTACACTGAATACATGCCGTGGGAGAGGGATGCCACATGTTTTGTCTGTGCATAATAAGCACTATTAAACATCCAGCACACGTGGGGCCTTGTTTTAAAGCTGGTAATTATGCAGATATTATTGATTTATTTCTATATTTGTATATTGTCATAGAACAACATACACATTGTTTGCCTATGTTTGTCCCTATACTCGCAAAATTAAAATTCCCAGCTCAAATCCCACATGGGACATGGACATGCAAAGAAATGAGAACATGTAATTATACAAATTAAATGTTTTACCTTTTGTAACTGTAACTCAAACAAGGTGCTGTACTCCAAACTAGACAGGAAAAAAAACAAAAACCTTTTTTTGTTTGTTTCCCGGAAAAGGGTTGATAACTGCCATAACACCAACATGAATTATAGTTGTATAGTTATTTTAGATAATATAAAAAAAGGCATCTGTATATTTAATTTATTTGATTTAGTGCTGGTTTACTCTTAAAATATAGTACAACTTATTTCCACAATGGTTCTGGCTCGCCCCAAAGTCTTGATAACGACAACAGCTGAACTGCTGCTTCATTACAGACTTAAATGTAAGATTTAATTACTCAAGGTATTACATATTTGCCTATACAAATTCATGCATACGTTCTTCACTGTCCCATGATGGAAATCACTTAGACATTAGAACATTACAGCGAACATAAAATCATTATTTATTTGTAATACACTGGGTGGGTCGCCACTAAAAGAATCCGTTCACATAAAAATCAATTAAAGTAAGTATCTATTAAAATGAAGTAGATAACAATAAAACTATAGTTTCTAGTTGTCAAAATCATAAATGAGAATATATATTTTTTAATTTTAATATTGTATACACATTGCGTCTCAAGCTTTTATATTATATACAATTCAACACTCAGTTAATTAACTTTTTAACCATTCATTTGGGCAGTAAGACCTCCACTGGGTGGCTTTCACCGAAGATGCACTGTCAGCATTCCTCTCATGCAGGAGAGCTCAGGCTGAGCTCATCCACAAGGGGGCAGCAGAGTCACCCGTCTGGAGCAAGTGGCCATCGCTACTGTGTTTAAATTGCCATTTTTCACTTGAACTCTTTGATACAAACCAAAAAAAAAAAAAACACAGGAGTAAAGGTTGAAGAGGAAGGGCTCTCATCACAGTCATATAGCACGCAACACAGTAGCGTCGCCGAAGCAAATAAAAAAAAAAACCTAATGTGAAGAGAAAACGATGAAATAGCCTGAGTGGAGCGTTTGTCTGCCAGATAGAAATACATGCCAGTGGTTATCTAAAGGGAGGAGTGTCTCGCTACATGTCCATGTAACTTTATTAGTGTGACAAATAACACGCATGCTCATGATGAGGAGACACGTGAGTAACTGCCAATAACGGCGTTATTGCTGCCTACGTCTCCCTCGCCGGCCTCCGAGGCAATCTGCCAGACAGCCGCCTTTCTCCCCTCCGCTTCACACAGCAGCCTTTTCTACACATTAACTCCCTGCTTTACTCCATTAGTGTCAAACAAGCCACATTAGAAAAGCGGCACACTTGCGTCACGGTTAATGAGGCTAACTTTTCCATGTATTATTAATCTGGTGTATAATATTGTTGATAGATTAATGAATGCAATGCAGGGTAGCTGCTTAATGTGGCTTTGTCTGCTCCACCAAGATAATACAACTATATTAAGATGCCGAGCTAACATAAACACTGAACACACACCGAGATTGAGAATTCAAGCTGTTTCTGTTTTACCTCTTAAAATCCAGTTTCTGTGTTGTTTTTTTTTTATTACCTGTAAATAGCATTGAATGTCATGTGATTCAGTCTGTCTGAAAGCATCACATATAAATTGGGCATCAGCTCTTCATTCAAGCTGTGTGAGTGAAAATATTTAAACTCAACGACGTTTTGCACTCTTCCTTCAAATTGAAATATTCTAGATGTCTTGTGCATCATTTTAAAACAAGCTCGTTTGGTGTGTTTATTTTAACTACAATTTAATAAATACAATAAATCTCTGGGTTTAAGCAAAGTTTGGCTGCACAGCGTGAGTTTATACACACCAGTGGGGCCGGTTGGGATTGGAGAAGTTAAGGAACACGACCACCAGAGGGCGACTCCACCATGAAGAGTTCAATCTGGAAGCCTCCCATTGAGAATTGATGTGTCGAGCGTGACACTGTGCCTGTCGAGCATCCTGAATCTCATGAATAACTATTCAAACTGTAGGTGTTGTACATATTCAATGAGGCAGATAGTGCAGCTGCATGATTTATTTTTAGCCTTTTATACCCTCAGAAACAAATGTTGATGGAGAAACACTCAGACTAATGGCAGCTCAGTGCAGTTCTTCAATCATATGCCATTATGTTACATCATTGCTCTGCTCCTGTTGCCACCAAAAGTTCATGCCTCACATTGACAGAAACCTGTATCTTATGTAAAATATTGTGCTTCTTCAAAGGACTCTTATCTCAATGAGCATGAAAAAAGTTGGGGATTAACTGTACCTAACAGCTGCGGGCTAAACCAGTGGCTTCATATAGTATGAAGTGTATAAACAAAAATGTTACAATACTTTTATTTTAGATTAAGCCACCAAACAGATTCTTAAATTGTTTAAATTAAAATACACATAAATAATTCATAATAATATACAGTCATTTCACTGACTACTTACTTAATAATACTTACATGCTTTTACTTAAGGGACATTTTAATTGCATGACTTTTACCTGTAATGAAGTATTTTATATCGCAGTCTTTTAAATCCAAGTAAGAATTGCAAATTATTTCACGCTGGGAGTGTAGTTTTAATCATATGGCCCCCAGTAGGCTACATGAAAGCTTTGCATTAATCATGATCCTTAACAATGTTATTAAGTACATAAATTATCCTCCAGCATCAAATGAGCTACAAAGCAGCACCATGACAGCTCATAATCCACGTGTACGGTACATTTGATATAAACCGTGGCAACGGCAGACGTCATGCCGTGATGTCAAGTGGATACTTGTGGACGTCGATGATGAAGAGAGGAAGGAAGGTGTTGATGTCGCTTGAGACACCAACCCCGAAGAAAAGACGGACATGTTGTGAGATATGACGATTTTGTTTCCTTTCCGTGGAGTTCACGAGGACGTGGTTTGAATAATCTGTCCGTGAAGCCGTTAACACCGATTGCTTGTCTCCACTTGGCAGAGAGCTGCAGAGTTTACTGGCTGGAGTTTGTAATCTTCCCTGGACGACGAACACAAGATTGTTTGTATAACTCTCGGTTAACTTGTCAGAAAGATACACATGAGATGAAATATGTTTGATGTGTATATATAAATATATACGCCAGACTGCTCACCTCACCATGCATGTCTGGAATCATGTTAGGACACATATCAGGGAGGTCTGGCTTGAATTAAGTCACTTATCTGGAATACTGGAACACTAAATGCTTCTTTAAGTGTATTACTCCTGGACACATGACAGAAATCAACTGATAATCTCATTGCTTTGTTTGTAGCATCAGTTGACTCACCACTACCACTAGTGTCTTATTGTGTCAGAAATTGCATCTGTGAAATAATTTTTGAAAATGGTTTAATATGCCTGGAGCTGTTCATTGTCACAAGAGAGTCATTCTTCTTTTAGATTGTTTGCAGAAATATGTGGCTCATCCAAATCCAAATAATCCCCAATGTATTTATCTCACAAGTTGATGCCGCTGGAGGAAAAGCAGCGTCTGCATATTGCAGTCTCGATGCAGACATGAAAAATCTTCTGATTTTATAAGCAAGGCGTTCTCTGCTGGAGATTCTCGGCTGTCAGGCTTTTAATTTAGATCTTCATCCACCAACACAACTTGTTTAAGATGTAATCTTAAAGATGAGACTTGTATTTTCAGGAAATGCCGACATAGAATTTAAGCTAATTCTACTGAGGCTTTGGCCACTTCTTCAAATCATGTGTTTTTAAATCTGACACAGCTGCTGTTTTCTCATGGCGCTATAATTTGTGAAGCTGCCCACTGCAACAACAATAAGATTCACTATTTTGGAAAAAGGTAAGTGATCTAGACGAATAATTACATAAAGAATAAGGTTCGATGTTTGATACTGTTGTGTTTAGATGGTGCATGTGTCTCGTGTGTGGATGGTACAGGTAATGTTCACTTCCAGTGGTTGGTTTATCAAACAGGGACAATGCAGATAAGCAAAAGTAGATGTTATGTACACAAGCTCAGGAGAAAACAACTTAATATATAAGTGGATGAAACAGACTCAGGATGGAAACAACGGAACCGACAAAAAAGGCTGTGTGCATTTGTGTATGTATTATACATTAACACATAGGAGTGTGTGTATGAGTGTAAGTGAATATGAATATAAGTGTACGTGTATGTGACAAGGGATTCCACTCAAAAGTAATTCAGTTTTTCAGCAAAAATGTAAGACACTGTTTCACTTGTATGCTGAAAACTTTCAATGTTGTTCATGTTTTCGATTCAGGTGGCAAGTTGTTACATAATCAGAAGCCTTTACAGACGAACATGTGACCAACAGTTGGTCTGGTGGGACCTACATCCAGGTATGCGTCAGCCAAAATAATAGAAAAAGAAGCATCAACTACAGCACACACAAATGGAATATGAAGGTCGTCAGAATGTAAAACTAATGATCCTGAAAACAATATGATTGTGTGCCATGTATACTTTTTAAATTGTTTTATTTAAAGGCCCTGCTGTTGATACACTCCAACAGGTGTTTTTTGCTTCATTAGACATCTGCTCAGGACTGTGTGGACGTGTAGCCCATTTTCTTTTCATATTGCTAGATTAAGTCATATGACCTTATGTAATTCCACAACAGCTTTAAGCTAATTGCCGAGGTGCTTTTCACAGAAGACATTTTGACATGTCTCAATAAGAAAAACACAGGTTTAAATGATGAAATAAATGATGGCTAAATTCCTTTTAGGGTCCTGGTACTGTCATAACTTTATCTCTTCAGTGACGTCTGTAATTGTCTCTGAGATATAACGTTAAGTGCCTTTGTGTATCAGACTATGTTTGTTTGTTTGTTTTTCATTGTATCTGCTGTACCCAGGTCTCTCTTGCAAAAGACATGTTGATCTCAATGAGTTAACCTGATTAATTAAAGGAGATCATGTTACAAGTAACACATGTGCTTTTCCTCCTATGCCCAGTCAAAATAGGTCTATTTGAACCTGAGCAGAAGTCTAATCAGCCAGAATCATTGAAAACACCTTTGCATGAGTGCACATGGTCTCTAACCTCTGGTCCTAGTTTAAGATTAAAACTTTTCTTCAACCTGTTAATCAATTTCAAAACCCACTGTAGAGTTTTAACAAATCCTTTTCAGTCAATCTTCAGTCCCTGAGAATCTACCAAGCTTGTATTATATTGGGGACAATAATTTTTCTAACAATGCGGTTGGCTTTTTTACACAAAAATACAATAAGGGCAATATGTGTAAATATAACTGTGCGTATCATATGTGGCAGAAATGAAGGCCGGTCCAAAGAAAACAGTACTGGCTCGTCGAAAATGGGCTTGTGAGAGAGTAAATGTGCCACAAGAGGGGGGTATTTGTTAAAATAAGATGGCATCAACAGTCCTTGTTGAGCAGCTTTGGGAAATAATGGAAATAGATAATATTGTTGATATGTTTAACGTTGTGGAATAGAATCTGATGCCAAAAAGCCACATTGAAAAAACTAAAGCCCACCTGTGAAAATAATTCTTCTTTATTATAGATGATCACACCGTCACATCTTTACTTAATTAATGATTTAACAAGGCAGGTTTAAGGTGACCATATTGTTTTTATGGCACAGTGATGCCGGGGAGGAATCGCTGCTGCAGAAATAATCAAGCTCTTCTACTTTTATCCACATGGCACCACTTTATGCTAACGTAAGTGCTCACACACGGGAAGATTTTGCATTAAATCTTTCTCATAATGTTACTTAGTTGTCAGCTCTAATTACCTCATCTCCCAGTAGCAGCAGCCTGAACATAAATAAAAAAATAGTGAAGAGGCTTGATTTGAGTAAAGGGTTTCTTTTGTTGTTTGGAGCAATTTGGCAGCTTTCCTGAGCAGCTAACAGGTTTTTAGATGCAGAATTCAAGCAGGTGTGCTCATATTCTGTGCAAAATTAAAACAGCCAAGACATTATGCTATATGGACCTGTACAGCACTTTTCTAGTCTTCCGACCACTTAAAGCACTTTAATCATTCACCCATTCATATGCTGATGGGAGGGGCTAAGGTGTCACCTGTCCATCAGGAGTAGCCACCATTCACACACTGTAGGCACAGCTACAGGAGCAATTTGGGGTTAAGTGTCTTGCCCAAGGACAAATCCCCATGGGCTAGTGGAGCCAGGGATCGAACCGCTGATTCTCTGGTTGAAGGACGACCCTGCTCACCACTAAGCCACAGTCGCCCGCAATGAAACTTATGAAATAGTTCACTGCATCAGAAACATAAAGGAAAATACTGCATTGCTGTACTATATTATCATAATGTGTTTCCCAGAGAGTGACATTATTAATATTTGTTATTAATATGCTTTCTTCAGATAAGAGAAGACTTGTTTGGGTTTTAGATCTGTTGCCTTTAAGCTGCTTTATGAGATTGGGAGCATTTCGGCTCCCAACAACCCTGTGTCTGCAGCTTGCAGCTAACAGTGCTCACAGCGCTAACAGTGCAAACAGTGCTCACAGCGCTAACAGTGCTCACAGCGCTAACAGTGCAAACAGTGCTCACAGCGCTAACAGTGCAAACAGCGGTTACAGTGCAAACAGCGCTAACAGTGCTCACAGCACTAACACTGCTCACAGCGCTAACAGTGCAAACAGCGGTTAAGGTGCTCACAGCGCCAACAGTGTTTACCTGAGGGGGAACCGAAGGGGGGGTGCTACTCTTACGCTATGACACGTTATCAGCTGTAACCGCCGTATGAGAGCAGCGGAGCTAACCAGTGGGGCACGCTCACATGCACAAACATGCACGGGTGGCTGGCCCGGCGACATAAACAAAGAAGCTTAGATCACAACACACACAGAGGCAGATGGACTACTTCCTCCACTATATCTTTACGTATAAAATAGTTGTTAGCTGCTATATAAATGTTCAGAATCATGTGTATTGCACCTTTAATCGTGGGCTGATCTTGAAGGCAATGCACCTCATACTACATGAAGCTCCTGGTTTAGGTTGCCTCGGTTGGGTACAATTGATCACCAACTTGTTAATTGCTCATTGAGATAACAGTCAATAATGGAAAGATCAATGTAGCTATAACCTGCAGAGCTGCAATAACAAATCCCAACTGATGAATTCAAATTAGTGCAGGTCACATGTTTAAACACGCTACTAGTAAAGAAAAGAAAAATTGCTATCAACCCTTTAAGTCAAAGGCCAAAAAAAGAATTATTCTCTCTCTTTTTCTCTATTTATCTGCATCTGAAAGTCTGAATGTTGCACTTTTTTTTTTTAATATGGAGAAACATTTAATTTGAATGATTGCCGTCAAAATTTCAACTAATTTCCCAAAAAGATCCAGCAACAAAATGCATTTATTTGAATTCTGAAGGTGTCCATCAGGACAGCTCATTACATCATTACTCATTTATCTGTAAATGACAGGAACTATGGGAATACCAGCATCAATAAGTAAACCTTTTTCAAATTAAGTCAGGGCTCTAGCTTTCCAGACTTCACAGGGTCAAAGGTCGACACCTTGAATATCAATTATTTAGAACAGAACAACCATCATGACACTGACAACTAATATCTATTGCAATAAATTCTTTATAACCTCTCCCCCTACTTCAGGAGTGTTACTCGTGCAAAATGGATGCATCCATGTTACTTGGATGATCTCCGTAGCAACAGACAAGGCAGCGTGTCAAGCAAGCAGAGCTTATTTTGATTGTGAAGAGCATTAGTTGTAGTAGTAATTAACCTTTAACTATGGCCCTTTTCCATTTAGGTGAGCCATCTTGCTATTGTGAATGCTGGCTCACTGGAATGAGTGACTCACTAAATAGAATGGGACTATAATTAATTTGATCAATTACACCTGTGTTAACCCAGCTATGACATGTCAAAATGCTGTGAAAAGGACCTTTTCCCAGACAACTAAACCCATAAACTCATGTTTACAATGTTAACACAGGCAATAAATCAAGTGAGAATTAGGGTATTTTTGTCATAGACTTCTATACAATCAGACTTCTGTTTGCAACCAGAGGAGTTGCCCCTGATGGCAATTTGACAAAATACCAGTTTAAGGCACTTACGCACAGTTCAGAGCTGGAGGTTGCCGCCTGGTTTAAGACCAAACGCCTGCAAAACTATTGAGTTTCCCATCAGCCTCAGCTGGAGGCAACTTTGTTCTCAGCTGTGTGGTGCTAAATAGCAAATGTTAGCATGCTAACACAATAAAATAATATAGTAAACATAATCCCTGCTTAACATCAGCGTGAAGCACAGCTGTGGCTCAGTGGAGCCTCACAGAGCTGCTAGCATTGCTCCAGACTCTCTCTCTACGTCGGCTTGATCTGATTTTTCTTTTCTTTTTATTCTAGATTTGTCACTTACATTAGAACAACTTGCTTTGAAAGTCTTGCAATATTAAACTAGTTCAGTTTACTTACTTTACTCACGACACTCTGAACCTTGTTAATGATCTAGTGGATAGCATGTGTTAAATATGTGATATTACAGAGCAGAAAGTGAGCATTTTAAAGCAAGCTGTAAAGAGCCGAGTGTCCGCTGGTGCTCGGTGACCACTGGTTAGTGCCTGTTGACCTGGCTGATGTGTGCGACTCCTCCAGCGGTGGTTGCTGAAGTCTGTAAAGTGATCTTAGTAGTGTGAGTAATGGCATTGATGTTTCTTGTCTTCACTCAGTCAGTCCACAGGTGAGATGAGATGATTGCCGTTCCTTCTCCTTCAGGATAGATCATGTTTAGCCAATCCCGGTGCTGGGGGAGTGCGCGGGTTTGTGGTGTGAGGCTTGTTGAGCACATGTGGTGCCTTTTAACTTAATCAAGAATATTTTACTTCTGTCCATGAAGGAATTAGCTTCTTGTACCTCTTGCAAAATGAAACCGCTCTCTGCATGTGCTGGAACAATGGGAGCTGGAGCAAAATGAGCACTCACACGCATCAGCGTCAGTCGGCATTCATTATTCATATTAATTGATTCTGGCAGTTTGAAAACAATACCTTGTAATGCAACACCCATCCAGGACAGGAAGACGATAAACACACACTAATCTCCTCCAGCGTGCATACTGAGCAGGCTGCTCCCTGCTCACGTGACTCTCACATCAACCTGTGAAGGTTTTATTCTCGATGCCGGAGTGTGGTGTCTCTTGTTGGAGCCTTACGGTGTTTGCTGTGTATGGTGATTGTCTTCAAGTGGGAAATTGTTCATATTGAAAGGCGATTGAGGATTTTGTGTGTAGTGTTTGACATATTCATCTCGCTGCACCGATTTTGTTTTTCATATCTCAAGCAGTGTAATGCTATTTGCAGAATTTCTCATGCCACATGTAGAACATTTACCACGATAGTGCAGAAATGCCCATATCCCCCAATGCAGATTATTCTTGTGGGATAGGGAATTGCTTTGAGTTTCTTTTTCTGTTAATCGTTTAAAAAATGCAAATGGTGAAAACGAACTGTGCCTGTGTTTTCCCCAACATCCTTTTATTTAATCACAAGGCTGTTAAGCTCACAAGGAGACAAACGCGAGTGTACACACTCACATTTGGTAGAAGTAAAAAAAGAAAAAAAAGAAGGTCACATGCATCTCGCTGTAGATGGCAATGCACTCAGCATCGTGCTGCAATTAAAATTTAATGAGGCCTCTCCATTCTGCTCATTCAGAGCAGTCAGTTACTGTGCAAACTCTCTGCACTTCAGCCTCTTCCTTCCCGTCACCTGCTAGCTTTTTTTCCCCCACTAGCATGCTATTTCAAAACAAAGCGCATGAAAATGAATATTCTGGCTTTTTTTTTTTAAAAAAAGCCCAGATTGATCTTGATCTTTGGAGATGGTGCTTGTGTTTCATCTGCAGTAGGATGACATTTCTTTAGATTATCAATGTGAGATCTAGTTCACACAACAAGAGAAGATTTTAGGCGTCCCTCTCCTTGGTTTACCGTAGCTGAGACACATGAGAACATTACGAGTATTGCTCAGTGAAAGAACATCGTTTATGCTATTGAACCATTCGCCTGTGCCTGAATACATACACGCCATGTTCTGCCTCATTCTTTTCAGCTCTCACCTCTTATCTTTCTACTGTTTGCTTTTTGTTCACCTTCCTGGAATTCAATCAGCCAACAGTGTTGTTGTGCACATACAATCATACAGTTCATACAGACAGAACACACTACATCCATCCATCCATCTCTCTGTCTATTTCTCACACACACACACACACACACACACACACACACACACACACATTCACACAAAACATCCCTGCCTCTGCCTAATCATATTTCAGCACGGTGGATGATGCATAATTACATATTTGCCTTGTGATAATCTGCAGCAGTCTTGTCATGTTTATAATGAGGTGGAGGAGCATTGAACACATATCTGACAATCTGTACAGAGTGCTGGAATTAAGCAAAGAGGATTGCCATGAAATGTTGTACTGAAAGATTTCTTTCCTTTCCACCAGCGCCACAATAAAGACAACAATTTTTGCTTTCAAGTGAAATGTCATTAAATTTGGTATCCATGGTGCTGAGAGAATGAATTAACGACTTTGGTGATCCTCTGACTTTTCCTCCTTCTTCAGTCTTTCTCCTCAACTGTGTAATGGCCTTTGCTAACTCTTATTTCTTAGTCAAGCCTTTGCCACAGCAATCGTAACATGATAGACATCCATGAAGGCAACCACTTGTTCCTCTCAGAAAGAAGCACCTTGTCCTCAGTCTCCTGATAAAAAAAAAGAAAGTTGAGCTACTCCTAAAAATCACTGCAGTAAAAGAGAGAATCTGTGGGGATAAATTAAACCATTATTCATCTGGTATCAAGATTTTTTTATAATTTCACAACTTCTCCTTGTGGTAATGTTTTTAAAGTCTAGGCCTCATTTGCATAATTTCCATTATCCCATAAGAAGCTTCATAAAGCTGCTCTCCTCCGTTTTCACTTGTACTCATCAGTTCGTACTCTCCTCGTGTAGGGAAATGGTCTGCTCACTTAGTTTTAAGAAGAAAGGCATAGATTATGGAGAAATAAATCCATATTGGTCCAATTTGAGCAGTTTAGGATTCCCAGAGTAAAGTTGTTGTCTATCCTACATTGTTTTGTTATTTTACACGCCTCGTAAACCTTTTCATGGGAAGATACAACAGTGAATGATGTGTTGCTTTCTTCTCAACAGGGAGTGCTTTGTTATCAACAAGCTGTTTCATGGGTCTCCAAAGTAATTCTCTGTGGCAATCGTAATCCTTTTTTTAATCCCATTTTCAAGAATTTAACAGTAAACAATATAAATATATATAAACAATTTGCTGAAGAAGAACACAGAATAGGAACAGCGGATTTCATTTCTCATTTCATTCATTGTCGTCTGAAAAGCTTATTCTGTCCTGAAATAAGTTCTATTTGAATTATTTAATATATCTTTCCTAATGTCTGCATATGGCAGCGCTGTACTTCATACTCTCTTATTCTCTCGCAGTGTTTTGTCTCCGCCTTACCTCTTACTGTCGCTGACTTCTCGTCTGTAGGAGGTAAAGACACAGGCAGCCGGTAGAGAAATATGTGAGTGCTGACTGCTTTTATCTCTGCTGGAAAAATTAGAAACCCTGCCAGAATAAAACTGCAACTACAAATTAATCAACAGTCTTTGTTGTTTTGGTCCTGAACAAACAAATTTTAGCAATTAACGGATATTGACTCAATGTCAGTTTGCTGAAGAGAAAATCAATACCACTCCTGTTGTGTCCATTAGATGTGTCTCATGAGCCGACAGCGAGTTATCTTAGCTTAGCATAAGAAATAATAAACAAAACCAGATGTAACACCAATTTGTGAGCCTTAGAGGTGCTGGTAAGAGGGTTATGTTATTTTTACATAGAGCCAGGCTATCTGTTTCCCCATGCTTCCATTCTCTATGCTAAGCTAAGCTAGCCAGCTGCTGGCTGTAGCATTAAATAAAGCCATGGGCAAATTATAACAGTGGTATTGAGTTTCTTCTCTTACTCTTGGCACGAAAATCAATAATTATGTTTCCCAAAATGTCAAATGATTCCTTTAGAAGTAATATTAAAAGAGCACTCAGCAGATTCAGCATTGCACCACTGTACCATTGTCAGGCACTGGACGGTTTAATGGACAGTTTAAAAAAAAAAAAGGATTACGATCGTTGCAGCAGAAATTGTCCTTCTTGGCGCCAAAAAAAGGCTCTGTATAACTTTTCTCTCCAGCACCCCCCAAGACCAGAAAACAGACTTTGACATGTAAAATTGGCGGAGATCCCCTTTAAAGAGATAAGATAAGATAATCCTTTATTAGTCCCGCAGTGGGGACATTTACAGGATTACAGCAGCAGAGGGTAAAGTGCAGACATAGTCAAATCAAAACAAGTATTATAAATAAGCATAAAACAGTAAAACAGTAGTAAAAACAGTAAATAATCTACAGTAGCTGAAATGTGATATGTACATGCAGAACATAATAGCTTATTGCTAGAGTATTTGTATTGCACAGGTCAGTGTAAACATTGAGTAGCATTGTTTTTAGTGGTCTACTGGGAGCTCAGCTGGTTGTGCAGTCTGACAGCAGCAGGAAGGAAGGCCCTGCAGTACCTCTCCTTCACACACCGGGGATGAATCAGCCGGGGGCTGAAGGAGCTGTACAGAGCTGCAGAGTGTCCTGCATGGGGTGGGAGGTGTTGTCCATCAGGGATGATAGCTTAGCCATCACCCTCCTGTCTCCCACCACCTCCACCGCATCCAGAGCCTTCTTTATGAGTTTGTTAAGTCTCTTCCTGTCAGCTGTCGAGATGCTGCTGCTCCAGCAGACCACTCCATAGAAGATGGCTGATGCCACCACAGTCAAAGAAGGTCTTCAGGAGTGTTCCCTGCACCCCAAAAGACCTCAGTCTCCTCAGTCTGCTCTGTCCCTTTTCATAAAGTGCCTTTGTGTGGTCGGTCCAGTCCAGTTTATTGTTCAAGTGAACACCCAGGTACTGGAAACTGGAAACAAATAGCTCATCCATGAACATCTACCAATCCACTCCTGCTGTAAACAAAAATCCAGTCGAGGAGAACGTCTCATGCATATATACGTGACCAATTCAAGTAGCCGTGTGTGTCTTTGGCTCTTGAAACCATGAAAACGCAGTTAATGGTCCAGGTCACCGGTGTGTATCGACTGGTGTGTGAGGGAGGGGTGGGGCCTGGTGACAATGAGCCATGGTCTGTAGTTATCGCTCGACCAAACAAATGCCTTGAGATTATCAGCATAACTGTAGCTGTTTTAATGCGCACAACCCCCACTCGCCTTCCCTGTTTCTCCGATTATTATTCATTTGAATTTCGTGCTGATGAGATGACACAAGTTGTCTTCGCTGACTCCGGATGACCTCTTAAAACAAATCACGACAGGTTCCCTTTTCGATGAAACTGTGGATGATACAACATATGCATGAATCGAAAAGTGCAGAGACTCAAATTTGTCAAAGCACGCTTCAGGTCAATGATGGATTGCAACTGAAAAAGCTGAGCTTTCATTTGGCTGTCAGGAGGAGCTGCCTGCTTCAGCGGTTCTATAACCTCTAAAATGAGCAGCTTTATGGTAATTGCCTCAGAAGTATTAAAGTTTTTTTGTGGGCGAGTTTTCACATATTTATGTATGTTGGATTGAATATGCCAGATATTTTACTAAATATTTCATCACATTCAATGATTTATATGTATGGTTAAAACTCTTATCTATGATGTCTGAATCTGTACTATGGTTAGCTGTACTGGATATTCTGAGGAATACAACACAACTAGTGACTTTGTTTGCATTCATTTAAAGTAAGAGCAGAAGGCTTGGGGGTAGATTTGCATTTACAAATAACTGAGATTGCTTCTTGAATACTTTGGTTTAAAGAACTCATCTTCTTTACTCACCAGCCAGCCTTCTTTCACTTTGTTCTCTGGTTAAACAGAACTTTTTTTTCAGGCGCTTAGAAAATATTTATAAAATCAACACACCACTGTTCTCTCTTGGTGTCTTTCTGCGATGCTCTACTTAAAGTACATTGAAAAACACTGGAAGCCACAGCACATGAATCTTTTATGACCCGGAGAGAGCCGATAAAGTCAAAGACGGAAGACTCTGGACGCTCAGATCAATCAACTGGCGGGCAGACGGACTCATCTCTGTGAGGAATCCTAATCGGGAGCGTCTGTGTGACTCATTCGGTGCCTTTGAGGAGAGCCTCAAGTGCTATAGTGCTGTCGTTACATGCCAACTAATAAGTTGCTTGAGCTGATCTGCAGAAATGTAGAGATATTAACAATCACTTCCCTTCAGGGAGTGTTGCTACGTCGTTGTGTGAATGAAGTGGTGATTCACAGATCCATCCACAGACATAATGTCAGCATGAATTACATTTAAGCAGAAATATATAGACATATAGTCCGACATATATGTGACATGGTTTGACTCTGGAACAGAGTTGTTAACATGTCTACTGGGAATCCCCGGATAAGAGAGTGCAACTCTTTATTTTGTGTGATTCATTTATTTTTATTTTTATAAATTCCAGTGTAATATTTACAAAGCTCAGTACGGATCGTTCCCGATGTACAAAGGAAAGATGGTCTGTTGATGTTTGGTACAAACCAAAATTTTTAACATATTGTTCCATGCAAAACGATATCATGGATTTCCACGTGCACTGTTGCACATGCAGATACACCCACTGGGCATTCCTTGTATAATAAATTAAGGGGCTGCACTTTTAAATAAAACGTCCTTCATGATGAGTTCTTCTGGATCGACAATTATACGAAAAACTTGAGCTGTGTCTCGTAGGGAGTTTCTTTTTTGTGGGGGTTTTTATTTGTTGAACATTGGACAAAAGAGATCTTTGTTTCATGTCTGATTGATGTTTCACTACTGGAACAATACATTTGGTGTCTTATAACCCTTGTGGGCTGGGCACTTGTATGTGCATGATATAATAAATAACTAACTAACTATATGGTCACATGAATACTGTCAACCACACTTTTCCAACATTTTTCCACTTAATAATATCATAAAACAAGACAGCTCGCGGGGAATTCATTTCTAACGCCAATTGCATCCAGGCCTGTATCAGCTATGTCCCTCGGTGCGTTGTGTGAAAATTAGCATTTGATTATTTCCCTCTGCTCTCCTTCTTCTTTCATTAGCAACACAACTATATCGTACTCGAGGACTAAGAATGTAAATTAGCAATCTAACAAACAAACTGTTTTGAATCTGAATGGTCTCCGTAGGGTTTTTGTGTGTTTTATGAGATGGTGAAACTCTTTGTTAGTGCAATTTTTTTGTTTTCTTTAGTTTGTTTGGATCCCCTTTGGCAACAACTGCTCTTTCTGGGGTCCATAATGTGACACACACGTCCTCGGTATGAAGCACACAAATCACAGAGTGGCATTCCGGGGTTATGGCCAAGAAGTGGTTAGATGTTGTCACACTGATGAAGCTGTAGAAGGGAGAAGTTTATTTTGAATGTCTCCATCCACAGTGAGCCCCCGCTTTCCCCCCTCTGTCCACATAGCGCTGTCACTCAGTCCATTTCTCTTTCTTGTGCCCGAGGTTGATGTCAGATACGGAGAGCGCCGCATTAAAGGGCCGTACCTCCTCTCCTTTTCCAAAAGTTGAAATGAGAAACAGACTTAGAATACCAATAGCCATAGATCAAATGAATGGTCGGGATTCTGAGCGCCTTATCTCACTCAGTCAGTCAGTTTGGAGTTGGCGGGCACGACAAAGACCGAGAGAGAGGACTATGACCTCAGAGATCCTCCAAGCTATCCCTCTGGCTGCATTGGAGACAGGTACATCTGCACACACACTACGTTCAATTTTGCATCCAATATTTTGTTATATTTTTATATCTTGCCAATCCTCTGCTCAGAGACATTTTCCAGGAAGGTTCATGCAACTCCAGCTTTTTGCAGCATTTTTAAGGAGGGAATTTGATTTTTAAGACAGAGCATTAAGCCTGCTAATCCCTATTTTCTGCTGCTGTCGCTCGCTCTGGTATGATTTCTGAGGGGTATTAAAAGTAGGAGCGGTGTTTGAAGTTCTTTTTAAACAGCTTCAGTGAGTCCACATTTTGAACTTGGAGGTAAGCATCAATTTTAAGAGTTTGAGGCACAAAAAACACCCAGAAATCTCTTCAGCTGTGATGTGTTTAATCAGCCTTTGAGTGGAATTTGAAAAAAAGAGCCCGATAATTTACATGAAATTCCTCAGTTATTCCTCAGCGACAGAAAGTGCGAGAAGGGTGCTCGTCAACCAGAAATATGTTTACGCTCTGAAATACTCTCTGCTGATTGAGAACTCTTGTTGAGTCTTCACCAAAAGCGACTCACAGATTCCCTTTCTCGTTATGATTTCTACAGTGAAAGGAATGAAAAGCAGAAATGATCTGCTTTGAATTGCCTTTATATAATCCCAAATCTGTATTTTTGCTGGCAGTACATCTTCCTCTCATCAGTGATAGTGAAGAATATTACTCGACAGCGCAAAGTGAATGACTGATTTCATGCTGCATACATGTTGAGTAGAGAAATGAGCTGTAAAGCCACATTTCCTTTATATTCCAATCTGTTATCAGTCTCATTACCCTCACACCTGTTATCACTTACAATTATATTATAGAGTTTACACAGTTAATTATGTAATGTTTCTCTTTATCTCTAAGACTTTTCTGGTTTTAGATCAACATATAAACATACTATTCACCTAAATTACAGTATAATGTCATAAATACTCTGTTTTAAAATCAAATTACCTTATGCAGCTCATCTTTTCTGTTCAAATTAATTACCCTGCCTAAAGTTTTCTCCAAAAATGGAATCTAATCTCTCATTAAAAACAGCCTAGCAGCTTTGGTTTCTTGAATTTTTTAAAAATATAAATAAATAAATAAAAAAAGCTCCAAGAAAGAGATCCGAGGCAAGCTGAATATAATCAGTGCACAATATTTCACACTGAAAAGCTCCACATTGTCTGGCTAACACTGGCCTCCCACAGCCAGTTTCACACAATGCTTTTGGGTAAATAATATTACCAGGAGTTTCCTTGTTTTTGTAAAAGAGAAATATAAAAAAAACCTATGGAGGAACAACATATTAAAAAGAATGGGGCATAATGGGAATCTAGCTTTAAGAATAATTCTGTTTGAACAAACACATGAACACCTCAGTCAACATAATATTATTCCTCGTCTCCCTCATCAATTTTGACAGTAATCACATTTTTGGGTTCATATCTGACTTTAAAGAACAGGACTACGAGTCTGAGGCCATGCTAGCTGCTTTATGAGGCTTAACTCATGCACAGTGGTGCTTTGGCTAACGGGAGCATGCTAACATGTTCTCAATGGCAATTGTTTATTGTTTACCCTGTTCACTATCTTAGATTATTGTGTTAGCATGCTAACATTTGCTTGTTAGCACTAAACACAAAGTACAATTGAGGCAGATAGCAGCGTCATTAGTTTTTCAGGTAATTCAAAGTTGATGATGGCGCTTAATGAAAAGTTAAGGGATCACCAAAGTCATTACAGTTCATCTTCAGGGGGACACAAATGTCTGTACCAATTGCTATGGGAGTCCATTCAATAGTTTTACCCAAAACCTCATGGTGGGACGAGATGGAAAGTCAGGGGTTCACCAAAGTCATTAAGCGTCAACCTCTGGGGATCATGAATGCCGTACAAAAGTTGGTGCAAAGCCAAAGATTGGATTTTGAAAGATTTCCCACGCGTTAGAGGAAAGGTCAGGGGATCCAGAAAGTCACTAGAATACACCCTCTGGGGACCATGAATGTCTGCACGAAATTCATAAAAAATAATAGTTGTGATATTTCCGTCTGGACCAGACAGAGCGACATTGCCATCCCTAGAGCTACAGCACCATATGGCTAAAACTCATCAACAGACAATATCTTACTTAGGGTCTCAATAACACCTGATATGAATTCCTCATATAGCTCTGCAGTTGTTTTATTAATTGTGAATGAGAATTTTTTTTTGCAGCAAATATAAAACATACATATAAAAAAAGCCTGAATTGTCTCAAAGTCTACAGTGCATGCAACTTTGACTTGAAACTATTAAGAAAACCAGTAGACTGTGGTGAATCTACACCAACTGCTTTTAATGAGCATCCTCGACTTGAACATCTACAGCTTCCATGACAAAATTACTACCAGTCAACCCTCGGGGCATACAAGACACTCAAAGTGAATGTGGGAGAGCACAGACAGTTTTTTTTTTTTCAAAGGGGAGATGTTGCTGTCTTGCATCATGCATCTTTGCCTGTGATGATATCATCTTCTTTTATTCTTTCTCATAGTGTATTTCATAAGATTAGGCATCAGCATATACTGAAGAGAGGGGATTATCTCATTTATTTTAGTCTTTGCTGAAATATCATCATGCAGCCTCATGAAAAAGGCATTAGAGCTCAAAGAAAAGCTTAAAATTGCACTTTATGTAACACATTCCAGCAGTGTTTCCTCATTCCCGTCAAAAATACTGCAGCGCACTCTGCCTTAATCATTGACAATAGTGCTTTTATTTCCTGTATTCTTCTTCAGGGTTGCAGTGAGGCGTGGGTTTGATTGAAGAGAAAGCTAAATAGATTCTGGGCTGGTCACCAGTCTGTCACAGGGCTGTTTCCACATTTAAAACCATACGAAGATGATTTATACTTCAGGCTACTCTTTGAAATCATAATAGGAAGCAGAAACAGCCTTATTGGCCAAGTACATTTGACTCCAGTGTCCATTGATTCTCTGTGTTCTTACAAAAGGACAAATGATGTGCACAGACACACAGTTAAAAACAAGGACAACAAAGCTGAACAAAGCATACGAATTTAGTCTGTGTGAGAGAAAACAAAACACTGTGAGGAAACCCACACAAACATGTGGAAAACATAGAAACTTCACCTCCCAAAGTCAGGATGATGAATTAATGGAATGAGCAGGAGGGGATGGGATGGGATCTGGGAGCGTGCTGGAAGATCAATCCACTTTATATTGTCACTACTTTTGCAACAATAGTCATTTGTAAAGGGAAAAGTCACTGTAAAACAAAATAAAACCAAAAAAACAACGCTGCAACTTCACAGGAATTGTTTTTGTGAGGATCTTGCACAAGTTCTGCCACTGAAATATTTACAATTATGCAGCATGATGTCATTAACACCCTTGGTTTATCACCAAAGACTGACACGTCCTCGCCACACTGGAATCAAGTGTCGCTCTTTTTAACTGGAGAGTTACAATGAGCAAGGCTTGGCTTGAACACAGTGAATAATGCATTATGGAGAGAGACAGATGTGAGATGGAAGGCAGTACTTGAAATAATAGCAGATGATAGCAGAATGAAGCCAATGGTTCATTTATAATTGTATTGATTCATTAAATAAATATAGCATTTCATTCATTTAGTCTTTCTTTGATGTCATGAAATTAAAGCATCATTTAACATCCCGGTTAATCTTTATATGCTGCCCGAGGCTGTATTAAGTGTTTTTGCTTTTACAGTCTGTACATACAATCCCGTGGTCCAGTGTATACAACCTGTTTCATTAAGATTCATCAAAGAAACCAAGTACAAGCACAAACACGCACACCTGCAGATACATTTTATTTACTTCGTATCTGTAAAAGTGTATTTTTGACATTAAGGGTTTCAGTAAGTAGAAATACATTTTCATGCACCTAAACAGATATAGTTCTCATATTATCTCATATAATCCTTATTTCTGACCTGGACATCTATAATTTATCAACACATTCTGCAGACTGATTCTGTAAATGCTGGGATTGCTGTACTTTAAAGATCCTGAAGCTCAGCACTCTTGTGATCCCTTAGTATATACAGGTTTTATGATTATGCTCTTAACTAATTGATGATTTTGATTAATTCGTACTACTGATGTTTTTATTCTTAACAATTACGATTATGTTCATGGCTATATTATTTTATTGCTAGTTATATTACCCTTTTTTATTGTTGTTTGTTACCTTTTCTAAATTTGCTTTGCTTTTTATGATAACTATGCACCCTTTTTATGTTAACTATGCACCCTTGTAAAATAAGGCTGTTGTTCCCATGTGTTCTATCTGAGTGTAAAAAGTTAAAATAATTTAAGTGGATAGGCTTGTTTTCTATACTAGTTGTGTTTCTGAAAATGCAATGAAATATAAAACCATGGGAAAAAGCCAGATTCACTCAACTACAACAGCTCAAACTACCACCATCTACCAGAAGTTGAGCTGATGCAGTGTCAGGGACAATGGCTCCATTATTTGCTGTTGCCTTTAATTGAACCAGATTCAAGGATCTTAATCAATTTCTGCATCTCACTACTGTATTTTATTTCTTAAACTGCACTGCAACTTTTATTCTATTTTTTTTAGCTTTTTAATGTTTTACTAACTGTTTTTAATATTGTTTTCAATGTTTAAATGAATGTTTTTGCATTATGTTTTGATGCTTAATGGTTTTATGTGAAGCACTTTGAATTGACTTGTTGTTGAAAAGTGCTATACAAATAAACTTGCCTTGCCTTGCCTTGCCTATATCACATAATATGACAATGTTGGTTTTAGGAGCATTGCTCAAAACTACTACTTTTTCTACTGAATTTCTGCCATTATGTCTTGTAAAATATATATAATCATGCATTGAGTTTTCAAATGCTAATTTTCAGGAAATATCTAGTGTAAATCTAAACAGTTCAACCTGCAAATTGCTTTTTTAACTGCATTTTGACAAGAACAACACAGGTGACTGGGATTTCACACAAAATAACAATATTTTTCCTTCTATTTTAATTTTATCAACCATATTTATCATGGCGTTTTAATTTGATTTAATTTAATTTAATGTATTTTTATATATTTGTTTTTCTTTTCATTTTCTTTTCTTTTCTTTGTTTCTTTTATTTCTTTTTATATTTTTTATTTCTTTTATTTTACACACAGCACCATGCAGACCACCAACAAAACAAACGCTTTCTCCAGCCGGCTAATTTGATTGGTCCGTAGACATCTCCGAGCTCTCGTCCTCTCTCGCGAGACTTCAGATCCTTCCCAGTGAGAGGCAGATCCAGAGCGAGCTGTAGTCAGTCGCTGTTGTGGCTGGGAGGCGGCACAGTCAGCCAGTCTCTTCGGTTGAACCCTGATTCAGCCTGAGGTAAAAACTGGACTCTTTTAAACTAACTGACCGACCGGAAACAACTACTTCTGGTGGCTCCTAAACAAACACCGGCTTTTCTTTTTTAGGACACCTTTAATCCCGCAGGTAAGGTTGCTAACGTTTACGTCTTGTTGGCTCCCCTCGTCCACACACTCGTATGCAGTGCTAGCTGATATTTACCCAGTTCAGTTTCACATCAGCAACATTTAAACCTCCACCATATCCTCGTTTCCTCGTATGTCACAATATGTCTCCGTTAATCAATTAAATCAAAAAGTATCTTTAATACAACCTCGAGCTGCTCGGCGCGTGTGAACGGAACCGGAGGGAGAATACAGGAACTTCAAAGCTCAGCGTTGACTCTCTGGAATGCAATGCCCCTGTTAGCTTGTATGCTAACGATACATCTGCTTAGTATAAAGTAGCAGTCGTTCTACTAGCTAGCCTGTCTGGGTCTTACTGCCACATCCACACCAACAAATATTAGCGTTGTATCTCATTGTCCTATTGGATGGTGTGGCTAAGCGACGGAGTGATGACAGGCTCTTTTTTTTTTTTTTTTTTTTTGTGAATGGACCAGATCACAAACTGACAAACTTAACTTGTTTAGTTAGCTAACGTCCAGTCGTCTCTGCTTTTAAAGGGCAGTTTTTGCTGTTGTTTTCCAGGAAAGATGAGTTTTCACCAGCAACTCGTTGCCACAAAATATCTACTTTTCATTGCAAGTTCACCCCATGAAACTCCCCGTCTATCTGGCGTTAGTGTCTCTTTCTAATGTGCAGTAACTTCTTCATCCCACACGATTTTTCCACATAGAAGCGCCACGCATTACTGCAGCTGTCCTGTTATTAGAGACTGGAGTTAGAAGACCACTTTGTGTAATTGTGCTTCTGGTAACACAGCAATCAGAGACCCAGTGGCACTAAATGTACTATTTAGTGGTCCTTGAATATACATCTTAAATTTGTCTTTCCATACCAGTCCTTTGCAGCCTAATCCCTTTTATGTTTGGTCACTACACAGCTGTTGACAGTGTGCATTGTTAAGGATCTGATGTAGATGACATGAGGCTATTTTCAGGGTACTGACATTGAGTCAAGTGCCCATATACTCATAAATGTCCAGCCGAAAATAAGATGGGGGCTGTATTCATACTGATGGAAGTTCATATGTACTATTTAATGAACACGGTAAACTAAAATGTACATACAGAGTAAAATTAAAGTAGAAAAATAAAGAAATAAATGAGGTGCAATGTGCCAGTGAGTGGATTAATGAATTTGTGGGGTTGCAATGTTCCAAATCACAAGCAATGAATTAACTGCACAGAGGGGTGCCGTGGTATATTTTTTAATTCTATATGATAATAATCCCTTGTCATTGCTTAAAGCCAGTGGGAGGAAGGATCTCTTGTGGCGTTCGGTGATGCACCGCGGTTGTGTCAGTCTAGTGCTCCTGTTCACAGAGAAAGGCAGAAAGGGGGTGAAAGAGAAAAGCTACAACTAGGTTATTAACAGTTTGTCCGAGACGTGTGTGATGTATGATGAGAATTTTGGAGTTTAAAAGCGTAGATAATAATATGTCGACGGATATTAATTCTTTATGTAGTGATACTGATCCCTTAATGGTGCCACAGCGTTCTAAAAACCTTCATTTCATTTCTTTTTTAATTGTGGCATTATTTTTAATTAGCTCAAACCTACTTTGGCATTTCTGTACTGCAGTGTTCAGAGGCCACACAACATATTCCTCATGGACTATGTTTATTCCATTTTTTTGTTAAATATGATAAAGGCTCGGTAGCTGAAAACATTTGGTGGAATTAAACATGTTATATGACCGGTCAGTTGTGTGACATTGATTTTTTTATTTACATTTTTTTTGTTTTTGTGGTTACTTGTCTGCTGGTCTGCACCTGGCCAAGTGTTTGATATCTAAATCTGTAAAGGTTCTGGGCTCCTCGTGTTTCCTGAATACAACAAATAACCTCACATCTATACGATCAAATAGCCGGTTTAATGAAAAAGGAACAGCTTCACTTTTATGGCTGGTTTAGGGAGATCAAGATTAAAATTGTAATGATGGATGTCCTACTTTAGGTCTTTCTGCCTACTGCTATGATTTGGATTTCATATGTCGGACTACACCACAGGCTATACGGAGTAGTTTTTTACTACCGCGACTGACTATAAATTCCTTAAATGCTTCACATTTCGCTCAAAAGCCAGCTGAAACATGTTTAAATGTTTCACTAATCACACGCCTATACTTCTTTCCTCAGACATGCCTCATGCACATTAATAATTTGACTATAATCAGTTGAGATAAGATAATACACTGAATATGGAAATTATTATGTGCAACCTATTGACTGATCACATATTATGAGCTGTGTGTAAACACGACCCCATTAACACACCTGGATTTTTTTGCTTGGTCACCGAGTTTTTTTTCAGCATGTAAGTAACTGTCGGGGGTCAAGACCAACAGTTTATTCTGATTGATTCTGTTGACGACCACTTTTGTGTGTTAAAACTCAGTGTGTCAGATATACTGAATCTCAAAGTATGTACGGGGTCAGCAGTCATCAGAGTGGTGTCGACGCTTGAGGCGTTTCCACCCCAAATGAACGAAAGGCAAAAAAAACTTGAGACGCAGAGCTCGTGAATCAGAAGGCAGCTGAAGGGACAGTGAGCAACACTCGTGAGAGTATGAACATGGCAAATCAGACTGGCTTGGCAAAAGTTTAAAAATGTACTAAATAAAAATAATTGTTTGGTAACACTTTCTTTGTGTACCACATAAAAAAAGAAAATTCTCTCTCGTGCTGAAAGTTACCGTTGAACCTTTTCTTTCCTGACCTTTTGTAAATATTGAAGAAGAAGGGAGAGCGATGCGGTTGAAACTCCAGAAAATGCGAGTTCGTTTTAAGTGCACTTGACTTTAACTGAAATATGATGTGTGATCACCCAGAGACGTTATTGCTCCAGTTGCAATCTATGACTTTATGGCAGCCATTCTGTCAACTTTGGCAACCAACATTGGTCCCTGGCAGCCAGCCTGGCTACCATTTCTAAAAGTTGCTGTCGGGTGCTTTCTGGTTTGACTTGATTCCCTGACTTCACACATGAACCAGAAAGCAGTGGAGTGAAGCGGATGCAAAGTAGTTTTTTTTTTTTTTTTTTTTTTTCCTTCTTCCCCTAGTGGAAAGTGAAGTGGAAGACACTCACATTTTAAAGTCGGAAGAGAAGATCAGTAGTTTTCATGGTATCAATAAGAAATGCGTTTCCAGCTATGTTATTTATGTTTAACATTTCTCTTCATATTCCGTTGTGCCATCAATATGTTTTCTGCCACACATCCGTCAAGTCAAATGATCAAATTAATTAAACTCGTCCACGAATTGTTCCACTGTGATCCGTGCAAACAATCTAAATAAGCAGTTTGTCTGGATGTAGTTATTTCGAGAGAGAGAGAGAGAGAGAGAGAGAGAGAGAGAGAGAGAGAGAGAGAGAGAGAGAGAGAGAGAGAGAGAGAGAGAGAGAGAGAGAGAGAGATTTTGCATGAATACCTTTTACCCTGATTGACTTAACTACTCGCACTTTATTACACACTTGGAGCAACGCATGTAAACGCACACCCGTTCACACATCCTGTAACCATTCACACTCTTAAATTAAACACTTTCTCCTTCATGCACTTGCTTGTTGATAGGTTTGTTTGTATATCCATGTGGATTTATATATGATGAATAGACAGTTTTATGTGACATCTCCATTGTCCGTCACTGGTCATATCATGCCTTTGCTTATTGTTTCACATCACTTTAGATAAATGTCCAGGATTTTTTTTATTACAGTAAATAATTTTACATTAATGTTATCAGATTTATCTAATACGAATATGGTGCTAGTTTTAAGCAGTGAATGTGTAAAACTAACTTTTGTTTCAACTGATTTAACCATTGCTTATTTCCTGGTTTGCATCTTTTTTTAAAGCTTGGTTTTGTAGAATTATAGATTTCGTCTACTTACTGACTAAAGCTGCTTAAAACTAACCGGTGCACCAGTTGGAACCAGCTGGCAGTTGGGAAAAGGTAAAAATACAAAATACATGTAATGCAGAAAACAGAATTAGTGACAATTAATAGAAAGAAGAATGATAACTTGTGTGTATATGGTTTCATAGTCAGGCAGGGCTTCCAGAAATGTGCTCACAAAGTCTTGCTCACAAAGCCCTGTTCCACAGAGTGTGTGTACTATTTTTGAGGGGTGGCAGATTGCAGCAACACTGGCACAAGTTGGCAGCTCGCTAATTAGGCAGTCGGCTTATCAGAACACAGAGTTGATAAAGAATTCCTGGAAATGCTGAATTCAGAAGGCCTTTATCACTCTGCAAATATGTACATGTGAATACTAGTGAATAGATAATACAAGTAAATACTTCAATAGGAAGTGAGGGGATTCTGAATTGGACTCGAAATGCCAAGAACAAATTTAGACCCAAACAAAGCGCTTTGAAATCCATAAATCTCAGCACCTGGCGGAGTAATCCTTTAGTCACTGGTATTGATCAACAACTCTATACGCCCCTCTTGGATCTATTAAGGCTATTTCCTGCTGTGGTGCAAAATGTACCTTTTTTCAAAAGTTAGTCCTCCAGCAGAAAACAGCAAACGCAGCATGATGTTTTTAAAATCCCCGTTCACACTACAGTTCTGTTCTATATTCTCTATAATTTCATGACGATTTCACCGTCTATTTTCATACATTCTTATGTTTTTATGTATTAAGACACACAGTACTTCAATTTAGTCTTCCAGAGTTTCCCAGATGACTGCCTCTGATATTCTGACTTCATCATTCCATAATACACATGTGCTTTGTTATCATACAATGCACATACATTTCAATTATGTGTGCATTCATATGGACATATAGTCACACAGCCCTGTAGATGCAGCTCTGCTCTGAGCGTGTTGCCGTTTTGTTCATACTTCCTGGTGTTTGTTTTTAATGGCAGCTTCTATTTGCACAGTTTCACCAAATCCTCTTAATTCTGTGATGTATACGTGTCACAGTTGTAGTTTTTTAAGCCCATATATTTCACCCCCTTCAGTTTGTCATCTCCAGTAGATATTAAATATCCAGTGCTGTCTGCTGAGTTTGGCAGAGTGCAGTTTTGTGTCGCCGTGCTGTGATTTATATTGTTGATGTGAGTCCTTCCAAAGCCATTTCAATCTGTTGTCTGATGAGTGCCCTTAATCAGCACATTTCACCAGGCGGCATGAAACAGTCAAGTGTCCTTGTGGCTGAAGTTCTCTCGTCTTGTTTCGAATGCGTTGTCCGTTTTGAAGAAATTGAGGTGGACGGAAAGCTGTCAAATGGTGTTTTATATTGAACTCTCCTCGTCTGGTCCCTTTTTTCCGTGGTACTCTTGCTGCAGAGTGTGGGCAAAGTAGAAACCGGGCAACTTGTACCTGAGACCTGCTCTCTGAACCAGGCAGTTGCTTGTGAAAGAATATCATTCCCTATCATCATACTGTTATGCCTGAGCTTTTCTTTTGCCATGTCTTAACATGTCTGTCTCAACAAGAACCAACGGCATTAAGATTTAAGATCAAAGTTTCTTTAGGAGCCCTCCCCTGCTTCAGTCAGCCGATGGTTCCAATGTAGCAAACCTAATTATAATTTAGGACATTTCTTCCTGCTTATTATGTTAGTTTCTGTATATTTCAAAATGTTTATTTTGTCTTTATATTATAATCAACTAATTATACATTTGTAATGATGGGGGGGAGGGGGAACAACAAAATCTCATCTGAACAGGCAAAGCTAATGTAACATTTATTTCCATCCGTGTTTACGAGAGCTCATTTTGGTGTGTTTATCATCTAAATTAAGTTTTAAAGGAAAGGTCTGTGTGAGGCCGAGTCTTCTCTCACACTCTTGAGGCTTTCCCATCTGTTTTCTACCGGCAGACCATAAAGAGATAATGCTGCCAAATTCTAAGACATTGGAATATCTATCAATATACTTCTTTTTTTTTTTATTGTTCTGTGGTGTCCTCAGCATTCAGTTTATGAACCTTAGATCTGTTTGCTTGCTGCCTCTCACTGACGAAATAATCGTAACTAAAACTGCTTTTTCTTTGTTCCAGATTTGTAATTATGTGTTGGGAGAGGTTTACATGTAGGGTTGGCTAAAACATGAAGTTACGAGACAATGGATATTTCTCAGCCAGTACAGATTTTATTATCATGTTTCTACCGAAGTAGCTTTCCCTTTAACGTCAGTGTGATGAAGTACCTTGATTTGTCAGATGCCTCATTCACAGGATGAGCCACGAAACAGACATTCCCATCTGTCTTATGTCATCGTTTTCTCAAGATTTCCAGAAAATGGCCTTTGGACTACATTTCCTGATATATTGCTTCATGATATTAATCACATATTTTCAACATAAGGCTTGATCCATATTGCCCACTCCTGGTGGCAGAAGAGAGATTATGGGATGTGGGTCGTTTGTGACCCAGCTGACAGCTCCACTGTTGATGCTCCTTTTTCTTGCTGAAGTTGACCAGAAAATCTCTTTAAATTGTCCGTTTCTCTCCCGCTCCTCACCGCCCACCTTCTAGCATGGAAGCAGTCAAACCTGCTGTCTTGTGTATGTTGGTCCTTTGAGACTCTTTATTGCTGGGATCCACTTGAACAGCCCGCTGAGTGGATAGGATATTGATAAAACAGACTAGGCTTTATCTCCACTTCACACCGAGGACCTTTTTTTGATTCTCTTAGCAGGGAGCTGACCCATCTGGGACTCTGTTGTCCTCCTTATGACCTGTGAAGGAAGTTTCCCACTTTCTTTGAGTAGCCAGTCAGATGGCTAGATGGAAAATCTATAATATGTTTGCAGCAGCAAGAAATATTCTGCAAGTGATGTTATTTTTTTACCAAATTACTTTAAGAAGCCATTTTGTGAAAATCTGACATGTGAGAACATGAATAAAGATTTTATCATTCTCTTTTACATATAAAATCATAATCTTAGAGAGTAGCTACTTTAAAAAAACTAATATAGTTCAGAATCAGCATAAATGTAGAGGTAAAATGCATGAGTAAATCATTGAAATTAAATTCCAAAGTAAGATACAAAAATAAGTGTCATATGCAAGTTGTTTTACTCTCTTTCCATACTGTTTAAAATACAAAGGGCCTTATGTTTTCTCTCTCATTGGGCACTAAACCCATCCTGACTCAAACCTGCTGTGTCAACTCCCCCTTTTTCTCAACATAGGAGCTTCCATTGAAAATACAGTGCTGTTTTAAATACAATCTTGCAATGCAAATCTTTAATGTGTTGAGAAACGGAAGGTTCACAGAACATATAGGAAAGTGAAGAACAATGAAGAGCGTCTTGCCTTGTATTTGTTGCTTAATTTTCCATCAGAATAGCTAAGCGCTGTAAGTTGCTGGCGCAATCTGTTACAACAACTTCCTTCGGCTTGCCTACATGTTATTGACGTGTCTTCTGCTTTACAGGAGGTAATTTTCTGCCCCACTGCTGTAGCTGCTTGAGCTTGCTCATGCCGAGACCTTTGTCGCTAATGCAGTGAAAAGCCAGGTTGTCCATATGGTAAATAATAGACTAATGAACAAAGGGCTGCTCTGTCTTGGCTGCATGCATGACGCGTCCTAAACCTCTGTCTGCTCTATAAAGTTCATGGAGAACTCAACGTTATATTCTTGAGGAAGGATCAGGTGACGTTTGGATTGTATTATGCGGGGACCAGACTTTTATGTTTAGCTTTTTGTTCCCGACTCCCCACATCTGACGGGTCAGGTGATTATCGAGCAGATTTCCCGTAGCCTGGTCTCGCCATTGGATTGCAGATGTCCATAATATAGTTTCGACCTCTGTATTAATGTGTCACAGTGTTTAAAGATGGATATTTCTTTCTCTTGTAAGCCACAGCTTGATGATGGTCTAGAGACACTGTGATACAACCTCCCCCAGGTTGTCCTTATTTTGTTGCTCTCTGATTGCAATCTACATTTGACAATTGACTTTACACATTTTATAAACTGACCTGCCTTCTTACGTTGTCGAAAGGTCTGGCGCTGTTGTTAGAATTGTCAAAGCAATCAACTACTTGGCCTTAGTAGACCTTCATGGTTTGAAAGTTAGTTCTTCTTTAAATTTCTCGAGGGGACTCGAAAGCTCACAACCCAACAAGCACTTCACAATGGCTACTTTTGTTTTGTAGCCTTCATTCTGTGTTAATTTTTGGCAGTGGGTTGAGGGGGTTGGATGAGTCCGGGCTCGCTGTGGGACACTGCTGTTGTAAACCCTTGCCCTGTGACCCTCATAGAACAGCCAACCATGGTCTGCTTCAAAGGCAACACGCAGACAGCTTATGTCTGCATACTTTGGGCTCATAACCCTCCCCCAGGCACGTTCCTCTACACCCCTCCTCTATACTAAATACCAACCGTCCCCCTACAACAAAAGAATGGCCCCAGTTGCCCCCAGGCCCGCAGACGGATATGGACCTATGCTCCAGTCTCATTATTCACAATACTTTTTGGCTTTTAGTGAGCAAGACTTTCAGAAAAAAAAAAGAAATGTGCCCAACAGAGATTTTGTACTGTGGATGTAGCACGGATTAAGAGCTGGTAACACTCTACGGGGAGCGAGAACCTCCGGTTGGCTGGCTCATGATCATGTGTGGACTGCTTGTGCCTTCGCCTTCTGTCGGTGTCGGTACCCAAACCCAAGAACCCCACTGCCCTGCCCCTTCATACACATAGGTGCGCCACACATTGAGGCCAATAATGTAGTGCTGTTATTCCCAGCCACAACTGTCTCTTGCTGCATTTGCAAGTGTCTATTCAATGGCAGTAAATAGAGATGCCACCGTGTTGTCTCTCAGCCTGTGTTCTGTGCAACCAAAGTTAATAACACTTCTTGTGTTATACTGACAAGCTGAATGCTTCCCACTTCATTTGTTACTCACTGCAGACTTCCAGTGTCACTCGCTTGTTCAAACAATTGTAGTCAATAATGGAATTGAGGTTAAAAAATATCTGCACTTGGCAACGGCTACACAAAAAAAGCACGTTTGTGTACTACTCTGTCCTTGGTTGTTGGCGTAGTGTTTTTTTTCTGCTACTTTGTATTCATTATGCGTCATCAGATTTTGTGTCTTATTCTCAAAATCGTAGCCATTGTGACTGTGAGTCATGCTAACTGTGGACTCGCCACCTCTGCTGTCAAGATTTGGGACACAAGGACTCCGGCAAAAAAACACATGTATCTGTGCAGGCAGCTTCGTTTGTATCACTTAACACTCACCTGTTGGTCCGTCTGAAAGTAAGCACAGAAAATAGCCCCCAGACGAGCTAATTTAAGTAACTGCATAGTGATCTACTTCAAGGACAACTTGCCAGTTAACCAACACAGTTGTGCAAAGTTAGCATGACCCATAATTTCAATTTTCCTTTAATGCCAAAAAGAGAGAAACTAAACTACCTGAGTAAAATGCAGTGAGGTCTTCACATAAAAGAGTACTGTCAACATAGTATTTTACTTGAATAAATAATAATTCAAATTGCTCTTCGGTGTCAGATGGCTCGTGTTTAGACCCACATCACTGAATATGGATATATTAAGTCTCCTTTCCTTTACCTTATTTATTTATACACTGAGTGTATATAATAATCCACAACCAAATAAGATCAAACTATCACCAGGAACAAAAAATGACAAAACCGAAAGCAAGGAGTATACCTCGAAGGCTTTTTCCTTTTGGCATTTCTGCTTTATTGGATAGAGAGATAGCTTGGAGAGAGAGAGAGAGAGAGAGAGAGAATAACATGCTGCAAAGGGCCTGGGAATCGAACCTGTGCCACTGCAGACAGGACTTAATCTAAATATATGGTGCATGCGCTAAACCAGGTGCGCTACCGGGGCGGCCTCCTAAAGGTTTTTTAATGAAGAAACAGCTGCAGGAAGTGTTGAGTTTGCATTGATATTTGATTAGTTTTGAGGGAATTCATCATAGACCTCAAACTTGTCGGAGAATCGATCAGCAGGAAATTAAACTGTGACAATTGTTATCGTCAATTAATTGTTGGAACCATTTTTCAAGCACAAATGCCAAACACTCTCTGGTTCCTGAATCTCATATGTGAAGATTTTGCTGCTTTTTCTATGTCTTATATGATAGGAAACAAAATACCTTTACGTTCGTGATGGGTACCTTTTGTCTGTCACATGAATTAAAACAGAAATAAAAGTCTCCCAAGGACAGTGACTCCTGCATTATGTAGGAGCTAGAAAATTACTGAAACATTACTGAACGTTTGAGCAGTCGACCGCGATAACGTCGGTAAAGCTCAGTCATGCTTCGACCCTGCTTGCTCACATGCTAAAGGGTGTGTTGCAGCACTGCACTGTCATTTTTTTAATTTCTTTTTGCTCTTTTGTCAAAGAAGGAAAGTAACTGGCCAGTTGAATAATTTAAGCCTACAAATCACAATATATGATTTTATGTGAAGGAGTTCTTCCCCATCCAGTTTGATAATTGAAGCGCTTAGTGCATGAAACTTGTGGAGTGAAATGTCTCAGGGCTGCCATTTTACCTCGTTCTTATAAGAGCCATCCACTCTTACTACCCAGTGCAGCTAAATGATGTCTTAGTTAATTGTTTTAATGGCCATCTTCACAACTCAACATCCTCCAAAATTGCAAAACTGTGGGACTCTGAAGCTCTCGCTCTCATTTTCCCTGAACAAAATTAGTCTTCCACAACCCTCCTCTGCTCTGCCTCTGTGACATTCACACTTGATTAGGCTTGCAAATGAAGTTTTCCTTCTTTTGAGGTAGGAGGCGCGACCTTGGCCCCAGAGACCTGTTAAGTCTTTATTGGATTGGCTGGACATATTAAGCTGGGAGGCTGTCCCAGCAGTGTTTTCACTCCAGCCAAATGCACCTGCTTCATCAGCACTCTTGTTTGGGCTTCTCTTCGCGGCTCTTCCGCAGCCTCGTGTACGAAAGAGCTGCAGACGCGGCCAATAACTTCTGATGAAGATGAACTAATTTGGGTCAAACGATCCCCCATTTGTGAGTTGATTTACTGTAAAACTGCCCAATCTTTCAGCCACTTCACTTCATATTGCTTACCGGAACAACTAAATGTAACCGAGCTACCATTAAAGTTATTAATTACACCTTGTATGAAATGCCCACACTGAGAAACCTACCTTTTTTTTTTTAACTTAAAGCTTTAACTGTAACAATCACTTTGATATTGATTACTGCAAATGTTGGATAACCCCGAGAGGAGATTCTTTTTAGTGTTAACAAAGAGTTACCTTTTTCACAGGAGACATTTCGTCACAGTTGCTGATAACATTAATAATGGCTCCGCTCTATCAAGTGGCCCAGTAAGTCTGACATGACGGTGTGCACAATACCAGGACCCTGAAACAGAAGCAGCTAAATCATTAATCATCAGTTTCATATTTGACAGTTTCTTTGCATATTGATAGGCAATACTGTAACTTCTTAGGATGTTTTTCATGATTTGATGCTTATCTTATTTGTTGTCGTTGTTGTTGTTGTGCCACCATAAGGATCCATCTGCATCGCGTCGAGTTAATTATGGTGTTGAGCTAAAATCCCTGCCTGTGTTTCTATTGGCACAAAAACAAACAAAGCCCACACTCAAAGTATTGTGCTCCTCTTGATGCATCTGAACAGAATAAATATGTGTAATCTGTTAGAAATGTGTTTATTAGTCAGTGTAGGTAATTAGGTTTTAGTTTTCTTGACATGTTCATAAATCAACAAAGAGGTCCGGAGGTATTTTATCTGGTGTCTGTAAAATGTCTGGAGTTTGACTTACTTTTCTTGAAAGATTAAATTAGCTGTACTCTCGCAAATTTATCCTCCGTTGCTCTTTTGTCCTCCTACTAAAAGAACAGGGTGTTTTTTTTCATTTTTTTTTCTTTTCATTTCAGCAGCTGCTGGCAGGGCAGAAGGGGTTATAATTTTGAGCTAGCTGGTCGACAACTTCCTTCAAATATTACCACAACATTCGAGTGCCATTTACGCCACGAAAGGGCAGCACAATAGCTCAGTGGAGAAGCACTGTTGCCTCACAGCAAGACGGCAAAAACCCGCTGGCCTGTCTGTCTGGAGGAAGTCTCCCCCGGGTGCTCCTGCTTCCCCCAACAGTCAAAAGACATGTTGGGGAGGTGAAGCACTAAAATGCCTATAGATGCCCTTTGCAAGAGTCAACGCTTTGCATTCAATGAGTTATTAAAGTGTAATTCTACTTGTAAGTCTCAGCGGAGTGCCAGACGAATGCTGTTAATCAGTGCTGGCTTGTGCCGGGTGGGGAAGATGTAAAAGTGCCTTTTTGTTCTCAAAGTTCTGAACAGGCTTTAGTCGATCAGGCAAACGCAAAGAGATTGGCTTTAAAAGAGGTTTTACATTTCTTCTACATCAGAATTTTGATGACTGAGACAGCTTTTGACCAATCAAAAGAGGAATTCTAAAATCAAATTGTATTACATTTTTTTTTTGTAGCTCGTTTGAATTCAGTTTCCTTTAGATTAGTGCTTGTTAAGAATAATAAACCCAATACCCAGTCAATCCACAAGTATACACTTTCATTCAGATGGCATGCCTTGCCCTCTTACACCAGTGATCTCCCGTGTTAGTTAATGTAAGTGTCTAACTAGCAGACTGTATAAGCTCATGATCATTTATTTTTGCACGAGAGTTTAATGATTCCTCTTTTTCTTTTCTTTTTTTTTTTTTTTTTTACTTTTCTTTTTACATTCATTATAAATGCCGCTGAAGTCTATAAGCCCCGGGAATGCTGACTGCAGAAAAAGGGAGTGAATTTGCTGTCTCTGTTGCGCTGCACAAATGACGAAGTGCAGCTGAATAAATACTCTTTGCTGTACCATCAAAGCTCAGGCATGTCTCCTCTCCTCTGCTTCTCCGCCACCCGTACCTCCTGTACACCCGATCCCATGCCCGAGTACCACATTAGCCATTCAGCTCAGCTCTGACAGCCCAGTTGGCGATGACGAATTTGATTTACCGTAGCTATCTCAAAGTCATATCTTGAACCCGCTTTATCCATCTAATGTAAAGCAGACACTGTGATTACACAACCAAGGGAAAGAGTGTTGTTTGTGTTGGACAGTAAAAGCGAAGGACACTGCACATATAGATGAGTTGTCGTAGATAAAGGGACCTATAGTTAAACAAAAAAAAAAAAAGCACAGTTGTCACTTTTTTTGTTGTTCAGGGTTTTGTTTAATGGCCCTTTGGACTCATTTCTGTGATTTAGCAGCGTTGCCTAGTATGGAGACAGGTTCCTATCTCCAGGTAATGAATGAGGTCATTCATGTATCCACCTGCAGTAAATAGGACAACTCTGTAGGTCACTAGCTACTCTATATGTAATGTACACTCTATTTTACTCGATAGGCAACAGTAATCTGAGATTTCACCATGTACCATCATTTTTCCTAATTACCGACAGGTGTAGTGTTGCATGACTTATAGCCTATGAAATACAATGCATTGCATTGTGGGACTGTTAATAGATGGTAGTGTGCATGCCGTGGACATTACATTGTTTTTCTTCCACTGTGGACATTTTTGAGGGCACTTTATTAAAACACTTGGAATTCGGCCACTCAAATAAAATAGCGGAGGGTAAATGTAGTGCATTATACACAGTGTGTACAGTGAATAAATGCTACAACTCAACCTGCGGCAGGCACACTCAAAGTGGGCTGACCTTTTAAAGTGGACACGGTATTCCCAAACCACTCCTCTGAGTTTTGCTCAGCTTTTTACATTTGTTTTTTTAGATTTGTTTTGACTGTATAACTGATAGCCCGGTTAATTATTAACATCCCTACTGCAAAGAACTATGTTCTGTTTGTATGTTAGAATGTCAGCAACAGCATCACGTTGAGAAAGTGAGGAACATCTGATGAAAACGTGTTTTCAAAGTTATTGTTCGAACTGAAATGGTATTATTAAGCACTCAAATCGTTATTCGGTATCTGCAAATCTGAAAAAAATATTATCGGTGCACCTCTTTACTGATATCTATGAACCACAAGCTTTATAAACTCTGACGAAATGGGAATCCAAATGCTTATTTCTGTCATTTTTGTTAAGTTTTAGTTGTGAACCTACAGATTCTTATGCATCTGGCCCTTCATCTATTTTTACCCGTTTGGCTCACATCTCTAAAATTTAATATTTCATGTTTATACTTTCATTAAAGCTAATCGATCATGTTGTTAACATACAAAAAGCGAGAGAGAGAGAGTGTCTTCTTCAGACACTCCACTTCTGAAATGCTTCCAGTGGACATTTGGACCATGGCAGAAGTGTTGCAGCCAAGCCACATGGACGTTCTGGGTTACAAACTGACTAACAAGCTGTTAGACTTGTGAACGGTGTCAAAGAATTGGCATGGCCTTGTTGTACAATCTATAAAAGTAGTTTTCGGTAACCCTGCAGGAAAGTGACATGTACTTCTCCCATTGTCAGACATGTTCAGCCTTGTTGCTGGATTTCGATTGAATTCTTGCATTTATTTATTCAATCTCACAACAGACTCTTGATTGTCTCCACTGTGACTTCAAGGCTTCAAGGGCAACAACCTGTTTTGTTCCCGTGACAGTAGGAAGGTCGCATCGCAAGAGATGGGTATCAAGCAAAATGTAATCTCTTTGCAAAGGGTTTTTCAATTTTCTCATTATTAAATCAACATGTTTGTCTTTGAGTCACACCAAGAAAAACCCCATCATGTCTTTTATGCCTTTTTTTTAAATCTTTCAGTGGGAAGCTGCCGCTTCTGTAATTATTCCTGCAAAGACCGCCGGTGATCAAATCATTTCATTAGGAATCTGACCTCAGATCCGCCTTAAGATAATTGGTTGAAACGCTTCCTCTCCCTCACAGAATTCCCCAAAAGTATTTCTATGCCTTCTCCTCGCCCTCATTACTGCTCCCGCCCTCCCAGCAGAGGACAGACCGGAAACAGAAAGTGAATTAGGAGTCATCCAAAAATGATTCGTTATCTATAGACGCTTCCTGTTCGTCCCGGAGTAAAGAGGCGGCGGTGCTGGGCGTTACAGCGCTGACATCACTTATTAATGCCGTAAATGTGGTCTACGTTTGGACATTACTGGAAGCGAGTCAACGGCCTTACTTGAGTGTGCCTGTTGTGATAAATGACCTGAAACATTATGGTGTCCCACTTTCCTCTTTTTCTATTTCGGTCTCCCACGTGCGTTCTGTCTCTCAGTCAGAAGTCTTGACATTTTAAGAGCAAGACTCTCTGATTGAGGCATAATGATATGTACGCATATGCAGAATCCTTGGAGGAGAAGAGTAACCTCTGCCGCCCTCCTCTCTCAGAAAGCCCTTTGTTCCCCTGTCTTTATTTCCTCATTCCGTCATATCTGCGGGAGATTGAGCGATATATACCATCAAAGCTTTTTCTGAAGCTTCCCACTCTCTTCCAAAATCCTTTTGATTTCCGACAGCACGAGCTGCTTAATATTCCAAACTAGTCGGTGGCCTTTTCAGAGAACTAACAAGGTTCTGAAGATGCAAGTCTTGTCTTCGTGTGAAAGGCAGCTGGGGCACAGCCTTCTGCTATTCCCCCCCGAGCTCACACCGAGGTGTCTGTGCTACCAACAAGTTCAGAGCTGTTCGTCAGATGCACGGAGGCCGGCAGGACATGCTCGCCTGTCGGTTGACTGTCTGTACTTGTTCTGCAGGAGTGCCCATCCGCTGTCCTTTCAAAGACAAATATATGTATTCTTGCACTCCAGGTTTGGCCATTTCTATTTTTGTTTTATTTTTTGGGGGCCGGTTTTGGGTTGTTGGAGTCAGGAAATCATAGTTTGTGTTTTTTGTTTTGAACCGACCTACTCCATTTTAGAGCTGAAACATTAAGTCAATTAATCAATTAGAGGATCAACAGGAGAGTAATTTTTAGCTATTTTTATATTCCATATTTCAATTGCTATATATATTTATTTATATATTCTTCAAGCAAAAGTGTCTCGCATTCATTGGTCCCAGATACTAGAAGTTGAAGATTTGCTGTTTTTTTTTCCATTCCATACTTCTGTAAACTGAATTAAAAACAAAACAAGTAAGTTGAAGACGTTATCTTGGGCTTTTAGAAAATTGTGATTATCATTCTTTCACATTTTTTTGACATTTTGTGGACGACACAATGAATCGATTATGCAAGAAAGTAATCTGCAGATTAATCGGTAATAAAAAATAATCATCAGCAGACCTTCTCCGTTTAACCAAGCACACGATGAACTCAACTCCAGGCTGGACGCAGAATGAAATATCTGTGGTAAATGAAGACTCATGTGAATACTATTTCGGTGGATGTCAGGATGCTAGCAGCGCTTTTTGTTTCGGAGCTTTTTTGGTGCGGCCGCTCCGAGAGTTTTCTAGTTGAAAATCTCAACAACCAAAAAAAGCAAATGTCGCTAGTCTATGATACATCGGTTATTAGAGTGGTGATATTTTTGGCAAGATATCGTTATGAAAACGTTCCTTTAAAAAGCGCTCGGAGTGCTTTTTCAATGACACGCTGTGCTAAGCGCTCCCCGGCTGCCTGCAGGCGCATTTCTGCCAGAAAAAAAAGATGCCATGTGGACACGTACAATGTTACATTTTCTGCTTTTGCATACTAAATGAGATGAAAAATAAAAATGAATCCCCGCGCCTTTACTGGTTTACTGCCGTTGGTAAAGGTTGCTGTCTATGTGTTTTATTTATTTGCTACGTCTGTGACTTATCGCTGGAATCCGATGGTAAAGTCTCTCCACCGGCAGCGTTCGCCTACAAGCATGAAAGCAGAGTTCACTACAGAGAGCACCACGGAGTCTTGACAGGCACCAAGGGTATTTACTCAGCTTCCAAAAACTTCCAAACTCCTATTTACTTTCATCTTGGCTTCCTCTTGCAAGCTTGCCTTTGCCGCCTCCCACTCCCAAGTATTATCCTTTCATCCTGTTTCTTCACTTTCGAGTTGGAGTGCAAAAGCAGGAGTGGCTCTCAGAGATACTTCAGTTCTCAAGTTTCTCTTTTCTTTTCTTTTTTTTTTTTTCTCCTGCGTTTGCACATTGACTCCACCGCCCCCCCCACCCCACCCCCCCACACACACCCTCCCTCCTCCCCCCAGAGCCTGTTTGTGCTTGTTGCCTCATCCTTTAACTGTGGCACTCTAATGCCGATGTTACTGTGATCTAATGATTGAATGCAAATAAACTAGCTTAGAGTGTGTGTGTGTGTGTTTACGTAAAGGGTAACTACTACTACCTTATGATGCTACAGGTGAAGTGTGGAAGTATGTAGTTTTCTTTTTGGGGGAACTTGCAAATGCAAAACAGTCTATGGGATGGGAAAGAATAGAGCAAACAGTGGGTGAACAGCTGCACCCAATCTGGGCACAAAAAGGTAGCGAGAGAGCCCCCAAATATATGCAAAGCACCACTAAATAACATCAGAATTTACTGTCTGTATCCCTGAACACTTGTGACAACCACAACGCATCTTCCGGCATGTGATGCCGGCCCACTGAAACCCTCATTGTTCACTAAATCCAGTGTGAAAATTACCCTAATGTTTTGAGTGGTTGGCGTGGGGCCAGGGCTTTTAGAGAGTACGCCTAGCTTTGGTGACTAGCTTTGCCCCCCCACCCCCCAAGTTTGTGGCTTTTTTCTTCACGGGGTGAATTAAAGATCTTTATTTTTGGTCCATGCATATTTCTTTGATGGACCCGTATTAATATAGAATCATCGTATTCTTTTATTGCAGTCCATAAAATGTACTCCAGATTGTCTAATTTATTCTGCTCTTGACAGGTCATTATGAATACCTAATGAGCAAGAGTTTCATTTCCATTTTCAAGAGTGTATGTTTAATTTAACCTTTTAGTATCGAACACGCATAATATAAAATAGCCTGAAAAGGCTTTTGTCATCTTTTGAACAACAGATTGAAATCTTTAAATGCAGCTTTTTTTTTTTATATATATCTTTGTACACATACTCACTCACTCACTCTCTCGCACACGCACACACACACACACACACACACACACACACACACACACACACACACACACACACACACAGTGGACCACACTCTTGAAGAGAAGCAGTCTATCTGTCCTGCAGCTACCTTGACACTGAACTCCAAACAAACTGCAGAAATAAGTTGATAGTTTGATTAAGAGAAAGTTACTTGAGAAAGATAATTATTTTCATATTGATTTATCGTTTAGTAATGTTGAATGTATCTTAAAAGTTTTTACTGACTAGACAATTCATTGATTAAGGGGAGGGAAGGAATCTGCAGATTGATCGATAAAGAAATCTTTATTAATTCCAGCCCGAAGCTCAAATTGAAATGATGTTGTATTGAATCTGAAAACGCATGTGACACAAAGTGTGTGTGTGTGTGTGTGTGTGTGTGTGTGTGTGTGTGTGTGTGTGTGTGTGTGTGTGTGTGTGTGTGTGTGTGTGTGTGTAAACAGGCAGAGTTGATGAAATGTGCGATAAGAAGTAACCACATTCTAACCGGTTCGCTTCGGCTCTGCAAGCAGACATCTCAATTAATTCAGCTCTTCACTTTGCAGACAGAGAAATCTTGGAAATGGCTTCGGGCATCAGATGGTCAACGATTGGCTGGCACCGCCGTGGCATCAGTTGCGCGATCATTCAGCGTTTGGCCGGCCATTGACTCCCCCGAGAGAATGGATGTATTATGACGGCCCAACAGATGGGTCTCCATCTCTCTTTTTACCCCAACTACGAGCCTTGATAGATGGCTGCTTGTGTCTGGATGGCAGCGAATGAGGCGCGACTAGAATAATTAATGACCTAATATTATTCTCAGTCAAGCCGCCGTAAAATAAATATCCTCGGCCTAATGTTCAGAATGTATTCACGGGAGGGAGCCATAAAGTTGATGTTCATGATTCATATGCGAGGTGTCAACCCGTTGCTTAAGAAAGGTCGAATGAATGGGGACAATATGTAAAGGCTATGAAAATGGTGTCAGCTCAGTGCTAAGCTTTGAGAGCCACATATAAGCCACCTTGAAGAGGAGCTTCTCGAGTTTCACTGGCCTTGATAGCACATCTTTAAGAGGTTATTTCTATAACTCATTCTTCGCTGTTGGTTCAACTTCAGTGTTTGAGATGAAGCTTCTGCAGGAAAGAAGATCTTCATCAAGCAGTCAGACGTAATTACAGTTTATTGTTTGTTTCCCGTTCTTATTATCTATAGTTTACACCATGGCTACAGAACGTCATTATTTCTGATGAAATATGTAAGGACTTGTGTACCGTTTTATCAGAACACCTCAAACATAGTCCATCAACGCCTTTTTAGATTTCTACCTCTGTGGAGGAGTTCGTCTTCGGTTCGTTTATCGGCAGGATAAAAAAACAAATAAAACGACGGTGGTCGGGTGTCGCACGGGCCAAGGAAGAACACATAATAAAATGTGACTTCTGGAAACGACATTGGCGGAGGTCTGCGCTCTCCGCATGCCCTTCTAGTAAATATTTTTTGGACAAGCATTTTTTTTTTTTATGATGACGGATTTTTTTTATTAAAACCAGACCAATACATCTTTTACACATAGCGTCACAATTAAATAAAAATAACAGGTTCAGGTTTTTCTCCAGCACACTGGTGAGCAGAATTGCAAATGAATCCCCTGCTGAGCTAAATCCGACAGATCCAGATGTGTTGTTTCTCATTATTAATGTAGTTACAAGATGTCTAAACAGTCAGCCCGCTCATTAAATACCTGGCCTCTGCTGTGTGATGTCACACCACTTAATATCACGCTCCGCCATCTTATCAGTTACACCGAGCTAAAACTAATTACGGGTGTTTCTAGGATTTAGTCTGTCCTCGGTGATATGAATGGGATGGACAAAATAATATAAGTGACCTTTTTAACATCGGAACATTTTTTATTGGTGGATTTGGAGAATCTTGACGCCCTTAGAATATTAGATTGTTATTCCCGACTGTATAAATGGATGCCTGAGCAGTTTTCTCGACGTAGATGCTTCTTTGAGCATCGCTGTAGACAGATGTTGAGAGAGAGAGAGGAGATATCGAGACTGAAATGTTGCCTAGAAAATGCATAGATGGCAGGAGCGACGCAGGATAAGCTCCAGGAATAATGAGCTGCTCTAGGCTGATGTTTACTCATTTTCTTCTTCTCACCATCTGCCTGCAGCACACCTGCCTAAAAAAAAAAAAAGCATCAGTACGCCATACAGTAGCCAGGGAATATTGATTAAGACTGCTGACATTTCTACTTCCTTTTCACTCTGTCTGGGTACAACATGTGCCGTCTTTCAGATGAAGGCAGGTTGCACACACACACACATACACACATACACACATACACACACACACACACACACACACACACACACACACACACACACACACACACACACACAACCGCCCAATGTGCCACCAGAGTAGAAATATTTTTAATAATTTGGTTTCTCAGACCTTTTACAGTATTTATCATATATGCCGATTGTAGCTACAGGTTTTTTTTCACATAAATTACATTAAATAATTTGCTTCTTTCTTTGCTAATCTGACAACAGACAAATACTGGAAATTTTGTAGCAGACGAACTCTTGTGTGTTAATGGTGCATAGACAAGAGTTTTAGTTCAACAAGGAACCAGCACTCTTTAGGCATATTTTTAACTGAGTAATTGAGAAAAAGAAGAATATAAACAGAAATGTGGATAAAAATAAGATGTCATATTGAATTGGGATTGATTACAATGGCTACAAGCAAATAATACTTTAACTCATTTAACTTATTCCTAATTGGACTGCATTATTTTGTAAGACGATTTGTCCCTTTCGCTTATTATTGGCCATCTCTTTGTCGATTTACTCTCCGAGCGTTGTAAAACTGTAGGTGGCACGCAACGACCGAGGCAGCCCAGCTGTTTTTATTTCTACAATATCTAACTTAAGTGCTTTGTCAATAAGCGCATTTCATAAAACGATCGATTTTCTCCCTTGATGTGGCAATTTAGCACTTTCTTTGGTTTAATAGCCTGTTTCGACAGGGGCTAGCAATACATTGGTGAGATTAATTGCAGAGCAAAGTATCCATGTCACTCTGAGAGCATTTGCTCTGATAGACTGGTTGTACATTAATGACCCCGCTGTCGAAAAGCCTATAAATTCATCACGGCTCCAATTACAATTATGTATTCGTTTCCGGGTTTTAATTTATAGCGCATCAGTGTAAGACTCTATGGAGCATTGATTTCAGGTTGTGATTAGCCACGGTGAAGAAAAAAAAAAAAAAACAGCTGATCATTTTTGTTTCCTTCAGAAAGGTTTGTATTGGAAAGCTGCTTCGTGTTCAGGAGCGTTTAATCATCATTTTCCTCCGTAAACATTTGGCCTGTTCAAAGATTTCATGCGGAGAATGATCACGATGCTCAGATTACCGACATTCTTCCGCATGACTATCTAATTGTTGCTGTGAATATTTAATATTTAAAGGATCACAAGCAAAGAAGGGAAGCAATGTTCAACGGGTTGCTGGACTTTTGGTAGGACGTGAATAATCTCGTCAAGGGAAAAGCATATTTTATACACGATTACAAAGAGAAAAGACACTCAAAAATGTAAATAACGTGAACAAAAGCGGTGAAGGACAAAATCTATAAATATGTTCACGTGTGTCTGTTCATATTCAGACAAATGTGCAGTATCTTTACATCGAATATCCACACATGCTCTTAACATGTCATTCATAACTTCTTTTTGTGTTATCCGTAACTTGAAGCCACATTAATGGAATTCCACTGTCTCCTCTGTCATGTATAGGCGCTGAGGAGACGGCAAGCAGAAAATACCTGAAGAGCAAAGCTGTGTAAAGACTTGGTGATGAATGTTGACGGGATGTCCAGCCACGTTTCTTTGTGAATGGATTAGAGGTCAGTATCAATATCGTTTCAGTCCTCGATGCAGGACTTTGATGATCAAGGTCATCATATCCCAGTAGGTGTGCTCAGAATATTTATTTATCCAGTTAAAGTTTAAAATCCCATTCAGCGTAGGTATTTGGCTCTCGTTAAACCTCTGATTACGACCTCACTTTGGATGTTTTTGTTGAAATCTACCTACAATATGTGAAATTAAATAACATACTGAATGCAGGATAACCTGGCCTTTATGCCAATTGGTGCTGGACTCCATCACATGGACAAATTAAATCTCACATCTTCTCCATGCTCTTATATCCACTGTGAAAAAAAATAAAAATAAAAAGGCCCAGTCTTGCCCGTATGATGAAATGATCAAGCATAGCTGTTACGAGACCCCCCTAAGCCCTGCATTCCTTCTCTTGACATCACTGAATCATCTTTGAGAGCATAAGGAAAGATGGAGCTCTTTGAACTAACTCTGGGTTCATTAGCTTTTATAACAGAGGTTAGTGTGTGTCTGCACGAAGAGACACACACACACACACACACACACACACACACACACACGCATGCAGCAGTGTTATAATCTCTAGGTAATGACGCACCACTTCATACCACGTCTGATATTTGAAACTGCTGTCTGATGGTCAGTGTGCTTTAATCATTCGTGTATTTTGAATTCATCAACAACCAGAGGGAACATACTATTGAACTTGTTATTTTCTTGGTAACATACGCTGGTACTTTTTGCACAACTTATTAAACGATTTGTTTGACAATCAAGTTATAAAAAGTAATATAAATGTGTAATTGCCTCTAATTGGAAGACACTTGAGTCATTTAGTACTCAAAGGGGTCTAGCTGCAGGCTTCATGTCTACTTCATTAACCGACCAAAACAGAGATGCAGCATCATTAGAAACCAGTGATATCATGGTGCCCAAGGCTAAAAACTATTAAAATATATATATATATATTAATATATATATATATATATATATATATATATATATATTAATATATATATTAATATATATATTAATATATATATATATATATATATATATATATATATATATATATATATTAATATATATATTAATATATATATATATATATTTATATATATATATATTAATATATATATTAATATATATATATTAATATATATATATATATATTAATATATATATTAATATATTAATATATATATATATATATATATATATTAATATATATATATATATATATATTAATATATATATATATATTAATATATATATTAATATATATATTTATATATATATATATTAATATATATATATATATATATTTATAATTTCTTTTGACCAACATTCTCCTTAAAATGACTCTTTCAGTCAGTCATTTGCTTGCTCAGCTAGTTGAGTGCTTTTCAACAGTCCAATTGTTGAGTACTTATTACTTGAGTGCTCTGATTCTGACTGAAAATACAAAATTCCAAAACATTTTGTGCATTTACAAAGTAATTAAAATGCAGGGGACCAAACAGTTGGCATGCAAAGTGCACAGTCATATTCTTGTTGAAGCGCTTGTATGCCACGTGAACTAAATCATACCGTGGCATGATTTGTGTCTCGGCGTGTCTTTTAGCGTCCTTTGCCGCCCCTTGTGTCTTCGATCCAGATTTGTTTCTATGATGTTGCAGGACAAGCAGACGACATGACCTGCCTCTAAAACGATGCAGATGGTCTTGTTTATTTATTTATTTTCTCTCGTCTCCTCTCCATTTGATTAGGAGTTTGCTTAATCCCTCAGTAGGCCTCAGTTATAAGCTTTTTGGTAATGACCTGCTTAATCCTCCTTACTAGAGATAAAACGCACAGGCGCATTAACTTCAAAGCGGTTTACTCACTTCTGGGCTGCCTCTAAACAAAGCTTTATTATTGAGCAGTGATGCAAGTCTACTTGTTGGTCTGTTGTGTTGGTGTAGATATGTTTTTTATTTGAGCATCTGCCACTCTTTTAAGAAAGCCGGCCATACTTCATTTGCAGGCCTGGAGTAACACCAAGGTTTTTGGTCTTCAGTGCATGTTTTATAGATTCATGGGGACTGGCTGGATCACCAACGCAGTATTACCAGATTTGTAACACATTTGTCATTCAACATCATTAAAAACCCAAAAGGTTATTTTTCACATTCTCTGGCTCCAGTTTCAAATGTGAGTATTTGCTGCTCTTTATCTTATGTTATAGAAAACTGAATATTTTTGGGTTTGGGGGGCTGCTGAGCAACAAAACAAGAAATCACACTGAGCTTTAGGCAAATTTGATTTTTTTTTCTGCATTTGCATTTTATAACCCGAACCGTTAATTACAATCACAAATCAAAAAAGATATTCCAAAGATGTGTTTATAATTAAACTAATCTAGATTTAGTGACTTTTAAGACCGTTTTAGCAGCTTTATTTTAAAAACGACCCTCACAACGAATCTAGTGGCAGACATTAGTGGCAGTCCGACCGGCAGTTTTCCTTGAAGTGAGTCCCGATGCTGCTCCATGAATATGCAGGCCTCTCGGCGTGCAGCTCAGAGAGAGAGACTGCAGACACAGTTCTAACTACAGATTATTTATACAATTACAATGCTTAACTCGTTCTGCTTACTTTCAACCATACTTGCTTTCTTTTTTCTTTTCTTTTTGAACTTTGACTTATTGTCATGTTACACAATCACAAGTGACTTGCAGTTGCACCTCTTTTTTAAAGGTTTGAGTCATAAGAATGACTCAACCTTGTAGCTTAGCAACCTTTTATGAGACGAGTTATAATTATTTTTTTAAATTCATGTGACCCGTTTGTTCTAGAAATTTAGTAAATCACGCCTGGAGGGGGGGTGTAAACATATTTTGGTGACAAAGATCTGTTTATGTACCAGCGCTTCTTTATAATCATAAATAGGGTAAAAGATGCAAGTTATCCCCCCCCCTTAGTTGTTGCCTTGAATTCACCCCGATTCCTACATAGTATCATAATTAGGCTCACAACCACACCAAACACCCACAGTACACACACACACACCCACAGTACACACACACACACACACACACACACACACACACTCTCTCTCACCCACCCCATCTCCACAGGAGCTAACATGCCTCACAGCTTCGGCATAAGCGGATAATTTACAGGCGGTCTCAAACCCGTACCTCACTTCACCCGTGGAGGAGAGCAGTGAAAATGTCAGGAGTTTAGTTAGGGCTACAACACCTGCATCTCACGCGTGCACACCGGGCCTCTGCTCCAATAGCTCCCCAAGGGTGGCTCACGAGCACTCAGCTTTTATTGCTGCGATGACTGCTCATGATTTTTACACCAGAGGACAGCGGGAGAAGAAAAACAACTCCATTCACCCATCCTTATGCTCGCTGCTGCGGCCGCTTGGACACGTTGTAAATGTTGTCGATTCTGCACCGGGGATCAGGACAGAGATTAGCTGTTGGCATGACTTGAAGTGCATTTAACAAGGTCACGGTGTCTTTTTGACATTTGATTTCATGAGAAAATGCCCAACCCTTTTTCATCAATAAAAACAAAACAATGGTAGTACTGTGTGCCTGCTAGAATTTTCCCAGCCTTGTTACTGGGGATTTGTGGGATAAAAACATCCAAATATTTGCATCTGTTGTCTGTGTGAGGCAGAATTAATACCCGTAGTTTTAAGCCAAGGGATCACTTGCTGCATTTGATGAAGCACCCAGAGATCCCTCATATACAGTCCATCACAGCTGAAAGGCGAACGCTCACAATCAAAGTCGGCAGAAGCAGCAAGAAAGCCGGGCGTGCGGGCGCCCCCGGGACCTCAGGAATTCAAGACTGTGAAGTCGGTCGCCCTGTTAGTCCGTGAAGCCGATGTTCTCCCAAGCAGCTCGAGCGTGGAGCTGTCAGCAATATCACGTAGGACTTGTCAGCCAGATATCATTCAGCTCTTAAGAAGTCAGATGGGATTTACCAGCAGTTTGTAATTGTTAGCACACTGTACGTCTTGCATGCAGTTATTATATGATGCCCAGTTTTTTTTTTAATGACCTGACGGTTATTTTCCAACATTATTGAATAATTTAAGTCGTCCATCTATGGATGAAACGTATGATTATTTTTATTATTGATTAATTTGACGGTTCTTTTTGCAATTGTTTGATCGTTTCGTCCAGAAAAATCCCAGTTTTTCAGAAAAGCAGGTGACTTCTGGCCCAACAGTCAAAAACTTAAAGATATTAAGTTTACTATCAAATAAACCCCCCCTCCCCCCCCAAAAAAGTAGCACATCGTTATATTGGAGAAGCTGGAACCACTTATGTAATGTGTTTCCAAATGATTTCAGCATACAGCTCAACTGGGCCATGTTCTATTGATGAACTGAGGTTACTTCCAAAGTGTTGTACTTTGCCTCTTGGCTTTGTATTAAGATAAACAAAGCACCATGCAGAGCCTGTAAATGTGTGACAGGCCTGTAAATATGCAAAGGGCGGAACAATTTTAAAAACAAGGCAACCGTAGCATTTTTATATACATAACACATTTCCCTCTAAATAGCCGCTCAGTGAAAGTCAGGCTGTTAATCTTTTGCTAATTGTAAATTGATTCATTGTTAATACAGGGATTAAATAATCAAGTGGCCCCAACTTCCTGCACATTCTTCCTGCTCCTGTTGAGTGAGGAGAAAATCACTTCCCATTGAGATTTAATATGCCAGAGCTTTCCTTTTCTGACCTGCATGGTTTTATTATTCAGGTATCATTCAGGCACAAAGAATGATGCCGTCATATAAAAATCTAAAGCCTCAACAAGACACTGCCATGCTATTTAAGGCACTTCTCAATTTCCTGAGGCGGGACTCTGAAACTGAAAAGCTGTTTTTGTTTTTATTTAGGGTCTTTTTTTTTTCTTAATCTTTCAGGCACGGAAGACTCTTATACTCAAAACAGTTTGTCTTTCACCTCCTGTCAAGTTGCATCTGTCTTTTTTTATTTATATATATATATATATATATATATATATATATATATATATATATAGTGTAGTCTTCACTCCAGATCAAAACAGTGTTATTACCAGAGGGATTATATCGATGCAACACTTCCTGAGTTGAGCTGATAACAAGTGGATTACACAAAGGTCCATCCATTGCTCCTCGACAAGTCCTCGTACCTGGAGGATGAAATCAAAATGATGCATGCGACTGTCCCAAAGCCTTTTTTATAGCTACAGATTGTGGTTGTGGTTGAGGTGAGGGATGGATTGCCTTAAAATAAAAAAAGATAAATAAAAATAAACTGGATGTAAAGTGGCAGTCATTATTCAAACAACTGAAAAGGTTGCTGAATACGAGTCATGCTAAGCTTTTTGAATAAATAACCAACGCTGCTGTTCTGGTGAGAACAGGCTCCTAATAGATGAAAATGAATTTGGGTCGAAATGCACCAGAGACAATGCAGCTACTTTCTGAGCAACGAGCTAAATGTTGTTTGCTTGCCTTGTAATTAAGTCAAGCATAAGCAGAGGATGTGATTTACAAACATCCTCATTTGTGGCAACACAGTGGAAGAGGACATTAATAACAACGTTAAACTAAACTGAATTGTTTTTTGTTAACTCGGTTACCAGTTGTTACTCTTTTTTACGTGGATTTAAATAAACATGTTTATTTGAATCTAGAAAGATTTGAGGAGTTTATTGGCTCTGCCGCCAGAGCAGGGATTTGGACCGAAAACAGCCGTGCATTAAAACAACGCATCGATAGGGGTCGTCTTGTTTAAGGTCCAAGAATTAAAGTTTGAATAGAAAAAGATGCACGTGTTCAAAAGTTTTTCAGATGCAAAAGGGAAACACTTCACATTCAGGGATGGGGACAGGATTTTAAAAAATTCACGATGGCAGCAACTATTTTATCGTCATCACGAGGTAACCGATGCTGTTCACGTTTGCAAAGGGATCCACCTGGAGTGTTGCAACGTGTTCGATTGGTCAACACGATCCTGCATCGTTGTTCTAGAACCGGATGCCGTTGGGTCTCCGAGTCCCGTTCACGATCAGAAGCGGCCCATCGCTGCCCCAGCTCTGGACTCCGTGTTGTTATGCATGGACTCCGTATTCTTAGTCCATATAGTTCGTACCAGTTACTTGCAAATGTCTGCTTTTAGTGCTGGCCTGGAATCTGTATTACAAGCTTTCTCCCCATAAACGGTATCAAATGCAATATAGAACGTCATTAATTATTTTCTTTAGGTTATCTTTCTTTATTTTGTATCGGTCTTGCCCTCTTGCTCTTCTTTAAATGACATTTCCATCACTCTAGATAGTTACTAGTGGATCTCTCAACCTCCTCGAGCTGATTTCAACCCGGTGGTAAATGATCAAGTGCCGATTTATGTGTCGGAGAGAGGTATCGCCTGAATCAAAACACTCATGGTTTTTGATCCGTAAACAAACTGCATCATGTAATTTGCTCACCCGTGACATTAACTCCTCTTCCAGTGTGCTTACTGTTGCGTGTAAATTACGTTCAGGAAATGGGACATGGCTTTTTGACGGATGGTCTCATAGTCGGCGCGAGGCATAAGGATACTCTCCATGCTGCAGTGCTTAAGCCCATGTCTATCCACCTTGAGCCGGAGCTCAACACCGGCTACGAATCACTATAAAAAGAACCAATTATTTATAGTCGGCTCCCTGACAGGGCCGGTCCTACTTATCTTTCAGGGTGCAGTCCCCAGGCCCACTCCCTCGCATTTTTAGCATTGTCAAAGCTGCTGTCGGCCCTTTCTTTCATTCCTGTGCAAAGCAGCACCTCTAAATCTCAATGATAGTTTTTATATGTGGTAATAATTAATCAGGCACAGAGATGCACCGATGCTTTTTTTTTCTTTTCTTCCCACCCTTGACTGGAACATAAAAGCAACAAGTTTAAAACAAGCACGTAAACAAGAAATATAACAATACTTTTTGTCTCCTCCTTTTTCTTGTGGAAAGAAAATAGTTCAGTTGTTAATCGGAGAAGGAGATGTTCTGTGCCCATTTGAGTGGACACATCTCAACCCCTTTCCTACTAACGCACAGCCTTAATTCCGTGTTTGCCTTTTACAGTTTTACTCCTAAATTGTAATTTAAAAGGAGGCCATTGTTCATATTCTACAATGTGCTATCCCTCCACATTTGCTTGTTAAAGCCCTATAGAAGTCCACTTTCCTATTTAGTTAGTCATCTAAGCCAATAACTTTGTTCCAGAGGCCGCTAGCGCTATAATTTGACTCGGCAATGCTGTAGGACATTGCTATCGTCCAATTAACGCACATTAATTGAGCTGACCTTTTGGTAGTGTCTCGTTTGAGGTGGGATATTGAAATGAACTTGGGGAGTAATGATTTTCCTCCTCATTCCTCTCTCATCGGAGGACCTGACTCCTTCGTCACTGTAATAGTGAATTCTTTGAGCAGTGAGCTGTAATTAGTGTGGAGGAGGAGACCTCGGGATGTATTGATTTCCCACTGGCTCGGTGAAAATGCCAGAAAAACACGGAGGACATGAAAACATGGATCCAGACTGATTCTTCCAATAGTGTGTCTCAATGCGTTGTTTGAGCTCTTCATTCATATACAATTAGGCCATCAGCGAAGCTATAACTAAAATTGAATCCGTGCAATGTCAAGTGTTGTTGAACTGCTATTGATTTTCTGTGGGCAGGAAAAGTCACAATGATAACAGATGTTGACCAAAGTTTGAAATACGTTGCGATAATTACAGTGAAAATAGATGAAAGCATAGAATCTGACACAGACGGAATAGAAACGATCAGGAAGTGACGGTAACCTTTTATGTCAAAGTAAAAGTTTCTTAAGACTTAATTTGGAAACGTCAATATTCAACTTAATTGTGAGTGATGGTGTAAACCTTTCCAAAGGGTAATTGAGCAAAGGATGTAAGAGCTCTGTAGATGCAACGTGGACTGAGCAGGTCCAAGAAAAATAAATAAACTAACAAACGAAAAGAACAAAAGAACCCTAAAATAGATTTGTCTGTAGCCAATGATGGGAGGTCGGCTTCGGGGAGATAATATTTGTCTTGTCGCTACTTCTTTAGGACTATTTGCAAATTGCTTTTACACTTTTTTTTACACCTTTGTTGTAAGGATGAAACAAACAAACAGCTTTCGAGGTTCTGGTAAGTAACGTCGATGTTTGTTACTGTTGGACAAAGCCAATATCGATCTTTCTCAATCTATCTCTAGGCAGGAAAACCCATGAGCATGTTTCCCAAAATGTTGAACTATTCCTTTTTAATTGCAAGTGTGCCAGATAGAAAAGTTTGTGAGTTGCAATGAGGAGCAGAATTGACTTGAAAGCGTCCCAAAAGAGGAGTAAAAATGACGGACGAGGAGACCAAAAGACCAATTTCAGACCATGTTTTTTTCTGTTGGGTAGTAAATGAGACACACATGCTCAGGCTGCATTCAGAGCACGATGCAGAGCTTCTTATTGGTCACAAAACTGCCATTTTGACTGTGCAACTGGAGGCTTAATTACAGCATACACAAAAATGTGTGTTTGACACAAATTACAACTTGTCATGTATTTAAGGAAAGTTGTTACAAGCAGCATTCTCTTGGGTTTATGTAGATTTTCATAAGATTATCGCTGGATAGCACTTATAATGTCAACTGCTGCTCGGCAGTTTCATTTACCATGTAGCTGATTTGTTTTCATTTTTTTATAGTTTCTTTTGATTGTTTTCAAATAAAATGTTTTATTTACTACTGATTTTTAATTGATCTATTTGGTTTAACCACTATTAATACTGTATGAATCAACTGACTTTTCACTGATGTAGAAAATTAAAGTTGTTGTAAAAGAGCAGAGCAGTTATGGGGCTCATTGCTCTTGTATGCACTGAACCAGGTGACAGTCAGCTTTCTCCAGTAAGCTGAATCTTTATTTATTTTTTACATTGTGTCAACCAGAAACCTGGCTTCAGTAATAGAGGGAGGGGATTATGGATTTCCCCAGGGGTATTTTTCCTGGAGAAAGCTGATGTCTTGTTCATGTGTAAAGGTTTCTCATCAGCTTTTTAAATTGACGCGTGTATGTGTGTATGGCCAGCTTTAACAGAAATACTATAGGATGAAAGCAAATATCATGACACATATCCCATCCTTGTTTTCAAAATGATTTCATACATAGTCTGACTTAAACTGAAACTGACACTAAGTGGCCTCTAGAAGTCCAGAGAAGGTTGTTTCCACTGCTTTTTACATTTGAATTTTGTTTCTGAAAGGATGAAATGTACACACACACACACACACACACACACACACACACACACACACACACACACACACACACACACACACACACACACAGCCTGTCCTTGCCACTACATGAAAGGTATCTTGTAAAGTCGGGGGTAGAGGAGAAATCTGATCACTGATCTGCTTCATGTGAGGCCAGATTTCACAATAACCTAGTCTTTTTTTTTTTTTTATCCGTATAGAAATATGTTATGCACTGAATTTACATCACTGTATTTAGATTTGCACCTTTTCCACATTTTTCTCTCCCCGATAACATTGCTTCAGTAGATTATGAGGAGTTGATGGAGTTTGACGGGCTCTTTTAAAAGACATGTAGAGTGCATGTTAACTGTCCTGACCGTTCTTCTCATGTATCCCTTGTGTTTGGGGTCTCGCAGGCGAGTTGTGACCATGCGCTGCCTGGCTGCTCGGGTGAACTACAAGACCCTCATCGTCATCTGCGCCCTCTTCACGCTCATCACGGTGTTGCTATGGAACCGCTGCTCCAGTGACACCTCCCTGCGCTTCCTGCCCCGCGCTGCCTTGGTGGCTCCAAGTCCCAGGGTGGGGGACTCCAGCATCAGCAGCCAGCAACACCCTCCGCAACCTCCAGAGCCCCCGCCCGTCGTCGGGGTCGTCACGGGGATCAAGTATGAAGACATCGACTGCCTGATCAATGATGAATCTACGATCAAAGGCCGACGAGAGGGCGGAGAGGTATACCTGCCCTTCAGCTGGATGGAAAAATACTTCGAGGTGTACGGCAAAGTGGCGCAGTACGACGGCTACGACCGCTTCGAGTTCCAGCACAGCTATTCCAAGGTTTACGCGCAGCGCGAGCCGTACCACCCCGATGGAGTCTTCATGTCGTTTGAGGGCTACAATGTGGAGGTCCGAGACCGAGTCAAGTGTATAAGTGGAGTGGAAGGTAAGATTCTTTTACTTTTTCTTTTTTTTTATTGATGTTCATCAAGGATGTTTGAGAGTACACACCTATGTCAAATACCCCTTACTTCTACCGTCTGTTAGATATTAGAGAAGTGTGTGTGTGTGTGTGTGTGTGTGTGTGTGTGTGTGTGTGTGTGTGTGTGTGTGTGTGTGTGTGTGTGTGTGTGTGTGTGTGTGTGTGTGTGTGAGAGTGTGTGTGTGTGAGAGTGTGTGTGTGAGAGAGAGAAAGGTCAACAGTCTCATCTCAATAAAAAATGCTATCACTGATAAAAAGAAGAGGCTCTTCGGATGCAAAAATAATCAATTTATTAACGTGTGGAAAAGGTGATAAAATGTTGAAAGATGTTAAAAAGAAATGAACAATTCGGTCATAGGACAACTTGTGTAATAAAAATATATTTTTTGCATCTGAAGACCCTCTAGGTTTATTTTTCTTGGGGGGGTGGGTGGGGGGGGGTGTCATTTTGTGGGCATGTTTTCCTATAATAACAGAAGATACAGGAGTATTGATTTCATTTTAAACTTGACTTTGGTTCTTTTTTAGGTGTTTAATAAACCCTGTGTCACTGAGAAATATATGATTTACTTAATAAGGTCTGTTCAAGCAAAGTGATGCATTCTAAATCCTATACTTGATTAACAAGATAGATCAGATTTCAAAAGCACCTGCTCAATTTCTGCCCCCCATTCCCAAACATTATTAGCCTTTCTTTAACACTGCCTGGAGTGATTTGTGCGAAATCAATTTAAAAATGTATCTTTTCTTCACACAATCAGCAAGTCTTTGTGTCGATATCTTACGGGAAGTGAGCGTATCCCTCCCTGTTCCTTCCCACTTTGAGTCCATCCAGAAAGTTGTTTTCTCTTCAAGGTTCCTTTTAAAATAATTACCCGGAAGGATCAATAGCTCATTTAAAAAGGCCATTAGTTCAAACCACATTGTCATCAATATAATTTCCTCGCTCGCTTGAAGAAGTGACCCTGTATACTCTGCTGAAATTACAAAATAGATATTTAATGTCCTGCTTTTATTGTCAAATAACTATAGAGCCACCAATAAAAGAAAAGAAACCACATTGTGCCAGGAACTCAAAATATATATCGGTCAGTATCAACAGTGAAAATGAAAAACAGTAGTAAACGTTTCGTTGTTCGGCTGCAGTCCTTGGTCCTTTTCCACTCAAGAAACAAGCCTTTGTTTTAGTGGGGAGATGTAATAGAAGTGATATATTCACTGGCAAAGTGGCAGTTGCTGAGGTCAGCTTGATGAGTAATGATGGCAAATGTCTGCAAGAGCAATTTGCCCGCAATAAATAGGTATTTTTGTTGAGATGGATTGTGCAAATTCCTCACTTTGGCATCTTATTCTTTTACCTGGTTACACAAATCTGCTTTTCTGTTACACACACACACACACACACACACACACACACACACACACACACACACACACACACACACACACACACACACACACACAGTAGTTCCAGTACAATCTGCAAGAAGTATGTGCGTCATTCTGTTATACACTTCCAGGGGATGTAATTCTCTATTGGAGGCAGAGAATACAGAATTGTGACGCCGGTCAGAAAGCCTGATAACATATTTGGACGATTAGTTCTGTAAATGGCATTTTTCTGTATTTGTCATTACTTTTTCTTTTTTTTATGTGAACTGCAGTCCCACTTAAGTACCCACTACAAAAATACATGTATGGGAGGGAACATATAAAGCGGGAAATGGGACAGACGGGAATCCACACACTTGCACACACTCGATTTAACAAGGTCCATTAATTAAGCCCAAGGCTCCTTGCTATTTAGTACTCCACACGCTCAAGCACACACACCTCTCTCCAACTTAGCATATTTTTATAGGTTAAAATAGCAGTTCATTAATTAGCCTGTCACAGTCCAAGTTACAGCCGGGCTTAAACAAGGTCACGGGAGCATTTCACTCCCAACGCACCCTGCTGCCCATGGAAAAGTTATTTAACAGGATCCTCTGCAATGTTCTTTAAATGTCGTCACACTAGCCTCTGCTTGAGACATCAGAACAATCTGGGCGCATGTCAGATGTTTTGACTCCCAACAGGATATGGCAGTCACTCGCTTCTTTGAGATACTATTGGGATGGAGGGCGGGGGACTTCAAATTGAGAGCGTTTTAAGATAAATGAGTCTGGAATTTGACTACAAAAGTATGCTATCAAGGTTTTTATTATTAGACAGACATAAAAACGCAGCATTTTTATGTGCCATTACTTGTCGCATCTCCTCCTGGGCTTGTGGTTTTATAGTGGAGAGTTAGAAATTGAGGTCTTTCTTTTCCTTGTTGCGAAGAACAAAAGTTGAGAATAATGAATCTCCGGCAGCCAGAGCACTATCATTAGTGCAAGTAGTTAATCCTCTTACAACACCCTCTTAAATCACGCTCTGTCTCGTTTGTGTGTCTCTCGCTTTTTCTTGAACCGTCTTTATCTTCACTCCCGGTTCTACTGCAGACCTCCATCACTTAAACATTTGCACCACCCCTCCCCCCCCTCTCCCACACACACACACACAGTCTAAAAAGAGCTATTCTAACCTTTTAAGTGCTTGATAAAACGCACATACTCTCACATTCCACAAACATACGCGACGAGTGATCTTTTTAACCTAACGCCTTCACACATTCAGCGTGTCGACCAAGATGGATGCATCACTCTCTAGCGAAGACGGAGGGGGATCTGGATGAATAGTCTGTGAATCCAGGACATTGTTGCAAACAGTTGTGTTTAAAGCTAGCTCACAATGACTCCAAACCACTAATTCATTGGAATACACAACAATCCCAGTTTGACCTGTGTCATGTTCAACATTTTATAAAATTGTGGTTTGAAGACGTTACTCTTTGTATCTGTGCTGTTTTCCAATATTCACCCACAGTGATCACTCGTTTTGAGCTGGGTAACGGCGAGCTGCTGCAGATTGTCCGGGGATCAAGTCCCGTATTCTGTGAAGCACTTAGTTGTATATGCAGCTAAGTAAACATAGTAAATGTTTCATGATCTAATCGGCCAGAACACCCAGATGTAATGCAAACATTGAAGCTATGTGAAGCTATTTTGGCCACCAGGTGGCAGAAAGACTACAAAAAGCTCACAAACGCAACCTGATTGGTGGTTGATGTCTAATGTGTTGGCAAACAGTTGCCCACTTTACTTGTACATCCAGCAGACACAGAGTAACATGAACATCCCACTTGCGTCATGTTTCTGACTGCATGACATGTCAGTCCAATATTCGCTGGCCTTTTAGCTCTGCTTCGTCAGTTTCGGTTCATTTCACTTGTTAACATTAACCAGTTACTAACTGGGTTATTTTTATGAAGAAAGAAAAAAGAAAAAGATGAGCCGGATTAGTTAACGTGGGCGCCAAAAGGAAGCTTCGGCGCCCATGTTAAAGTAATCCATGGACCGTAAATTAACCTATAAAATAACGTGCGTAACCGGTCAAAAATATTCTAGTTAACCCTAGACTTTGGTTCTTCACAGTGAGATCTGAGTCTGAGTTTGTTTGTTTAAAGAAACTAAAAGGTGCAAAGACATAACTGGGCTTTAATTCTCAGCACAACGATCGACCCTTTCACGTGACACGTTAGTCATTTGGTTCAATGTTAATTTTAAACATATTGCTGAATGGCGCTTTAATGTAGACTCACCTTCAACCAGTTGTTCCAGTCTCGCTGACCCACTGGAGGTCAAAAGCAAAGCTTGCATACTAATGAGATGGTGGAGCTATTTTGCTGCTATATTAACCTCCAAGGCTTAGAGCCTATAAGTGTAATTGGCCGAAGACCTAGTTTTTCAGATTTCTAGAAACGTCCGCCCTCTGGAGTCATTAAAATATGTGCGGGCTTAACAGTCAATTCCACATGGATTACTTAGTGTTATTCAGTGAGAAGCACAGCGTTCCAGTGTTAGGATTTTGACTGTCATTTGACTTAAGTTGTCAGGGGAGACGCCAGTAACAAGACAAGCATGGAGAGAAAGTCTGGCATGGGATTGGGAAGTGTGTGTGTGTGCGTGTTTGTGTGTGGATGTGTGAGTGCGTGTGTGCGCATATGCATTTCATGTGGCACTTGTCCCCTTTTTAAGAAATAAACATCAACTTTTTGATAGTCATCTGTATGTCACTTTGACTTTTGAAGGAAAATAAATCATCACAAACGCATGACAAATCTTGGTGGATCGGAGTAAACCTATGTGGATGAGCTGTCAGGGCTGTCGCCATTGGAAACTCTGCAGGGAGAGTTGGAAAATGGGCGAGATATTTTACCTCTGCTCGGCAACGCGACTGGCATTCTACAGTTAAGATGCTGTGATTGTTTTTGTGCACTGGATTTGATCCGTCTGAACTAAGTCTACACAGTAATGCACATGCGGTCCACAAAAAAAATAACGGGCTCAGCGGTGGATGGAGGGTTTTTGGTGAATACCGACTTCATATTTTAACAGTGGGAAGACCAGAGGTAGATGTTTGACGTTCCAGATTGGTAGACAAATTGGAAAATAATTGCGTTTTAACTGTTACTGTATAATTGAACATATTGCCAGTAAGAACTGACAGACTCATGGCACCATTTGTAAGTTACTTTATGCCGAATATTCCTGCATGACCAGTGTGTGTGTGCATATTTAAATGTGAATTGCCGTTTGAACTGTTTATTACGTTGTCTGCTCTTTTTCTTTTTTTGTTTTGTGATTCACAAATGGAGCTGCATTTCATGTATGAAAGGTGCAATATTGATTACAATTATTAACAACAAACATGAGACACATCACTACTAGCCGAGTGGTCTCGAAACGGTAACAACAAGTTGATCATATGCAGATTTAATTCTTCACCGCCACTCTCAACTACACTCACATGAGCCAGAATGAAAACCCATAATCAGTTGTTTCTTTCATAAAAAAATATATCCTTTTCTTTTTTTTTTTTCCTATTTAGGAAAACTGCACAAATGGCAGTAAGGAAAGTAGAACATAAGCGTATTGTAGGAGGGATGTTTCAGCCCTAACATGAGTATGTTATGATGATTTTCTCAGAAGGACGGGGTTTTGGTTGCATGTGTGCTCTCGCTGTCTCAAGGTCTAGAAGTGAGCTATCTGTTAATCAGAGTGAATCTCCCTCCTGAGCTATTTCTGGCTGGTGAACAGGCAAACTCGCCTCCAGTAAAATGCAGTAGATTAGCTTGTATTTCACCACTCTGTCCAATCATTTACATAGCTGGTGATGTTTGAAAAAAAATTAAAATAGGCTTGTTTATAAAAATAGGCCGAGATTTGAATCGCTGATATTGCCACAGTCGTTTCCTATTACTGCAAAGTCTTAAAATGTTGTTTGATATCAATAATTAATTTTAGAACAGTTTTCTTCATAGGAGCGTGGTTATGAACTCAATGTGACACTGCACCAAAAAAAAAAAAAAGCTGTTATGACAACTGCTATCTAAAAAGGATACTTCTTTTTTTTTAAATGCACTGCAAAGAGCCTCAAAGAAAAACCTTTTCCACAAACAAGATGATCACGTAAGCACAAGAATTAAAAGCATTTCAAGACACTATGTAAAAGGGCCGCCAGATAAACACAACTACGGATGCGTAATAATGTCATGTTTACGGAGTCTTTTCTATATTCATTTTACATCATTGTCCCTTCTCTTCCTCCTCCACCTCCCAGGCGTGCCTCTGTCCACGCAGTGGGGCCCTCAGGGCTACTTCTACGCCATCCAGATCGCTCAGTACGGCTTGAGCCACTACAGCAAAAACCTGACGGAGCGCCCCCCCCACGTGGAGGTCTACGACACGGCGGAGGACCGAGACAGCCGGGCCAGCACGGCGCCCTGGGGTGTGCCGAAAGGCTGCGGTCTCAGCCGCGTCCACGACAAGACCCGAGCTACCTCCGTGCGTCAGTTCAGTGCTCCAGGTACGTGAGCCCTCCGTGAGCCTCGGGGGGGGCGGGAGGGAGGGAGGGAGGAGGGAGGGGGGGCAAGGAGCTTATCTACTGTTAACTGTGGCTGCAGGAGGCCGATACGCAACAAACCCCTCGGGGACGCAACGTTGGTCTGCGGTGAGTCACGGCCACCGTGCGAGAATACTGGCAGACTGTGCAGGCTGACGGTGGACCCACCACATCATGACAGCTTCCTGCACACTACGATGAATAAAGAATCTCATTCTGTGTCGGTCACTGAGTCAGACTTGCATTGTGGAAATTGCTGATTGATGGAAAAACGCGTTTAGTCGACATTGTTCCCACAACAGACTTTTATCCCTTTTTATCCAGAGCGTGAGTGTCAGTGGTTGAAATGATAACCGTTTGTCAGCTGGAGCCAATTAACCTTAATTTGTTAGTCAAAGGACGGAATAAATCTCCCGGCTTTTGTCTAGTTAGTGAGCTCGTCGCAGGCGACTGTTGGAGCCATATGGGCTTTAATAGAAGGGTAGTTAACGACTGCCTTTTTGAGAGTCTCTTTAGTGGAGCAATCCAGTTGATCGCTTCAGACAGGTGGTCGAGTACTTAAGATATTAACTTTTAAAAACGTGTCACAAATATTTAATTTCACTATTCAAAATGGCTAAATAATTTCCTGGAACAGCAGGCTGATGCAGTTTTAGTCCAACGGAGTAAATAGTGCATTTGTTTGGGAATTTTTTTCAGCTGCAGATTAATGCACATATGTTAGTCTTGAGTATCTCCAGCATCAGGTCAGTGTATGTTAGTGACTGTAAAGTATACTTCATTGTCCTGAGGATGGATGTCCCCCACTGCAACATTGATCTGTTTTTCATTGTTTATTGACAACAATGGAGCTCTATTGCACAGAGTACGCTTCATCAAGCTTTGGCTACGTAGGATGAAATCAGTTTCAGCTTTGGTCTTTTCTTAGTATTTGTTGTCAAAAAAATGATCGAGTATATCACCAGACTATTCCTTTAAGCATATCATATGAATCAGTTTTATATTTAAACAGATCTACCTAATAGATCTGGGTCTGGTTCTCCAGGCTTCAGACTGTCAGTCTGTGAAGCTAAAGTTAAGTCATCCTGCTGCAGTGGGGAGCGCTCTGCAGTGTCTGCATTATTACCTCTAACATTGTCAGAATGAATTTATCTCAAGTTTTATTTATATAACCAGAATTTGATAATAAAGGTGCAACGTGAAAGATATGGCCATAATAAATAAATAAATAAATAACATTATCAAAAGAATGTGAAGAAGTAACAGTTTTGCCTTTGGACCGCTTTGGATGTAATTCAATAAACAAACAAAACATACACGGACCATTCAGCTCCCAATTAGTGTAAAAAAAACAAACAGATGTCGACTGTAAACTTTACGACCGAAGCCACACAGGAAGATTATAAGATAGAAGTGTTATTTATTTATTTTTACCGGCTCTCAAGACTTTTAGCAGTTTGATCATATTTTGCGTATTCTTGTCCTGCTTTCAGTTCGTAGTTGTTTTTTTTTAATAAAAAAAAGAAATCTACATAAATGTAGATTATATGGACCCAGTAGTAGAGGCGAAACGCTGACCCCTGTTTCTTTGGAGCAGGTCGTTTGACATTTCACCTTTTTTAATCGACCCATTTTCAGTAAAGTCTCACGAGAACATGATGCGAGCCGCATCGTAACAGAATGAATTCATAAGATATATATATATCAAGGTATGAGACATTGAAAACATTTTTGTTATTTTCAAGGCGATTTGAGCATTGCCGTAAGAACTTTAAAAACATTCTTTAAAAGCGTCACAATATCGTCTCTCTGATTCTCCGTCAGTGCTCCGTCAGGAGGGCCCTCGTAATGAAACTGACTGAAGGATGGCGCTGTCCTTGGTGCCATATTGCTCTGTTTCCAACTCCAAGGAATCTAATTTAATCCACCTCACTCGCTTCGTATCAAGGCTCATATGGTGCTGAGGACACTCAGACTGTGTGTGTGTGTGTGTGTGTGTGCAGTCGTCTCCCTTATGCATCTAAAAATTTAACTATAAAGAGGGAAAATATGAAAAAGATAAACTGTCTCCCTCCTCACTCATATTGTCCTTTTCGTTATGCTCCAAACAGAATTGCATTCAGGTCCGCTGTGTGTGTGTGTGTGTGTGTGTGTGTGTGTGTGTGTGTGTGTGTGTGTGTGTGTGTGTGTGAGTGTGAGTGTGAGTGAGAGAGACCGATTCAGACACAGTTTGAAAGAGTGCACGTTTTCAACTCATTTTTTTTAAGGATTTTAAGTTAAATCTTTACTCAGCTGTTGTCAATACATTTTAATTCTATGAAACAAAAAAAAAAAAAAAATAAGATCTTGGCTGCCGCCTGGTTAATATGTGCACTCTCTGCATGCTGGTGTTTATACAGTTATGCTTGGCCAAAGATAGTTTTGTGAAAGAAGAGCCACTCTGTCTCATTTTCGATGGCAAAAATAGGAGTGAGCTTTGTTTTTAAAAGACCAACCGAGTGAGGTTTTTCTACATTAATAGTCACGCTAATTTCAGACTGACGAGAAGGTCGTTCAGCTGTTGTCAAGTGTAACGCTAAATGGCAGCTGGTGAACAGAGTGGTTGGAATCTCCCAGTTATGACTTTAAAGGTCTTATTCTTTTTGATAAATATCTTAAATATGTGTTTAATCTCTAATTTTTTCAATTTAAATTCCAACTCTGTCTTTTTTTGTCAACTGACTGGTGATTTTATGATTTCTAATGTAGAAACAATAAGTGTTTGATAATGCTTGCGATTACATGTAATACTATGTAGACGACGAATACAGACATGTAACTAAATTCATGGTCAAATTGTTTCAATTCAAAGCGCAATAATGGTCATAAAATGTTTTTAGTAGGTATTTTCCTTAAATTGTTCAGCCCAACGGCAACGGGCAGACAGATTCATTTTAGTGTCACAGCTGTAAAATTACCGAGGCCACAAGGTAGTTGACAGTTATTTTGGGAAATGGGGAGAAGTCGGGATCTTTGATCACTGTGAGCGATCTTAATTCTCCTTTGATCTCCTGCTGATATTTCCAGGACACTCTCTCTCTCTCTCTCTCTCTCTCTCTCTCTCTCTCTCTCTCTCTCTCTCTCTCTCTCTCTCTCTCTCTCTCTCTCTCTCTCTCTCTCTCCCTCTCTCTCTCTCCCTCTCCCTCTCTGTGTGTGTCCTCTGTTGAGCTGCTGCCTCTACTGTAATTTCCCCCTCCTCCTAATTCCTCCCGCGTTCACCCTCTCATCATGAACAATTTCTTTTCATTTCACCGCTCTACACTTTCTCTCCGCTCACCTTGCCTTCCTGCTTCGACTCGCCATCGTCGGCTCTCTCTTTCCTCAAACATCATCATGTTTTCATCATCACCCCTCGGCCCTCCCTCGGCAGCCTTCATTCTCCATTAATCTCCCCCCCATCCCCCCTCACCCCCGTCTCTCCCCAGATTTCAGTCAGTTTTCCACCTCTCATTTCCACCCACTTGTCGCCCCTCAGCCCGCTTCAGCTTCCTAAACATTGCAATCCCATTATGCTCTCTCCGTTTTAACACCTTATTCTGCTCTGTCATTCAAACTTTTCCTGTTTCCTTCCTCTGCTGTCAGTTTCTCTTTCCGTGTCTGCCTCCCTCCACTTCCTCCTCCTACTCCCTTCGCCCTATTTGGGTCTTTTTTTTTTTTCTCCCTCCTTACTGTATCTAGGACACTGGTGTTGAACAGCCTCTCAAATCCTCTGACAAGTGGATCAATCGTCTGTCCCCTGATAATAACCTACCATCCACCATCTGCACATTCCTGCACGAACACTGTCCGCTGCTGAGCACCCTTATTTTCTCAATCCCCTCGTGGTCGTTTGATATTTTCACAAGCCTGCCAGAATTAGTAAGGTGATCTACGTACGGAGATGCAATGTAGTGACAGCTGCCACCAGCACCGTGGGGTGCCTTTTTAAAAAAAAAAAAAAAAATGGGTCTGGAAGGTGTCTTGTTTTATGGTCTCCATTGGCATTGAATCAAATTAGTTAGTTTTTTTTTTTTTTTTTTTTTTTAAACACTTTATACTTGTAATCCTTAAGATTTCAGTTCATGTTGGTGTGACAACACCCATGGTTACCGTGGTAACATCAACACTTCTTGAGCAGCTCCTTTGTGACAAACTAAAAACGTTATTTTTTTTGTTGTTGTTGTTTTTAACCAAATAAACTGTTTTAATAAAGATGTCAGTCATTAACAACTGATTTATTACCATTTAATTACTCTGCAAATATTCAAACCGACCCACTGACAAAACAGTATTCTGTAGTTTTTTCATGATTAACTGCCGACGTCACTAACAGTAGTGACGAATATGTTGCAACTCCGTGTGTGTGTGTGTGTGTGTGTGTGTGCGTGTGCGTGTGCGTGTGCGCATAAATGGTATAACAAATGAGGTTTGATCTCCCGAGAATCTCATGAATTATAACTTCGAACAATTATAATATCAGGTTTCGAAGTGAAACCTGATATCTAATTATTATACGTGGCAGAACTTTTAAAAGCCTCTTCACTCACGACCTCCACGCAACCTTACGGAGCTCGAGCAGTTTTGATAAGAACAATGGTGAAAAATGTAAAGCTGATGGAGAACGACCTATGTGGCTCAGTGGTGGAGCAGGGTCTCCATCTTCAATCAGAGGATCGACGGTTCGATACCCGGCTCCGCTTGTCCTTGTCGATGTGTCCTTGGGCGAGACACTTAACCCCAAAATAGCTCTCGCCTGCGGCGTGTGAATGGGTATGAATGGTTGGTTAGAGTCCTGACGGGCAGGTGGAACCTTGCATGGTGTCACCTGTCACCGTGTGTGAATGGGTGAATGATGACATGTGGTGTAAAAGCACTTTGAGTGGTCGGAAGACTAGAGAAGCGCTTTACAAGTATATTTACCATTTATGTACGCCGACTTTGAAGCTAAAGGTGCTAAATCTTACGCAAACATGCATATATTTTGTGTTTTTATATTTTTAAAGCCTTTTCATGTTCATCGTTGTCAAAAAGCCGTGTTGAATCCACTTTGATACAATACGACAGTTATTATCGTAATAATTATTTTCACTATTTTCCAACATTTAATGGACAAAAAGTTAAACCGAGAAGAATAATTGGCCCGATTAATCAATAGTAAAAAAAATTACTTGTGGCCATGAAAACATGAAAACTTCCCCGAGGGCGGTGAATAGTTTCTTATTGGCTCCGTGTGTCCCGATGTCGTCGCCGGAGGATGTGGATGAATAACCAACGAGCATCGACAGTTGTCTCGTCGCTCGGATCTCTTTGTATCCGCATGCACAACACGCGCCCATCATGTTCGTCATGCTCACTCGTGTTCGCGAGCATTGTTGTATTTCCGCTGACATATTTGTAGCTGCATGTCATCTCCGTCTGCTGCCTCGTTGCTAAACAGCCAGAGAGCGAAGCGGGAGCAGAGGAGGCGGAACCTCGTCTATATTCCCTGTGCCCATCCTTTATTGATGCCAGAGTAATCACGGGGCCAGAGTACAAATCCACTTACTCTCTGCATTGCCTTAAGTAATGGATTTATGAGTGCATTAAAGAGCCGTAGTCATCCAGAGGCCCCTGCCAGACTGGCTCGCTCCTCCATTCTCCTCCTGATCGACTGTCTTTGTGTCTCTGGCGGCCTCGTCTCCTCCTGCTTTCTCAGCTCAGCTCATGTCATGTGAGATCTGATTCTCAATTGTCTTCTCACTTCTGGCTCATTTTCACTCTCTCCGTCAGGCTGGCGGCGAAGGGGCACTTGAGGCGACTCGCCTCGCCATTATCCTTCTTTTTCCGGACTCCTACACTCTTTCTTCTCTTCAACCTTTCAGGAGCTATCTTTGAAAAGATTTGTTGGTTGTTGTTGTTGTTGTTGTTGTGTATTGGCTGTGCAGACCGAGTAACTAGGCCAAAGATACGGAGTTGATATAATGCAAGAGGAGCGGTGGCTGTGTGGAAGCTGAATATCCGAGTTCCTAACTTTAAGATTTGTAGGGAAGAGTTGCATGAACTTCCTCTGTCTCTCTTTTTCTCACCCCGCTGTTCTTTTCCTCCCTCCATTCCCTCCTTCCTGTTCTCCTAATTAAGCTCTGTGTGCAGTGACACTTCTGTACTGCACATCCCATGAGAAGCTTGTCTCAGTCTCTCTCCCACCGACACACACGCACACACACACACACACACACACACACAGCTATCCACTCCACACACACAGCTATCCACTCCACACACACAGCTATCCACTCCACACACAGGTAATAATGAAACAAGGTTTTGACCACAGAAGATCATTTGATCATTTGCGAACGTGACTGCATAGTGAGACTGGGGAACGTGAGGGAAAACAGACAAGCTTTCATGGGAACACGACATCAAAAGAGACAGACTGCACAAGGCTTCCTGTCATTCTGCTAAAAATAGTCCAATGTCCTCCAGTAATCATCAGAAGTTTGTCAAATGAGGTTACTCATGTTTTTTTTTCGGACCAAATGCATTTGAAGAAACGCCCCAAAAAAAAACCTTCTTTTCTCCTTTTTTGGTTTTGGTTCATTACAAACATTTCTAACACCCTCCCTCCTCTCATGCGACCCCCCCACAGAGTCCTCTGAGGGCGTCTCCCTCCAGCTGGGTAACTCCAAAGACTTCATCCTCAGCTTGGACGTCAAGTTCGTCTCCAACGGCAGCGTGTCCGTGATCCTCGAGACCACGGAGAAGGGCCCGCCGTTCACCATCCACTACGTGACCAACACGCAGCTCATCGCCTTCAAAGACCACGAGATCACGTACGGCGTCGGGCCCCGAACCGCCTGGAGCACGCTGACCCGAGACCTGCTCACCGACCTCAGGAAGGGCGTCGGCCTGTCCAACACCAAGGCCGTGAAGGCCACAAAGGTTGGTTCACGTCAAAGCGTCGGCACCTTTTGATGCAACACCTGTGTTCTAAAAACTATTCAGCTGGAGTGGAGCTGAAACATTTAGTGGGTTAAGCAATCAACAGGAAATTATTGTTGACGATGAAGTGATCGTTTAAGTCATTTTCAAGCAAAAGAAGTCTGACATTTGTCGGCTTCTCATATTTGAGGATTTTCTGCTTCTGTTGTGGTCCACTGAATGTTCATGGGTTTCATACAAAACAAGTCATTTGCAGATTTCTCCTTGAGTTTTAAGAAATTATGGTTTAATAAAATAAAAATAACCAGCAGATTAATCAATAATGAAAATAATATTTAATTGCAGACCTGCATTTAATTCATCATAATAATTCATTTCCCATCTTAAAGCTGCATTTCAGTTGGGGGTATGAACAGAACTAATACCACGATAAATATTGATATTAATCTTAGATCTTTCTAAAATGTACGAATTTAGAATAAATGTAGTTGTAGATTTTTGTAACATTTAGCTTATATATATTTCACCGTGACAACTTTGTCGCTAAATAATAGAATAATTTAAAGATATTGAATAAATGCCTAGTACGAATTCCAGCCATAACGATACGTTTGTCTGCCCTTGTGTTTGATGTCCTTCTCAGATCATGCCCAGACGGGTGGTGCGATTAGTCCTACACGGGCGTGGCTTCGTAGACAACGTCACCATCTCCACCACGGCCCACATGGCCGCCTTCTTCGCCGCCAGCGACTGGCTGACGCGCAACCAGGACGAGCGAGGCGGCTGGCCCATCATGGTCACCCGCAAACTTGGCGAAGGCTTCCGGCCTCTGGAGCCCGGCTGGTACTCGGCCATGGCTCAGGGCCAGGCCATGTCCACCCTGGTGAGGGCCTACCTCCTCACCAAGGACCAGGCGTACCTCAACGCTGCCCTCAAGGCAGTCGGACCCTACAAGGTGCCTTCAGCGCAGCACGGGGTCAAAGCCGTGTTCATGAACAAATACGACTGGTACGAAGAGTACCCCACCACACCCAGCTCCTTTGTCCTCAACGGCTTCATCTACTCCCTGCTGGGTCTCCACGACTTGACTGAGACAGCCGGGGAGAAGCTCGGCAGGGAGGCGGGGCAGCTGTTCAGCCGCGGGATGGAGTCGCTGAAGGCCATGCTGCCGCTCTTTGACACGGGGTCCGGGAGCATCTACGACCTCCGTCACTTCATGTTGGCCACAGCGCCCAACCTGGCACGCTGGGACTATCACACCACGCACATTAACCAGCTGCAGCTGCTGGCGTCCATAGACAACGCTCCCGTCTTTAAGGATGTGGTCAAGCGCTGGAAAAACTACTTAAAAGGGATCCGTGCCAAGCACAACTAAACCGACTGGAACTCACACAAAGCATACAGCTGAGATGATGACTGAAAAGTTGGATATACTGTACTCCGAACGGGTGATTGAATGTGAGGCGAGTGCTCACAGTGTGTGTGTGTGTGTGTGTGTGTGTGTGTGTGTGAGCATCTAAGTACTGGTTGAGGTTCATAATCTACAGGACGAGTTTATTCAGCTGCAGCTCTCAACACTAAAAGTTTCTCGTGTGCTGTATTGCAGGTTCATTTTCTGCAACACTGACTGTAGCTCTCCCCTCCTGAGTTGTTCCTTGAGCTAGTGTTTGTAATTATGCACAGACCTAGTTTCTGTGTGTGTGTGTACAATATATGACGTTGGAGACGGATAAAACTCCTTGAATTGTTTTTTTACCACTTCATCCCAGATTTGCAAAGCTTATTGAAACCGATAAACTAAAATAAAATTTAAAAAAAATGAATATATTATGAGGAGGAGAATGTTGCCAAAACAATTTAACTTATTATTTTTTTTATTTAATTCCTCCCCTGCAAAGTTATTTTTATCAGATAAACTGCAAGAGTTTGACGTTTTAAATCAAGACGTATTTTTAAACACACAATGTTCAAGCTGTGAGGTGAGATAAATTAATTTCGCCATCATCCCTTTATAGAAAAGTGTTATGCTTCCAAAGTGGCTGCTTCCAATTCTGTTCTGAATCTCTTTTCCATCAAACACCGATAAATAGTTACGAATCATTTTGGGAGGGATTACATTGATTCTTTAGTGAGCTCTTTTTAAATATATACACGTTTTCCTTTAATATAAATATTAAGTCACAGATTAGGTATCTGTCAAGCTGAAACACATCAAACCACCATATTTGGGTTCACATAGTTAAAGCGGCTCCGCTACCAGAATACCTTCTTGGTCCCTACCCATAATTCCACTGTGTATAGGGGTCAGAGATGACTGCATCTTTAGTTTGTGTTTCAGGTGTCACCTGGAGGGCTGCGGGTATCACGCTGCCTCAACGTGAGTGTTCCTGTTCTATTCCCTGAGATAATTAATAATCTGTCCTAAATTTGACCCGTCAATGCGGAAGCGTCTGTTACACTGTTACCCTTTTTTTTTTTTTTTTTTAATGTGATGTTTTAAGACATCCAACTGTGTGCTGCCCTTCGTGGTTGTAGCCAGACGCCACTAAAGTCCCTCAGTTGGTCACAAACAAACTTAATTATTTATGTTCGTCTGCAGAAACACAGCTACAAATAGTTCGCCCTGCATCACTTTGAGTTCAAGAGTCACTGTCGCTCTGTTCCTCTCATTAGCACATTTTTGGGTGAAAGCTACAAAAAAAAAACAGTTTAGGTATATAAACAGTCGGCTCAATATATTTAACTTCCTCATGGCTGTGTTGTCTTGAAGTGGACTCGGGTAATTTCCAGTGAGCAGACTGTATTACAAATATGAGCCGTTTCTGATAATATTCCCATATTCCCTCTTCAGATCTCAGTATTTTTAACTAGTCCGACTACAGATGTAAACGACTAAATCTTGGCTAACATAAACATTTTGATCAATATCCCTGATAGGTCTAAATAACGGTCCAGCAGTGTCATCATTAAGCTCCACACTCAAGCTGTAAAATTCAAACGAACACTTGGATTTCTCTTTTTTATACTGCGAACATTGACCCATCATTGTGAAACATTGGACTCTTTACATCCCTTTTATTCCCTTTGGTGTGAACATCAGCACCATTAGCTACATTTTCATGACCCGCTTTTGACCTCCTTCTTTTTTTTCCGGACACTCGCCTGAAAAAGCTCTTCCTCCAAAAACTCATACGTCCAGGTGATGAATGCAGGAAAAGTGTAGGTGGTGATAGATGTGTGCGTTTTGTGTGTATCCGGAGCGGGGAAAGACGTGGGCGGCCGAGGCACAGCTGCGTCTCGCTAACACGTCGGTTTATAACATTTAAATAGACAATGCCGGGAGTACTGGAGGTCGAGGTCCATTCTTGACGAGCACTGAGAGGCTGTCAGTCCCAGCGGGCTCTCGTTGCTCCTCTCGGCTGCTGTGGATGGGTGAACTCCGTGTTTTTAATCCGAGAGCCGACCTGTTGACCGCTCTACGAGGAGAAAGAAAGCTCGCCGAGACACTAACGATTCAACCGGCTAATAGGCTGGAGAGCCTGCGCACACAGTACAGTGGCAAGTCGGGGATGAGTCAGCACTCACAAACAAAACAAAGTGGAGCCCTCAGCATCAATGAAGCTTTCATCGATCTACCTTAAAGATTATTTATGGAGGAGAATCGGGTCGGGTTGTTCTCCTGAAGGTGCTGATGGGGAATTTTTCTTAGCTCATTTTCATGTAAACTTTAAGATGAAAACACTTTTTTTTTTTTTTTTTTTTTCTTGCTTTCAGGTTGTCGTAATGTGAGCTGATAAGACTGAATCAAAGAAGCATTTATTCATTTTGATGTAGCGTTGGATAGAAAAACAAGTATTGCTTTTTTTGTTTCAAAGTCACTATTAAATCCTTCGGGCACATCTTCCTCCCCTCGCAGCTTCATCTGCAACTCAGCTTCTTGCTTTCAGAACTAAGTGAGGATTTCCGACAAATTAAAGGGCCGGTGTTCTCAAAAGAATGTGAGATTTCACGAAAGAAGTTGAAATATTTCGGGAATAAAGTCATAACATTAAGAGGACAATGAAAAATAGTTTTCAAGGAAAAATACTACCCTTGTAATCTATGACTTTATCCTAGTTTAACCACTTTTGTCTTTTAAATATTATGACTTTATTCTTGAATTATTATGCCCTTTCCCTTCCTCCCTTTCTTCAGACTTTTTTTTCCTCCCCAAGACATTTTGACTTTATTCCCAAACTGTCAGATTTCTTTTCTAGAGGTTTATTCTGTGGGTTGAAGGAATTATATTGATGTTCTATTTTTAAAGTTAAAAAGGTAAAATATCCCAGAGAAGAGGTGTGAATGCACATTTTGACAATTCCAGTTTTTGTACACTTGCTGATCCTTTTTTGTTTTTGTTAATTTCCTCGTGTAGTTTTCTTCCCATGAGCACCTCTTCCATTCGTTGCCATTTTGACAGGACCGGTAGAAATATGTAGTTTAAAACATTCAGGAATGGAACTTTTGTGTGTGAATAACTGTCTTTATTTTGTTTATACCAAAGTCATTGATTCAAGTATATCTGAATTTGTCTATTTTTGTGCAAAACCGATTTCCATTCAGCATTTAAAGATGTTAAGTCTCCTTGGAGATGTCACAGAGAGACACTGCCTTTTGAGAAATGCTAGTTTTTCAAATGTAGGTTGAACTATAGCAGAGAAGACGTGTAAAACTTGCTTATCGTAAAGGGGATGTGTGCAACTAGAGATTAGCATTTAGTCAGCTACTGTTTTAAAGGGAAGCGAGCCGGTAGCTATGAATTCTCTTTTGAAAGTTTTTCTTTCTGTTTGAGTGTTTATTTGCATCATTCGCCATTTGTTTGCGGAGGAGTAAGATGTTTTACTAGATAGACAAAAGCACAACTGCCGTTTATACTTTTTACACTTTGCTTTTTTCCTTTTTTCTTTTTGCATTTCTTTCTTTAGTTTTCCTTTTCAGGACAATGTGCGACGCCTTCGTTTAGAAAGCTGCTATGATTGTTCACTGTGCAACAGGTATCACGGCTTCTTTTTCTTCATTTTAGTGTTTTTTTTTTTTTTTTTTTTTTTTTTTTTCTGTCTTTCCAACAAATGACCACCGAGGTCAAATGTGATTTATGCAATAAAATGTTTACTGGGGTCGTGAACGCCACAGGAGACCCAGAGCGGATGTACAGACTTTGCAATTCAAGCACAATGTGCAAATGCTACCATTTTTTTAGTCCAAGGAAGAGAGGTGTTTATATACAGAGTAAATCTTTGTGCTTTAAAGATGTGCTTTTTAAAGGTGTAAAAAATAAAAGCGTTTTTCTTAAACTTCTGGTCGCATATCTTCTTCTTTGATATTTAACAGAGACACAGCTTTTTAATGAAAATACCCAAAATAGATGGACTGCTTTATTATCCTTGATCAACAGAAGATGAATCTACTCCAATTGTGTTAATCCATTACTGGTTTTAGCCATTTTTCAACAAAATATGCAAAACATTTATTGGTTCTAGCTTCTCAATTGTGAAGATTTACATATTTTTGTGATCAAAAACCAAACATCTCTTGGATTTTGGGACTGTTGGTTGGATAAAACAAGACGTGTGAGGATGGACGTTTTTCACTGTTATATAGATGATTGATTGATAGAAAAAAATAATCGGAAGATTAATCGACAGAAAATAGTTGTGTCCTCAGTCTATTGTTGTTGTTTTTTTATATTTTAATCTATATTCATATGTATAATTTATATATTATATAGAATACTTTATTGCAAGAGACAATTTCAAATTGTTTACCTTTCATCATCACTGCATAAATATATAAATGAAGAGAAGAAACAGACGGTACAAAGGCATTAGTCCATCGGCTATTAATCTCTTCTCATCACCCATGATATGATTTATATATGTATCTCCAGAAATGTCATTTATTGCCAACTTAACATTTTGAAGAGACGGTTGATTTTTAACTATTCCTCGCTATTTATTCTTATGACTCTCCCCAGATTACAGTCTTATACATGCAATAAAGTCCATTGTTAAGCAGCTCTGACTGCAGCAGAGAAACGGTTTGTTCATACTGATCTCTCTGAAACTGCGCAGAAGAAAAACAATCCTGATTAATAATTTATCCTAATTAGGCTATTCTGATCCGGAGAGAAGCGCCGGCACCTGAGAAGGACTGTATCTCCTGCCGCCTGCTTGCATTTTTCATTATCTCCTGGCATTTATACTATCCAGCCACAACTTCCCCCTCACAGCCACACACTTCGCCCCACACGGCTCATTCCTCTTCTCTCCCCGACGCTAATGATATTACGGTCCCTCCTGACAGCGAGTCGGTCTCCCGGCCCCGTAATTAGCCCTACATAAACCCGATAAGCCCCGTCTCTTCGCGGCCTCTTCTGCTGCCATTCAGATGCCTTTGAGATGGCCGTGATGACATTACAGTGAATCCTTGGTACCGCGGCGTCCGGAGGCCCCAGGCTTCACGGCGTCCATCAGTTTACCCACTTGATGAAATTAACACTCCGCTGAACCCAGCGTTATTGGATTTGTTTGTGTATTGTTTGGAGGGTCCCGGAGGAAGTGGGAAAGGAGGGGAACAAATGGATGTGGAGGCATCCAGTGAAAAGAAAACAGAAACAATACACCTGCAATGTACGTCCCAGTAGGTTGTTGAGGTTTTTGATCTTATTGAGTGACTTTCTTCCAAGGTATCTTCAAGAAAAAGTTTGATATTTTGGGAAATACCCCTGCAGGGAAAAACTGCATGCTGGTCTATGATGTTTTTTTGTTTTTTGTTTTTTTCAGCAAGTATGCTTTTTTTTTTTCTCGCTTTCTGGCAGTAAGTTAGAGATCTGAGAATCAATACCACTTCCATAACTGTGCAGCAAACGGATATGAGCATACGGCTAATACAACCTGCAGCCGCTTAGCTTAGCATAAAAACCTGGACGGCTAGCTATGCTCTGTCTAAAGCAGAGCACCTTTAAATCTCACCTGTCGAACGTCCCAATTAGAGAGGTTTCGAGATGGTGGGTGGATTTTGTTCCATTTGGAGCGAGGCTCGCTGCCCCCCCCTCCTCCCCCCTCTCTGTGTACGGCCTTTGTAGCTTTATATTTAAGGGACAAATAATAGGATTGCTATCAATCTTCTCATCTAACTCTTGGCAAGAAAACTAACCGAGGACATTTTCTAAAATGTGGAAGTACTCCTTTAAAATTCTGCCCTCGTATGAGCAGCTACCTGAGCGGTCTGCTGTGAAAAATCTGCTTTTCTAAATCAGCTCTGCCTTCAAACGTCACTTCTTTATCTGGTTTCATTTGTGCTATCGAGCAGACAGTGTTATCAAATTCAGCTCAGTGTCTCCTCTAAATGAACCCCAGAGATAGAGAAACTGTCATTACACTAAAAGAAAATGAATTCCCTGCCTCCGATTCCAAACCTGGTAATTGCTGTATTTTGCTCATTCATGAGCAGCTGGCATCCTTTGGTTTAAATGGTAGAGAGAATAAAAAGTCTTCAACGGTGCCGTCAGCAGCCAGAGTCAGACATGACGACGGTGCTGGGAGAGAACAATGAGACGGAGCAGCAGTAGGAGGTAGAGTAAATAGGAAAATAATACAGAGATGTTCAGGAGGGAGAGCAAGTCTTCAGCGGGGGGGATTTCTAGATTGAGTGAGGGAGAAGCTGCTTTGAAAGTCGGAAATTCAACAGAGTAAAAAAAGAAAAGAAAAAAAACCGCCTAGAGTCTAACAACTATTAATAATGTATCAGGGGGGCGTCTGCCCCACACACACACACACACTCACACTCACACTCCTCATTTGGAGACACGAACGACACCTCATCAACCAAAACACCGGGGAGGCACAAACACTCTGGTTCAGTGAAGTCTATCGCACATCTGTCCCTCTGTAGCCAGGACAGACCACGACACTACCTCAGCACATCACAAGTCATTACTATTGTTAGAAAAGAGAAGAAAAAAATGGCACGTGTGAAGAAAATTAGTGTTTAATGAGGTAACTCAAGAAAGAGAGAGGGTAAGAATAAAATGATTTGGCATTAGTATGCTTCCACATGAAATCTTATATTGTGGATTCATTGTTTTTTCTTTTTTTATGATCACATATATTCAGTGATGGGATGCAACTCTGAACATTTACTCAACTACAGTACTTATGAACAAGGTAGAGGTACTTCTCCTTTACTTGAGTATCTTCATATCAACACACACACAGGACTTTAATCCAGGCGACCACTGTTCATGTCCACTGCGTTACAATACCCATATTACCATGATATTCAGTATGCCAGAAAAAGATGTAGTACGTCCCAATTTATATGTCAAATGGAGTATGACAAAAATATGATTCACATGGGATGTCCCACTGAAGCCAACATGAAATTCTACCTATTCAGACCCACAATCCTCTGCGCAGCGGAGATGTGAGCAAGAGGGTCAAAGTTCAAGGTGCCATGTTATGACGAAGTAGTATGTCCCAATGGAATGCATACTGCATGCAACAGCATGCACGTTTTAAGGACAGCTGCAGTATTTAATAAAAGTATTTCAGAAAAAGTATGCAATTTGGAGTAAACTTTGACATTTTGTTCTTGAGTCTTGTGAGTCGTTGGTCACGTGACTCATGTGAATCAATAGTCTCGTGAGTCATTGTTAGCGTTAGCGTTAGCGTTAGCGTGTTAAGCGTCTTTTTGAAGCTTTGGGCCACTGACTAAGCGTCAGTATTTGACGGGTTGGGATTGAGAATTTGATGATATTTGCAGCATTAATACTTTTACTTAAATAAAAGATCTAAATACTTCCACCATTTCTATCATTATTGGATTATTGTTACCGTCGGGGTTTGGGTTTTAATGTTGTAGATGATTAAAGTGGAGCAACTGTAACTACTTTATATACTACTAGGTAGTTTAATCTTTAACAGTGCATCAGACTTCAAATTCATATGATGTTTGTATTTAAAATCTGAATGTGCAAAGTAATAGCTGTAAAATAAATGTAGAGGAAGAAGCATGAAGTGGAGTTACTTTCCACCACTGCGTATATGTAAATTAAAACCTTACGTTTGTTGTTCTTAATCAAATGTAATAGCTGTGCTATAAGCCTTTGGACAACCTTACAGCCTCCGAAGTTAACAAAAACAAAGTTTGCATCAGCAGCGACTCAATGAATGCTTAATGTGCGACGCTCCATAGTTGTGCTGATGTTACACAAACATGGAGGACTTGCTACAGGAGGCTTAGTTTGGCCTCCGACTTTGACCTGAAGTGAACTTCTTACTTTTTCTCATTAACAGTCAATAAGAGAAGCATGCAATGCTCCAAGACCTTTCTGTCTCTGCAGTGATGCACTTTAATTCCCTATGATGTCTCCAAAACACTTAGCTTTGTTGCTCAAGGTTACTGAAAGATACATTAATTCATATCAAAAGAATACAAGGGCAAACTATAGCATATAAGGAAAGGGTTTGAGGACACTGAGTTTCTGTAAAGAAGACCTTCAATACAGGCTAATATAAAAAATAAAAATCTTTCCTTTTCATTATGCATCACCACGCAGCTTCTGTTTGAAAGTACTGACACCTTGTGGTGAGATGGGACAGCACAGGTGTCAGCAGGTACTGTCCCAGTTTATAATCTGTCTGTATGAATTTCATTTATACAGACAGATTAAAGGAAAAGTCTTATGTTTCTCATTAATTCAGGTTTTTCCTTTAAATGAACAGTGTGTAGCATTTAAGGAGACCTATTGGCAGAAATTAAGTATATATATATAGTATATATAAATATGTTTTATTTCGTGTTTAATCACCTGAAAATTAGAACCATTGTGTTTTTGTTCCCTAAGAATGTTTATATCTACATAAGGAAGGTCTGCACACAGCCAGCGGTCATGTTTCTACAGTAGCCCAGAACGGACAAACCATACACTAGACCATTTGCGTTTTCTGGTTTTGTTTATGTAATGTAAAATGATGTAATACATATATATATATATATATATATATATATATATATATACATATATATATGATATATATATATATATATATGTACATATATATATATATATACATATATATATATATCATATATATATATTAAATATATATATATATACATATATATATTCGTATATATATATATATATTCGTACATATATACGGATATATATATATATATATACATATATATATACGTACATATATATATGTATATATATATATATATATACACATACGTATACATATATATACATACGTATACATATATACACACACAGTGGAATACAACTAAATACATTTACTCAAGTTCAGTACTTAAGTGCAACATTTTGTATTTTCCTTTTCTGCTTCTTTACGCTTCTACCACACTCCAAATATTGCACTTTTTTACTCCACTACATTTTCCATATATATTCCACAGCTTTAGTTAATTTCTTTATTATAATTTAACAAACAAATATCAACTTCACCTCAACTCAAACATTAAACATAGAGCATTATTATATATTTATTCTCTACATGGGTCTAACATAAGAGTGAAGTACGTGAATGTACTTGGTTTTTAAACTCTACTTTAAAATCTAAATTCTGTTTCCCTCTGGTGGTTGAACTGTGTCAGTACACAGTGAAATCACTGTTAGTGATGTAACGTATCATCACTCACAATCTTTTGAACGGCTCCTTGGTACGAACGAAGGGAACCGAGTTGCACATCAGAGCTGTTGTTTTTTTTGTCATTACGCACACACACACACACACACACACACACACACACGCACACACACACACACGCACACGCGCACATGCACACACTAGCAGACAGACAGTCATACAGAGATAAAAGAGAGAGAGAGAGAGCAGAATTATGTGTTGACCGGCACGGAGAAATGAGCTTGAACAGGTGTGACCAGCCAGGCTACTGCTCGCATGAACAGCTAATTTAATCCTTTTGCAATTTGTAACGTGTGTTGGCATCTGTAATATGTGTTGGCAAAGACTCTGCCGAACATTTTTTTTTACTTCTATTGTTATCCACCACAAACCATGTGAGGTTTATAAGTCTGTATTGTTTACGATGCTGTTGGTACACGTGGTGGCGTGAGCAGCACCATGCAGGTTGGGTTGTGGAGCCAATGAGCACATTCCTGACCCCACCTGTCCCCACCTGTCCCCCCCTGTCCCCACCTGTCCCCACCTGTCAGTACTGCTGGATGGATGGTGCGATCACGCGTGATCACAAGTGCACCAGTCTCGAGAATTATAACCAGAGAGGGCAGTGAAACACATTTTGCCACCAAAATATATTATATTAAAATCGCCTTTGACATTAAAGGTTAGAAGGTGTGCTAATCTGCTCCAACCGACATGTTGTTGTCACTTTGACCTTCCTCTGGGCTCTCTCAGGTCAAAACCCTTCGCACTTGACTTTGTTTACGCCGTTGCCTCTTAAAGTCTTAATGACTTACATATTAACGAAGCGACTCCGAGCCGACCCAAACTGACTCGTCTGTTTGTTTATTGTCTTTTGGCTCTGAACCTGTTGTGGTGCTTTGCAGCTCTGCTCCTCTGAGAGAGAAAGCTGAATGAGATCCCAAGGTGCTCTGCACTACGTGTTTTCTTTCATTACACTGATCTGTTGTGATTGCAGGTACAATGTGTGTATATACGGCAAACATACTTGAATAATTTGGATTTGTAGCTGAGGATTAGGCATTTGAGAACAATTTGGATTTTCCATCAAGCCTTTGAGATGAAGCATTAACTTATTTTATGTGTGTAAACTTAAGCAAGCACGCCTTTCTGTTAAATATTTGAGCGGAAAAAAAAAAGAGCTTTTGTATGAAGTGATGTCACCAAAGTAAGAATATATCACACCAACAGCATGAGCAAACTGTCAAACAAACCACAACATCTCCAGCTTTTTGACTTCCTTATTCTGCTGTGGCAGTGAGACCTGTTTGCTTTCATTGTTACAGAGATTAAACAAGATAACAGGCCCGGTGAGCTGTGGCTGGGCTCGGCTGCTGGGTGTGACGGCAGCCGCCGGGCCTTTTGTGGGCAGATGTCGACATGTCAGCTGAACCGGGAGAGGAGCAAGAAAGTGGCATGAAAGGAACTCTGTTGACTTTTCATGCAAGACCGATTCCCACCCTTCATTCACGATGTCAGACCTTATCGGGACCGGCTGGAACTCACATAGCACTTGTTAAGTTGAGCTGCCTGTTTGTTTCTGGCAGAGAAAATGTTTTGATAATATCAGCTTCTGTTGCAGACCTTTACATGAATATCAATCACAACTGAAGGGAGATTTCTTTTTTTTTTTTTAGATATATAACTGAAACCTGTTGTACTGGCTTGACTGTCATTGCTTTGTGAGATAATTCTGCAATTAAAATAGGAAGAGCTTTGTTTTGGAAACAGCATGACTTGTCTTCCTTAACGGAATAATCCCGTGGCCAAACAGCAGTGTGTGTGTGTGTGTGTGTGTGTGTGTGTGTGTGTGTGTGTGTGTGTGTGTGTGTGTGTGTGTGTGTACATGCCTTTATGTGTGAGAGCATACACCTGTGTGCACATACCCTCTTCCACCTCCAGAGAGACAGCAGCAGCAGGAGGAGGAGGAGGATGAAAACGAAAAAGAGGAGGAGGAGTTGCTCAGGTACACTGGATATTCTCGCTGGGTTTGAAGAGGGAGGAGATGAAGGGGAGAAACCTTGAGAGCAGCATGGCAACACAAACCTTATAAAGAATGAGGCACACCCCAGCGGGCCGCCTCAGTTCAGCTCTCCCCCTGACAGCAGCAGCAGCAGCAGCAGCACCTTGCAGCCGTCATGCTCAGCCTCATCAAATTACCACAAGTCTTCACCATCAATCAAGTTCCCAAAGTAAGTTCATCTTCACTCTTAACTGGACATTTCAGCCTTCATACATTCAGACTGAGCTGGACTGGAATTAGGAGGTGTTGAGTGTTGAGTGGGTAAATTAAAGGAGACATATCACGCTCATTTTCAGGGCCACGCTTCTACTAGAACATGTTTACATGCTTTAATGATAAAAAAAAAAAAAAAAACTCTTTATTTTACTCATGCTGTTGTCTGAATGTACCTGTATTCATCCTCTGTGTGAAGCGCTTTGTTTTAGCGCTTTTCAGCAGAATTGCATTGCTAGGCAACAGCTTTGGTCCATGTTTACTTCCTGTCAGCTGATGTCATTCACAGACACTGCAACAGGAAATAAACTGGGACACATTTCGAGTGTTTACCTTTAAAAACTGTGAATTGGTCGATATGTTGTGTATTTGTGGCGTCACAACCGTACTGAAATCCTGACGGTTCGTTTCAAGATAGTTTCTGTGCATTTCCCCAACAGATTGAGGAATTGGATAATTTCACAGTATTTACATAGCACCTGGACCTGCTTTATAATGATACAATTGAAGACCATCACTAAATAAACATGAAAATCTCACTTTTTATAATATAGGACCTTTAAATAAAAACTTGAAGTCAAAAGTGTATAAAAGGTGTATTCATTTTGACCACGGAGTCACATTTGACTTATCAACACCTTTCATATTTCACCTCATGAAATAAATATTATATTGCGGAGACTGAAATCCAGCATGTGTTTGTTTGAGAGGGCAGCAAAAGTATTTGATTTTAAAGTTGCTTTGGACAAAAACTGCCAGTATACTGTGAAGAAGTACTCTTAAATCAGTGGTTGCTAACCATTAGGGCTCGAAACCCCAAAACATAATCCTGACCAACAAAAACCTCTATTTTTCTTTCTAATAACTGTAACCATTTTATCTAATATTTATTATGCTTGCTATGTTTTATATATAAGATATTGTTTATATTGTTTGTTTCAATGATTTGTATAACTTATCTTGGGACTCCTTGGGGGAACCCCTCTCAAACATGCAACACTTGGTGCGCTGATATTTCCTCGTCTTGTGTCTTTTGTTTTGTTGAGAGACTTCTTCTGTCTCCAGAGAAGGATAATTATAGGTTTCACAAATGTGTCAAACTGGCTGAGGACTAACTCAGAGTTCTCTCTCTCAAGGTTTTCCACGAGGACAGCATCTACTCCGGCTACCGAGACCCCCGCAGCTCAGCCACCGACTGCATCCTGAGCCTCTTCCAGCTGACCAATGAGACGCTCAACATCTGGACCCACTTTTTGCCCACCTGGTAAACACTCTAAATATGTCCCAACAACAACAACTGTTGTTTTATTGCTACAACGCGTCTTTAAAATGCAATTTTAAGGAGCCATGAACGTGTGTTTGCTACCTGTCATGTGTCTTATAGGCTGGAAACATGTGACACACCTGAGGGAATTTTCTTTTGTTTTGGTTTCCAACTATTTTGCAGGCCCGTGGCGGGGTTATTAAGTTCGCTTCTTTCATCTTTTGTAATTCTCTAAATTCCTACTTCAGCAAAGCAGAGCATTTAATTTTTTCATACCAGTCACGAGGCGTTGTTTGTCCTTCTTTGTGTTTAAAGGAATCTTGCACAGCTTGTTGAGTTCTGTAGGTCAGACAGCAAGAGAGAAGTTCAATGTGTGGTTTTACAGACAGACATTTTCCGAAGTCTTTAGCTACTATCAAGCGTAGACAGAAGATTTATTATATCAGTTCTGGCACATTACCGTCTAAAGGCTACCATTCATTTTTACTGCTCATATCCAGAGTTGCAGTATCTGTCTGCTTGGTATTCATAGTATCTGTCACTGACTACAATCCAGCGCATATTTAGTACCATGAATGTACTCTTCAAGGTATCAGGAGAGCAGTGGACTTTACATAGTAATGAAGCTGTTGAGGAAAGTGTGGACAGTTGTCACAGGACACGTTTGTGTCAAATCACTCGCAGAACTCGAATGACTGAAGCTATATGAGAAGGATTGCGCACACAAACAGGTTTGTTTTGAAGACATACCTCCCAGCAACTAGTTGGGTCCCATTGACTTCCTGCAGTGCCTCCCTGTTAGAGGCCTTTTACTGTATGTGCAGCAGGCAGTCAGTCCAACAGGACTCTCATAGTACAGCTGCATTTATACTATATGTATTTATCCGTTATTCAGCTCACATATTTACTGAGCCTTTTTACCATACATTGTGAAAACATCAATTAATGCTGTTTGGTACTGCTGTTTTTTTTTTTTATTTGAGAGAATAATTGGATTTGTCTGTTTATATATACATGTGTGTAGTTCTTCCCCCCGTCAGTCAACTGATTGGCCGTTTTGGTCTTCGTCGACTAAGATTTATTTCGTTGATTAGTAATTTTTCAAAGCGTTTTTCATGCTGAATGACTCATTCCCAATACTTTCATGAGCACACTTCTAGTAAACACAAGATTTAAAGTGATGCTTTGCATGGTTCTTTTCGGAGAACTCAGTTTTACAGATCTGTCGATGAAATCAACCGATTGATTTGTCGCCAAAATCTTGTGAGTGTTCGTCGACAAAGAATGTCGAGGACAGCCCGACACCAGGGGTCTTCTCTCTGATGGTGGAGATTAATAATCCACTTCTTCTCATCTTTGTAACACATTTAATCCTCACATTGCAAACCACGAGCCGCTGATCCACGTTTGAATGTGGCGGTTAGAAGTACATCAGTAGAAGCTGTAGTGCTTAGATTAGATATCCAGTCTAACAACTGGTGACAGTATAACTAAACACTTGGATCAACTTCAATTCTGTTTGTCTACCTTAAAACTTTCAAGAGGTCTAAATAAAAGAGTAACCAAGAGATGTAATTAGTAACTGAAGGGTTGATGAAACAAACAGTAGAACTTCTTAAACTGAGTTGACACAACTAGCTGGCCCTAAAATTGAATGAACTCAAGAAGGCTTTGCAGCTTATTGCCTCATTTCTTTGAGTTTTCAAATTTTTTGATTTATTTTAAGATGCAACACCTGCATGAGCAAACAGAGAGGCTGAACAGCTGAAGAGGAAGAAAGCCAAAGATAAACAGGAAGTTAAAGAATGAGGATAATTTTCGTTTCAGCCCGTTATACACAGTATCTTCATTCTGGAGCTTAAAGCAACATTTTTCACTTCCTCCCCAAGTTTAGCGTCTCCTCTCTGTACACTGCACAACAGCATGAAGGTTAAATCCAAGACTTTACTGATGCAATTATTTCATTGTGTAGATGTGTGGTAGATGTGTGGTAGATGTGCGTTTACGTGCGTACAGATCTCATGATTTAACGCTACTACAGAGGTTACTGCCCCCAGGAGCCACGGTGCACTTCCTCCCTGCTGAGATGCCAGTTGCTTTGACTGCATAGTCCAGGGAGAAAGTGTGTGTGTGTGTGTGTGTGTGTGTGTGTGTGTGCGTGCGTGCGTGTGTGTGTGTGTATGTGTGCGTGCAAGGGTGGCTTTGCATTGAGCATATGCTGAGGCCACTGACGTGTCTCTGTCTTGGGGCTCGGCGTAGACCTAGAGGCAAGCCGCTAATGAGCAGATCTGTGCTCGAGGCTTCTGAGTTGCCTTAATTAGTTAACTGCTCAGTGACGGGGAAAAGCACAAATAATGATGATTTGTTAATGAGAGGCGTGGAAGCAGACACGCGAGGCAAACTATAGCCCCCTGACAAGACTGGGCTTTCTGTCCGGAACTGTTATTTAACTGAGAGTTACTAACAAATGCAGGGTTTAATTGGCAGGTACAGGGATGACAAGCCAAGTGTGTGTCTTTGAAATGCCGTGAACATTTCAGATGTCTGTCTCGGTTTATGCTTGTGTGTGTCTGTGTGTATAAGATATATATGTAATACAATGTAAAGAGTACTATCTGTGACAATATTGGTGTTCTGTTCAGGCCCGCTAGAGAAGGTAATTGGCCATCACACAGCAAGTTTATACATTTCTGTTGTTTTATGATTTTCATTATTAAGTCTCTCATGGTTCAATGGTTCAGGGTTTACTTTCACTGCACACAGCTGCTTGAATGATCCAGTTTGTTTTGGTTGGTTAAAAAAATAGGATATAATAACCTTATTTTATTTTGTTTTATTGTGTTTGCTTGATCATTAAACAAACAGAATTATAGAAATGATTACAGTTTTATGGGAAGTTACGTGCTGAAACAATGATATACAAATAGCATACACCAAATGTTTAACCACTCCTTTATTATCTCATATATGTGCAAATATTCCTGCAACTACTACTACTGATACCACTACAGTGTGACAGATAATCATTATGTATAAAGGAGCATAATCATTCATGTATTAACGGCCTAAATTAAAGATAGAAACTGATTTTGTATCTCTAGCTGCTAGAACATGAACTCAGTACTGAGGCAGTGTTTTCACTGATTCACAAAGTACCTTCTGTTGTTACACTGACTACTTTCACTTCTTAATGAGTTCATGGGACTGTGAAGGTTGTATAATTCACATAGGGGGCCTTCATGTGATGTATGGAAGTATCTATATTTATCTATATTCCGTCAACATGTCTGTCCTCTGTATATTTTGACACTCATTTGCTCCCCTTTTTTGTATTATGCATGGAGCCAATTGCTTGACGTTTGATATGATGATCAGGCTCCAAAACTAATTGATTTTAAATGTGTTACTGAAGACACACACAAAAAAGGCAGTACTGCCGCATCCAATACAATCAAGTTAATGTGACCTGTTTCTCCTGGCAGGTACTTCCTGTGGGAAGTAGTGACGGTGGTGTTGGTGCAGACAGCATGGCACGACTCCTTCATCTGGCCTCTGGTGATCTTCCTGCTCACCTGCTGCGTTTATCCGCTGGCGTCGAGCTGTGCTCACACCTTCAGCAGCATGTCGGTGCGGGCACGCCACATCTGCTTCTTCTTCGACTACGCTGCCCTCAGTTTCTACAGCCTGGGTATGTGTGTGTGGTTCTCTGTCAATAGGTCAACAAGCGGCTATGTTTTTAAAGCACTGAGCATTTACTTTACTAACTAACTTAACCTTTTGAAAACCCACCTGACCGTAGGGAGGATAAGATTCAGGGTGCAGGGTTAAATGATGATCAAAACCTTTTTGAATGAATGTAAGAAGTTTTATATGCATTTAAATGAAGCATGCGCCAACTGCTTTTACTCACTTCGGTGAGACCGGGAAACATACTAAAGCAGTTTGATGAATATAAAGCATTTTACCATCATTCAAAACATTGTTCATTTAATCCTAAACCCTAAACCCTAAACCCTAAACCCTAAACCCTAAACCCTAACTAGTCAGCAGGCAGAGTACCCACCTGCCCACAGTCGGGTTAAGAGGTTAACAAGTTAGTGTCAGTAACTCAACCAGATGTGGCAGGTAAAAGAAATGCATGGAGTGTCTTAAAATGTTGTGTTTGGTGAAACTGTGTACGTCTTTTTAAATTTGAGAGAAATCTGTCGATAAAGGGAAAACATATTTAATCAGATCAAAGGCTGCCTTTGTGTGTAAACATAGAGGTAACAAAGTTCTGACTTTAAAATAATAAAAAAAATAAAAAGACAGCAACAGAGATACTCAAACAGACGGCAGATTAGTATTACCAGTGAGGATGTATACAACACATACTTTTTTGTGAGGCTTTAATGTTTGGTTTAAACAAGTGTTTTTCGTATTCTGCCTTCCTCCTGTAGATTTTGTAAATGGAGTTGGACAAAGCATCTAACTGAAGTGTACACCTACTTTTCCTGATACAAAAGAAACTGGTTTTTGTTGCTAACGCTGCTAAAGATGTACAATTGTGCCTTGTTTAATGTGTCCTGCTGCAGGCTCGGCTATCGTTTATTCAGCTTATGTTTTCCCGGACAAGTGGGTGAACAGCCTCTTCCACCAGTGCTACATCTCCATCGCTGTGCTTAACACTGTCATCTGCACCGGCATGGCCTGCTACTCCAGGTATGCTGAGAACATACATTCTACACAGAGCACGATACATACGAGTGTTGGCTTTTAGCAAGTGTCCAGTTTTAAGTCACAGAGCTCGGCATTTGAAAGGGAAATGATCTTTGTTAGTTAAATGTCTACACTCTGTGTGTTAGCATAATAACAGGCTAATATGCTAAATACTAGATACTACATCTTAGCATGTTCATATGCTAAATGTTACATTTCAGTAAATTAACATTCAGTAGCTACATTACCATGCATGGTATCCATACAGTGTTCTCTCATCTCCAGTGTCTTTATTCACTGTTGCTTTGACTTGTAAATAAGGACACGGTTAACGTATACTTTGAAGGACATTTTACTTAACTAAAAGTAGCAGTACCACAAGGTATAAATACTCTCTTAAAAGTAAAAGTCCTTCATTTAAAATTTGATTGAAGTAAAAGTACAAATATTTGCATCAAAATATACTAAATTTAGTACCAATGTAAAACTAGTCAATTTCAGAATAATGTATATTATATTATTGGAATCTAATTGTTGATGCATTAATATGTTGATCACCTTAATGGTTGTAAATATAGTTGGTAAAGGTGAAGCTAATTACTGCACTTTATATTCTGCTGGGTTGCTTATGAAATCAACCAAGGGATCCATAGAGTCTTAACTTGAGTACACTATTTCCTCTGAATTGTTGTAGAGTAGAAGTATAAAGTTGCAGAAAATTAAAATACTCAAGTGAAGTACAAGAACATCAACAGTGTCCTTAAGTACAGACAGTACTTGAGTAGATGTACTTAGTTACTTCCCACCATTGTGCTGGTCCATGGCAACATTTTAATGTGACTGTGCGCAAATATTTCTGGATAAATGTGTGATCGTTGTTTGGCGAATAATGCAGTGGTTTTGATCAGATGTGAAATAAACCTTTGTTACTACGGAGAAAACTTCATGTTGGCTCGGTCTAGCTAATTTAATGTCATTTCACTTATCTCTCCTAAGGCTCGGCTTTCCATTTCTGCAATATAATCATGACGTCGTAAAGAGGTAAAAAAAACAATGCATTTTTTTTTTTAAATATCTGCTCCTCCTATCGCTTCACTGTTCTATCATAAACTGTGTGTGTCGTGCCTCAGATGATGAACAGATTTCATCCTGTAGACATGTGTGATTATTGACCTGTAGTCAGACTGACTTCATCCCACGGACATTGTTGACTTTTGAGAATTGAGCAACTCTCTGTTGAACACAATGGGTGTTACCTAAGCGTGACTATGGGGACCAGCCCTGAACAATGGTTTTGTCTAATTGTAGTTTCAGCTGGGTCAGTTAGAAGAGAGGACAAAAAGAGTGGCAAAACGTGTTATGTAATAACCTGACTCACTGACTTTGTGTTTAAAGTGTTCTGGTATGAAACAATCGGAGCATAATCACTCTTTAGATTACAGAGTTATGTAAAGTATACCAGTCATGTGCAGCACAGAAAACGTAAAAGTTTATTTCTGTTATTTTTTTAAGTGCATGGAATTTTTTTCAACAGATTTATTTATACTTATCCTGACATTTCCAGCTACTGTACACTTTGTGTCTTTTATTGCAGATTGCCTGAGTACCAGCGTCCAAAGTTCAGCAAATATCTCCGCTTGGTTGCCTTTGCCTACCCCTACCTGTTTGACCACATTCCTCTGTTCTACAGGGTGGGACCACATCTGTGCCCTTCACACACCTGTGTCTTCACAAAACACACATCTGAGAGGATGTCTCCTAAATGTCACAGATAACATTCAATATATCGGACATCATTTTTAAATCCAAATCTTTCACATGAATTACTTTTCTGCTGAACAGTAAGGAAACAAAAAAGAAAAACATGCACTTTTTTCATATACATGACTTTATGTTACTGTAATGTCCATGACAAGGGTTATTTTTGATGTGATATGATTGAAAATAATAATAAGCAGTAGTTCAGCTTTTTTTGTACTACACATTGTAAATGTTTGTAAGATATGATATATGATGTGAATCTGGTCAGGGAAAGAGGAATATTTGACACATTCCCCCTTGAGACTAGAACCACAGCTTTAAGCTCCACTAAGAGATACTTAATAAATGCGTGTATGCCTCATTCAAACAATTTGAAGGTGATAAAAGTGGTAGAAATTGAGATAGCTTTGTAATCTGTTGACTCTGTTCTGTGTGCTCACAGGTGTTTCTGTGTGTAGGAGAGGGCTGCTCAGACAATGGTACCAACATGCTCCACTACTACCACATCACCTTGGCTCTCCTCACAGGCTTTCTGTTTGCCACACATTTACCGGAGCGCCTGGCGCCTGGCAGCTTCGACTACATAGGTGAGACTGATCGGAGGAGTAGCTGTTGTTGTTGTTGTTGTCATTAGCATGTCACACATTGGTTTGTTTGCCCCGGAGTGCCAACCACAGCCTACAGAGAATCATCACATGATTCTGCGCATGAGTGTTTCGCCGTCTTTGAGCAAATGTGATTTAGCTTTACTGTTTAGATTCATTCTCATCAGCGTTGTTTCCCGTCACAGCAGGCGGCTGCTTTAACCAAGACTAACTCTAAAAACCCACTGCACACCACCTGATTAGCACACAATTGCAGACAAGGTTAACAATTAGCAGGTGATCATAGTGGAGCAGCTAAAGAGACAGATGTTTCCCCTTAAGAGTTGGTGAAGACCAAAACAGAGCTAAAAGTATAGTGCTATATAAACAAATGTTGCTTCATATTTGCGTGATGTTATTAATAAGGCATATCAACTCCTGGTGATGCTATGTCAGTGTTGTGTTTACAGTTTTTTAACGGCCAAAAATGTAGTTAAAGCAGGATCAAATTATAAATGTAGGGTATATCTACCTCTCTGTTTTAAACTTGCAGCAACTTGTCTTATAAAGGTACGAAACAATAAAAAAAAATGAAGTAGGGGTTTGCCGTAATGATACATTCATGATGCTGCTACAATACTGTCTTGTATAGCTTTTGAATGCACTGTTCTTAACAGCTCACTGTCAAATGTCACATTTCTTAGACCTCGACAACACTGGATTCACATTAACACATGACATGCTTTCTCATTTGTGTTAGTCATTGTGAAATAATGCTAATGCATAACCACCTCCACATCTTCTGTTGAAATCACTTGGCAGTGTGTTGAAATCACATGGAGTTTGTTTCCCACTGTGACTTTTCACTGAACTCAAACGCGACTCGACTGCTCCCCCTGCAGGTCACAGCCATCAACTCTTTCACGTGTGCGGCGTCCTCGGCACCCACTTCCAGATAAAGGCCGTAAAACAGGACATGGTGACCCGGCGCCCCTGGCTCCTTGCACACTCCGTGCCCATCACCTTCGCCAACTCAGTGGCTACAGCGCTGCTCTGTGTGGTGGTGAATTTGAGTATCATCATCCTCTACAGTCTACCTCTCCTCTCTGCTCCAGAAGCGTTTCAAAAAAAGAAACATTATAAAGGTGCAAAGAAAGCCTCAGCCAGGGTCCGGCCCTGCTCCTAAACCTTTCTGCTTCTTAAATGCACAGGATCCCAGCTGGTCACAAGACATACAGACGTGGGGAAAAAGTGCAATGTGGGTGATATAAAGAAATTTTAAAGAACACACTTGAGCTATGAGGAGCTGATGTAATGTAACTTGCAGTGTACACTAAACTCAAGGTGGTATTCAGCCGTAAGACATCACTCTGATGACTGGTGTTAAATGTGTGGGTAAACTGAAGATAAGGGCGTACGTTGCACAAACGTACAATGGAAATTAAACAAAATGTTTGTTACTATAATATGTAATGAATCTAAATGTTTCTAAGGAAACTGTTTGTTATAAAAAGCTACATAAAGTAGCATGTTTGCTCCTGTGAGGAAGTGCTCTCTATCTTTATACAAAAATGTTTTTGCTTGTTTCTCTGATTTCCACTTGTGGGGTATGAAGAGACTGTCAGCTGCAGGGAACAATAACAATGTCAAATTCAAAATGCTAATTTCACTGTCAATTTCTAATTGCAGTGCTGCATTTAGACACTGTGCCTTTTTTTATATAGTGCGTGTGCTTGTACACAGCTTGTTGGATTGTACTGTCATGCACATCACTCACATACTGAAAAACATGTCGAGACAAAAGAGACAAGGGAAGAAAATGTTTTGCTCTTGAATTTGAGCTGCCTGCAAAGTAAGAAGTTAACAAAGACAAAGTGTAGCTACTGTTAATGTAAAATATGTAGCCTAATACAGAGAAAATGTTTTCAGAGTACTTTATTTCCCTCATATGATTGCTGTCTCTGTCACCTGCCACAATGTGCCTTTGATGTAAAACTGAAAGTATTTTTGTACAAGTTATTTATTTTCAAATAAAATATGAACCAAACTTGCCTGTGTGTCCTTCTAATGTGAGTTTATTAAAACAGTTTTTTAAAGAATAAAAGAGTCAAGGAAATTTTGTCTTGTTGCCGATTGTATCAATTATTTTTTTAATTAAATGAAGCTATTATAAACATAAATACAGTAATATATAAATGTATATGAAAAAGAATCAGAGCATAGTGCCATGAATTTATATCATATTATACTTTGATACAGGATAATGCTGGGAACTGTTTGTAAATTAACATAGGAGAAATAATGTAAATTAAGATTTACAAGTAATGTTAATCAATGTCAATTGAATCAATTTTCAGGTCTTCTTTGCTTTTTTTGCAATTCAGCAACACATTTTGTATATAAGTGAATATCATAAATAATGTGACTACTGTGGGTTTTTTTCTGTGTATAATTTTTGGAAAATAAAAATGAATAATAAGTAAAAATCCATATCCATTGCACATGTTTTCAAAATTAAATTGACCAATTTTCCTAAATAATATTTCCTAAAATAAAATAATATTTGAGTAGCTTCCTAGCATTATAAATAGCGGTTTGTAATACTTTATCAGTGGACCTTGAGTTATGTTATGTTTAGATGAACTGTAGTGTTTTTGTTCACGTCACGAGTCAATTCAGTTCGTTGTAATCGAGCAAAGACGGGGATGGGTGCTGGAGGCGGGACTTCCGGCGCGTCCGCTCTGTGATTGGTTGAAATATTAGCCTCCCGGAAATACGTTTCGCAGAGGGAATTTTTCAAATCGAGAAGCGGCGCTCTGTGTTCAGCGGAGAGGAGTTGAACAACACAAACAATGCAGAGACCTACGTGAGTATTACCAGCTTTTGATCATATATCTAACACAATAAACCGTGCATTGTGTTAGTCATATGCTCCAGGTGATATTAACGATAACCTGTGAGCGGTTGTTCAGAAGAAAAGCTTCGTAAAGTTAGTGTAGCTCTCTGGTTAACGAGCTACTGACTGTTAACCTAGCTAGTTAGCTAAGTTAGTTAACATAACGCTAGTTAACTTTCCAACTGACATTACAGCTCATCTATCGCCAATGTGTGTGTGTTGTGTGTCTGTGAAAAGTGACACAACGTTCTCCAGCTTCGGTTATATTGACTTTAAAGTGGCAAAATATCGTGTTAAGTTCATATTATTCTTGATCGTCACCTGTGAATGGTCGTGAGCACGTGACACCTGGGCTGATTTAAGTCATTTAACCTTAGTTAACGGGTAAGAAGTTATGGTTAAGGGTAGAATATAATACACCTTTTTATTAATTTACACAAGTAAATGTGCACACACCTGTGTAGCTCTAAGCATATATGTTGGCCTCAGTTCCTATTTAGGGGGATCCTAATGTTAAAAGGGTGTTTACAACTTTGTGGAAAGTCTTTTCTGGTCTCCACATGACAATGCATGAAGCCATGAAGAAATATTTTTTGGTGTGAAAGAGTTTGAGGATGAATTGGGCCTCAGAGTGTGCGCTACGTGATGTCCAGGTGTTCACAGAGTGTAAGTTACTCGGGTGAATGATCAGGATTATTGAGGAAGTGATGTGTCTAATTAATTTAATGCAGCATGCATTGTGTATATGTATGTGTTTGACATTGATTCTGTAATTCTTTATCACTCACAGCAGAGCGAAGACTCCTCGGAGGCCTGGCCAGAAAAAGGCATCCAACATAGAGAAAGATCCTGTTGGAGTAAGTGAACACAGCTTACTTTGTTGTTTTTTAAATACTTAAATTTACTCACACAGTCTAAGTAGATTCTTACAAACACAACACCTGTGAATTAATGAATTCAGGAGACATCTGTGTTGATCTACTTGCACTGAATTTGTGACTGGCGACATCGGGGTGATGAGTTCATATTAGATATTAGGTTTATCTGAATGTAGTTATTCCAGTTGCGATGGCTTCATCCCCGTGGACCTCATCTTTTCCTTCATCTGTTTAGGTATACTGTCGTATACGTCCACTTGGAGCAGAAGATGAGGAGTGTTGTGTTGAGATGATCAGCAGCTCCACCATTCAGCTCCATGCTCCCGATGGCCTTAAAGCCAACCGCAATGGGGAATTCAAAGAGGTAAGTGTGCTGCTGCCCTCTCTGCTCGGCCATGTAAAGCAAATTGACCACCTTTACTTGGTCTTTGTTCGCTCATGACGGGGGAAATGTTTTACGCTGCCAGTGATATATTTCAGTTGACCTGAAAAGATATCTGCTTTGTTCTTCTTTCATCTTGTCAAATGATCCCACTAGTTTTTCTAAGTCAGCGATTTGGTTGAATATTTGATTTTGCAAAGAAGAAAAAAAGCACACTGTCATTCTTAACAAAAAAAACCCCCATCTATAACTATGGTTTAGTCACAGTAGAGACCTGATAACTTTCTTGGACACTAACTGGTATATTACATGATTTACAAGTATTGTATGTTTTGTTTCTGTTCATCCTTTAGACACAGTACTCATTTAAAAAAGTATTTGGTATTAATACCACTCAAATGGAGCTGTTTGAGGATGTTGCCAAGCCTCTGATAGAGGACCTTATTCATTGTAAAAATGGTGAGTGAATTTAATTATTTTATTTTTTTTATTTTTTATTAAAGGCATCAAATGTAATATGTGCACTGTGCAGAATCTCATCCATTGATTTTTGTATCCTCTCCAGTGAAAATCACTAACATATCCTCTAAAATAATTGCCTGTCCCACATTGACACTGCCACCACTCACAGACCAGCACACAGCCCCTGCCACCCCCTCTCCCCACGCTTCACCCTGCTCTCCTGTGGCCGCAGATATAGACAACTACTCTGCTAAAAAAAATCTCCCTCAGTCATTACTGCACTCTGAAACAGACGTGTGTTCTTGTTTGTTAATACCCTGTTTCAGAGTGTTACCAATTATTTTTTCTTAGTGTTTGATTGTGTGCAGACTGAAAGTGTCCTCTGTGTGAAAAGTGGTTGCGTAATTGTGATATTCCATGTTCATAGGTCTGCTGTTTACGTATGGTGTTACTGGAAGTGGGAAGACCTTCACCATGACCGGCTCACCTGGGGAAGGTGGACTCCTCCCCCGCTCTCTCGACATGCTCTTCAACACCATCGGCCCCTTTCAGGCCAAACGATTTGTAAGAATTTTGCGTGTTTGGTCTTCAAAAAAAGGAGTACCTTTTGGGGGGAGGATGGTAATGGGGAGGTAATTTTTTTTTCTTTTTCTTTTTTTCTTCATCAGGTGTTCAAACCAGATGACAAAAATGGGATGGAGATCCAGGGTCAAGTTGATGCTCTCCTGGAGAGACAGAAGCGAGATAGTCAGCCGTCTGTGCCCAAAACGCCATCCTCCAGGTAACTGAGTAACTTTATTTCCCTTCTTACTTTCTGTGCTGTTTATGGTGTGACAATTACTTCTGCAATTCGAGGAAACAATGTAAAGTTCATGTTCACTGCTGTTTTAATGATGTTGCTTTTCTTTTCTTTGGTTTCTTTTTTCAGGCAGAAGGCTGACCCAGAGTTCGTGGACATGATCAGCTCAGAGGAGGCGTGCAAATCTGAGACTGTGGATGAAGACTGTTGTTACAGCGTTTTTGTGTCCTACATCGAGATCTACAACAACTATATCTATGATCTCCTCGAAGATGCTCCGTTTGACCCTATCAGACCAAAGTAAGAGACCGTATTTCAAACCTGTGTCTGCTTTTTTTTTTTTAAACACACTGATAGTTTCAAGAGTTGTCTGTACAACGCATATTTGTATCCAGGTTTATTTTTGGTTTATTTTAAGAGGTGGCTCTGCAGTAAATGAAAATAGGGGAAACACTGCTCTGTCAGCAAATGCACCCACTCAATAAGTGTGATCTGTAAATGTGTATCTAGTAGTTCTGCAACCATTTGTGTCTGCGTGACAACCACTTTGACTGTATGTGCTGAATAAGTTCACTGAGACACTTTTTTTTTGTGTTTACAAAATGCACTTTTAAAAATCATGTTTTTGTTAGGTGGCTCGGTGGAGGCACGCCTGCACGGAACAATGAGTTTGTGTATGTGGCCAGTGAAAGTCCATTAGACAGTTTATTCGTAGCCATTACTTGGCTGTAGCTGCTGTCACTAAGGTCATTAGTGTTTTTCCATCCCATTAATCCAAAGCCCTGTAAATAGCATACCTGTAGCTTTTTAGCTTTTGTGTCATTTTGGTGTCCTCGAGGATTGGCTCCCTGCTGTTTGCTGTTAGTGTGGAAATGCATAACTTCCCTGAATGGCTCAAACTTGTGTGCATGCGTCTGTACCCTCTGAATGTGTGTCCCTAGATATATGTATTGTATTTTAACGTTACCACTAACATCAAGTAATTGTCATTGTAGCTTTTGCTGCTTGTCTTACTAAAGCGACACATCAGTGTGTTGCATTATGTTAATTCCTGTCATCAACTTGTTTCAGACCACCTCAATCCAAGATTCTCCGTGAAGATCAGAATCATAACATGTACGTGGCTGGCTGCACAGAAGTTGAGGTCAAATCGACAGAGGAGGCCTTTGAAGTCTTTTGGAAAGGTGAGTGGTAATAATTACTCTCTTATTTGTTGTATTATATTTCATGTTATGTGTGTTCTCTTAACATGCACACTAATTTAAATTAGTGTACATGTTAAGTTAAGTTCAAAGTTTGGCACTGTAAGCTTTTAAACTTATTTCAAATGTTTTTTTTTTTTTTATTCTTATGTTTCTAATCATATAAACAATTAGAGTATTTTTAGTTGAGTGAATATTAAAATGTTTTACTAAACCTCTGTACTGAATATAAGGAGGCATCCATGACGTTTCTTTGTTACAATGTTGCAGGGAAGTTTTGCTCGACCATTATCAGCATTCATAGTCCGTTTTCCAATCAAACCAGCAGGAATAATAGGGGGGGGAAAACAAATCTGTTGACTTTATATAGTAATTATTTGACCTTTTTTATTGTTCTTGTTTTTTTTTTGTCGTTAATGTCACAAACTGTGTTAATGATGCTCTGCTGTTTCTCCAGGACAAAAGAAAAGGAGGATAGCCAACACTGAACTTAACCGTGAATCCAGCCGCTCACACAGCGTGTTCACAGTAAAGTTGTCCCAGGCACCACTCGATGCTGATGGGGACCACATTCTACAGGTGACCTGCAGCTTGCATTATTTATTTATTTATTTTTATGTTAATGTCTTTGTTTGTTTTTTCTATGATGAATGTTCATTCAAAGTTAGCCAAGGAATCGTTTTTTTTTTTCTGACACAAATCCGATCAAATATAAACCCATCATGTGTCACAAAGGATTCCAGCCGACGTCCAGCTGACAGCGTGTTATTACATTGCAGGACAAAAACCAGGTGAACGTGAGCCAGCTGTGTCTGGTCGACCTGGCTGGCAGTGAGCGCACCAGCAGAACCAGAGCCGAGGGAAGCCGGCTGCGTGAAGCAGGTCAGTTCATTTGTCACTGTACCAGAGGGGTTTCCTGTGTATCTGCAGACTTTCAGTGTGTTTAATGTTTGTTCAGACACAACACATCTCTGATAATGTGTCATTTACAGGAAATATTAACCAGTCCTTGATGACGCTGCGCACATGTATGGAAGTCCTGCGTGAAAACCAGATGTGTGGAACTAATAAGGTTGGTATTTTATCATCTGTTCATCAAGGTATCATCATTTTATTTGTTGCTTTCTTTTATTTCTATGAACGGCAATATTTATAATCCTGCTTGTTATCGTTGGTAATTTTCCAGTCGGTGCAGTTTCACAGAGCCTTTATCTTTTCCAGATGGTGCCATACAGGGACTCTAAAGTTACACATCTGTTTAAAAACTACTTCGATGGAGAAGGAAAAGTCAGGATGATTGTGTGTGTCAACCCAAAGGCAGACGATTATGACGAAACTATGGTAAGACGTTGTTTTTGTGTTGCAGAATAGTTTGAATGTAAAATAGTGTGTCTTTGTTCTCAATATTTTTACTAGAAGAAAAATAATCCTCTTATCCTTTGCCACGCTGATCTATCATGGCGACTGTTGGCTGGTTCACCATCAAACCGCAATGAGAATTTTATAAAATGGTTATCTATCTATCTATCTATCTATCTATCTATCTATCTATCTATCTATCTATCTATCTATCTATCTATCTATCTATCTATCTATCTATCTATCTATCTATTCCATAGTTTTAGGGTTGGGCAATTTATAATTATTATATCTATATGTGAAATGAGACTAGATATCGTCTTTTGGATATCGTAATATGGCATAAGCGTTGTGTTTTCCAAATTGTTATCAAGGTATTTGTAAAAAAAATATTGTGATATTTGATTTTCTCCGTATCGCCACGCCCTACCTGGTTTTGTTGCTTTGCCCAATAGTGACCTGCAAATGTAAAGATTTCCTCCAAGACTACGTCTGTTTGTTTTGTTTTTTTAGCGCTGCTGGATGCTTTGGGTACATTAGGGAGGTTATTTCTAATGGTATTCCTTCTGTTTGTGCTGCAGCTGGTCATGCGTTTCGCAGAGATGACCCAGGAGGTGGAGGTGGCGCGGCCGATCGACCGGCCAATCTGTGGCCTCGCTGCAGGACGCAGACACAGAAACCGAGCCTTCAAAGACGAGCTGTCACGTCGCCTGGATGAGCGAGGAGGTCCTAGTAATGCCGGTAAATCACCCTCAAATCTGTACTGCTTGCGCGTTGTGCTCGTATCATATTCTTACACGTCTGATGCGCATTTCATAAATGTAACAAAACTCCAAACACAAACTTTTCCATGCCGTGTTCTTTTTCTCGCGGTAGATGACCCAGCTCTCCTGAATCAGCTCATGGAAAGCCTTCCAGCCCTGCCTCATTTCGAGTTGGTGGACCCAGCTGATGATCAGTCGTTGCCCCGCCTGATTGAGATCCTGGAAAGGAGGCATCGTGTCCGTCAGATGATGGCGCAGCAGTACGACAAAACTGGTATTGGTCCATTATCTAAGCAAGAAATAATCGGTCTGGTTTATAGACACTATTTCTTTGTTGGTAGCAATGAATGAAGGAATTTTGTAGTTCAGCAATGATACATCAGTCATTTTTAGAAGGCTCTTTTGTTAGTCACTGAATTAGAATAGGATTTTTTTCTGGTCACTGATTGTATTTATTTTTTAAGGGCAATATTGTAAATCAACAGCTTACATTCATTTGTTTTCTCCCGCAGCAAATACACTGAAGTCCATGTTTCAGCAGTTTGACAGTCAGATCAACGCAAAGGAGACGGTCCTCAATGATCAACGGTGCAAACTGACCGAGAAAGACAAAGCCATCGTCAGCCAGAAGATGGAGCTCGAACGATTAGAGAAAAAATCCAAAACGCTGGAATACAAGGTGACTTGGAAAACTCTCTTCTTCTCTTTTTATTTGGTCTGCAACATTTTAAACATGCGTATATATTTAAGGATATGTGAATTCACTCTTTAAGAAAAGCTTGTATTTACCGTTTCTTTGCTTTTCTTTTTTTCAACCCCCGTCACACTGCTTGTCCTCCTCCTCAGATCGATATCCTGCAGAAGACAACGGACATGTATGAGCAGGACAAGCGTTCCCTTCGGCAGGAGCTGGAGACGCGGGAGCAGCGGCTCCAGAGAGAGCTGACAGACAAGAGGCGCATGGAGCAGCGCATGCAAGGCATGGTGACGGACACCAAACTCAAGTGGGAGAAGGAGTGTGTAAGTGGACTTAACAGTAGCCCTACTATTTTGGAGGGTTTGTACATTGAGGACTTGCACATACTTGCCAATCATTTACATCCGTGGAGCTGCATGTTTGTACCACTTCCTACATTAGTACTCTAGTGTGACATGCAAGCACTGCTCAACCAAGTTAAAAGAAGCAGCATCAAAACATTGCACGGTTACTCTTCCTTGTGAATGAGGGATAATTTTATATCAGGGCAGATAATGATAAACAATTATTATATATTTGTTGTGGCCAATACAGATCGGATAACAAATAATATTAATCTTACAAATGCCAAACTGTGAGGAAGAAAATGAATACATTTTGAGATTTAATGATAGATTTAATTTTAAACTATAACAGCAATATTTAGAGCCTTCATTGTCTCTGGAATAAAGAATACATACATTTATTGTAGCTTTATTGTTTACATTTTTTATATGACCACTGGTATATCATAAAAAATAACAATACAAGTAGCAATTCTTTCTTTTTTTAATACAATAAAACTTAAACAAAAAAGCTATGGCTCTGTGACAGATTTTAGTCCAATTTAAAAGAACTAAAAATCACAATGCCTCAAAGCTTCATCAGGTAAAATGTATTTACTATCTGCGGTGCAAGAACTTTGTGGCTGGTTAAAAAAAAAATCAACTTACTGTTCATTTAAAAACAAGAAATGTGAGCGACAATACCTCGCAGATAATTTGATCATATAGGATTAGATGATTAGACTATTCTTTCTATTGTTTCTCCGCTGGTGTTTTCCCCAATTAGGAGAGGCGAGTGAACGCCAAGCAGCTGGAGATGCAGAACAAGTTGTGGGTGAAGGATGAAAAGTTGAAGCAGCTAAAGGCCATAGTGACGGGCAGCAGCAGCAGTGGCGTCGGTGGGTTGCCCACCGAGCGTCCAGAGAAGCCAGAGAGGCCTTCAAGGGAGAGAGATCACAACATGGGCCAGAAGAGGTCTGCCTCGCCATCGCCGCTTCATGTGAGTTATTTACTCTGCTGCACTGCCTCTTCCACTTCAACATTCTCTTGTGAATCTGGAAATTTTGCATGTCACTAATTTATTATTGTGATAATTGTGAAACATTTCTGTGCTTCCTGTACACGCCATCCTCTTTTCTGTATCACCCTGTATTTGTGTTCATCTGGAGCCCCTAACATCCACAATGCTTGGCCCTGTTCCCCCATCACTTTTCAGGACTTAAGCCAAACTCCCTCCCACCAAAATCGAGCCAATGTTAGGGCAGTTCAGGACGCTTACCCCGACACCTCCGACTCCTCCTCAGCCTATCCCTCAGTAGCCTCCTGCATCTCTGATTGGGAGCACAAGTTCCCTGTAGACTCAAGCAGCCGAGCTAGGCACTCTGGGACTCCCCAGTGCAGGAGCCGGACTCCCGCCCCATGCCACGGCACCAGCAGCGTGGGTCGCAGGAGAGGCCAGCACTGGGCCGCAGAGACCAAGGCCCCTGCTACGAGACTCGTCTATGGGCTAGACCTAAAGGCAAGCACAAGGGTTAGTGTGTGTAATAGAGCCTAGATGTCCTCAAGGATGTGTTTGGTTTTCCTCTGCAAGCCTGTAGTTCAAGCATTGCCTGTAGTGTAGAATGCTCCCGTACTGGTATCAGTAGCTGTCTGCTTGTTTTAGAAAGGCATCAAGTAGAAGCGCTGCATCAGTGTCTGCTGGTGTTTATCCAGACTAAGGCACACTGATGTCATGCTTGTAAATCATCTTGACCTGCATCTAAAGCCTCCTCCTCCTCCTCCTCCGTAGTAGTAGCAGTAGTTGTATCCTGTTTGTAGTGCTTTGTGTTGCTTGTTGCTTACTGCTCTCTAGAACAGTTTTTTTGCTTTTACTGTATCATCACATTCGTTCAAACGCGTTCAGTAGCCACACTTAAAAGGACAAATGGACCATCGCCACTAAAAAATATACACACACGCGCTGTCACGTAGCAAGATTCACATTTTAAAAGACTGATGCAAAAGAAGTTGCATGTTTATTCATCAGATATTCAAAGAAATTAGATCAGAAATGGGTAAAGAAGAAAAACACTTAAAACCTAAAACATCATTGCACTCAATGTTGGGGTTTGGTTTCACGGGACACTCAACGCTGATGCTTTTCAAGTGTACTCAGCTTGCACAAACATCTTGAGTGTCCCACTTTTTAACAATTGCTAAAATACAAAAATCTGTCCATCTAGTTTCCATCGCGTGTTCACTTTCATGTCTCCATGGGAATGAAAGACATATTTTGGGGTTTTGGGTTCCCACGTGTACGAATGAGCTACAACCTTTACTTGACTTAATGGACCACAGTTAGAAACGCTATGACTCTACACATGTGGACCAAACCAACAAATTAAAACCTGCAGTTTCATACGGAGATGCTTACAAAATATGCACACGTGTAGCTGTTTGGTCTTTTGGTCAAGGTCTGAGTCAGGCCTTTGATTTGCTTTTTGTATTTTTTTTTTTATTGTTTTACCGAGTCTGGTTCCAGACTTCTGAGTTGCTGCCAACATTTTCTTCAGCGAGTCGAATGGTTAATGAAGTGGAACGAAACAGCCATTCAGTCTGACTATCTGGCTGACTAACCACTACTATGTAGAAGTCAAATCTTCCTTCCAAAATAATAGTAAAGTTCCTTATTGACCTGCTCAGTATGTCGGGACCAAAACTGATTCATGTTGGGTCATTTTTTAACAAACATTGTCACCTCTGTGTTTTTAAAATACATCTTGAACCTGTAAACCACATCTGTATTTTGTTTGCATGTAGTCCTAACTGCTCAACCCATTTCCTCACTAGTTTTTACGCTGCTTTTGCATGTTGCTTCTTATTCACTCTACTGGGCTGTTTTCAATGCAGTGTGTGCTTTTAGTTACTTTCTGAAAATATGTATCGCTGGAAGGCCAGATTATTGTTTGTGGTGAGATTTGAGTCTACATGTCGAGGGCTACAATACCATGGAAAGACTTGTGCACCCAGAAATTAATAATAAAACCTCCGTAGCGGGACATGCTCGGTCCCGCTTGGACTTCCAGTGGTACATGTATTTTCAACACAAGCTAACAGCCTCTAATGGCCGACCTTCACTACTAAACCCCAACAAACTTGAAATGGTGTCACATGTGAATAACTTCCTGGTTTGTTTCTCTCACGCTGGGATCACCAGACGGCCCTCCCAGTTCATCCAATACACAGGCGCTCACACTCTGCGGGTGGGGAGAAATGGGTAGACCACAAACCATCTTCTAATTTGGACGTAGACACTGTCATGCAGCCAATCTTACCCAATGCAATCAGGGTGTCGACCCCGAATGAGAAAGCTCTGTCCAAATGCCAAAAGTATGTGCTTAGACACCAAGAGCTTGCCTCAGACGGGGAGATCGAGACCAAATTGATCAAGGTAAAATTACATAATTGCTTAATTTGAGACTTCTGATTTTGCATGATTTTGACTTAATCACGTTCTGTTTGATTTACTGGGCAACGGCTACCTTTTTTCTTCTTCCCTGTATTACCCTCTGGACATTTGTGAGTTTGTTTTAAAAAAAAATTTACTTCCTCAGGGCAATGTTTTTAAGACGAGAAGCGGAGGACAGGCTGTGCAGTTCACTGACATTGAGACTCTAACACAAGAGTGCCCAACAGCATCAAGGTACAGTATTTGCCCAAGTACTACACAATGATAAAGTAACATGAAACAGCTGTTAATACTGTCAGTACCACTAGTTTTAATATATTTAGCAGCGTCATGTCATTTCAGGTCCAATCGTATCTTAAAACATAATGTTCAAATTTTTATGTATAAACATGTATTTAGGAGCCACATAGCTTTTTTTTTTTTTTTCTCTCTTGCAACAAGAACTTTCACAATTTACACATTTGGACTTAAGTGTTTTGGGAGGAGGAAGTTATGAATGGATCAAAATTATGACGAGCCAAAAAAGCTCCGCCACGGAGCCAGTGGAGTGGGTTTTAGTGGGGTCGTCGAACACAGAGGTTTTTATACGTGTTAAAAACAAGTGGTTGGAAACAAACATCCTGTTCATTTACATTGTTACACTTAAAGGTACATGTCTGAAAGAAACTGGAAAAGAGTTTGTTTGTTTGTCTCTCCTCCCACAAACTGTTGGGTTGACACCAAAATCTGTAACTGAAATATATCATTTGGGTATTTTGTAAATCAATGCGGATACTGAGCAGGTAAAAGGTCATTAAGTTCATGTTAAGAACGTCAGAGGTTTTAGAGACAGTAATTTAATCAAGCCTTTATATCACAAAATAAATGTCATTACATTTATTGTGAATAATTTGAAAAAGAAAGTTCAAGTTTTATATGTTTTTGTTTCAGTCGCAAGAGGCGCTCGGGGTCTGGAGAAGAAGCCGCTCAAATGGAGGACATAGAAAACAGGGTAAGCTCCCAATTAATGAAACTATGAAAAATACAGCAAACAAGACATGAAAATAAAAGTATTTTAAGTTACTTTTAACCTACATTTTATAATATTTTACACGTCCTCAGGTATCAATGTTTAGGGTCTTCAGTCAGTTATCTTTCAATTAAAATTCATACTTTTTATACAAATTAGATCATTTGATTTGTGTGCATATCCCCATTTCATGTGTCAACCTTTTTCAACTTTTTCCCTCCTGTTAGGCTCCAGTGGCAAGCACCAGTTCAGGGTATCAAAAGTAAGCTAATAAACATGTGTGTTTATGTATATATGCATTGTTTACCATGTTATATAAAGTTCCACCTGCTGTCTTATTTTTGTGTGGGTGTGTGTATATATTTTTTTTGCTTTTTACTATACAAATAGGTGACTGTATGTATGTATGTATGTATGTATGTGTGTTTGTGTATCTATTTATATTTTGCTGCCTTGGATTTCAAATTGAGTTTATTAAGGTTTGTACTTTGTTTTATTTCTGTCTTCTAGACGCAGGAAGCCTTAAGTTGCTGGAAATATGAAGGAACTTTTTTTTCTTCTTGAAAACACGCAAGATTTTGCCTGACTATCGGAACAGTGAGGGGACCGCTATGTGAAACTATGCATCTTTTTTTAGAGTGAGCATTTTTCTATTTTGACTGATTTTATTGCAAATTATTAGGGTGCAGTTGTAATTTGATCATAGCAAAAATGACGTTGCTTAATCTAGAATGTGTCTATTGTAATTTGCTGGATTAATGTTTTTTTTTTTTTATTATGCTAGAATGATAACTTCTTAATAACATGGACATATTAAGTAGCCCAATATGAATATCCCATGATAAATGTAATGCTATCTTACTTAATCTTTTCACTGCTACCCAAAGACTAGAATATTTGAGCTTTTGAACAATAGAAAATGATTATCTTTTTTATTTATAGCGTCATTGCTTGCCTTTTTTTCAAGGGTTACTCGTTTATTGGATGTTACACTGAGCATATGGCTGATTTTAAAAAAGAAAAAGAAAAAAAATAGAGCACAGTCAATCTCGGACGAACTGTAAATATATTATGAAGTGTTTTACTTCTGTTTATTGAAACGGCTCCTCCTGAGATGTGTAACACAATACCCTTTTTGCTGGCATTAAATTTATTCAAACACCAAGTGATCTTTCAATTCATGAAGACCGACTGGGTTTAAAGTCTCCATCTTTACGGCCTTCAACGTATCCAAAAGACTTTCGTTCACCAAGCTATGGCAGTTTGTTACAGTTAATCGTAATGTTGAAGCATTAATTATTAGTATTGGAAGGTTCTCCACCTGTTTGATCAGAGCAAAGGAAAACAAGGCAAATTAATTGAATGGTGGGTATTTAGAATGTTTTGTTTAGTGTCTGCTTTACTTTGACTAAATGAAAAGGGTAGGGTCCCAATTCTGAGGATATTGAATAACATGAAGAAATGAAATGCATCCATGTTATGCTGGAAATGTATACGGTCTAATCTGAATTGAAAGGGGACTTCCTGTCTAATTTGTAAAAAGAGAACACGAACTCCACAAACTACAGGTCAAACCCATTCCCTCTGACTTTCTGCCACAACGACTCACTCGGCCCGAAGTCAAGAGGCTCACTTTAAGGCTTAGCACAGCAAACTGACACTTTCTGTTTGCAACACGTCCAGGTAAGAGCTAAGACTACCTGCTGACGGGAGCGCTCTGCTTACTTTGATCGTGTGGAATTCCACCAACATGTTTCATGTGCTTTGCGGATGTCGGTGTTGGGAACAAATTTTGGATGACATATTGTGATCGCTTCATCTTCTGGGAGCGGTGTGTCATCCTCCGTCCAATACAAGGCACTGATTTTGAACAATAACAGTCTTTACGGAGCAGAGACACTTCTTTAATCTTTTTCTCCTCTAATAGTATTTCTGTGTTGCTTTGTTCATGTTGTAGTTTCACAAAGGCACATTCATGCCAGTGTGCTTTACTATATTTAATAAGAGCAAGACAATGTTTTGTGTCTGACCTTTCTGATAGAAATTAGTAATTTGCATATACCTCGGTACCAATGGATTTCTAAGCAGAAAACGTCACATTCCACAGTTGATTTGTTGGGCTTTTCTCAATAATCTGTCTCCCTGAAAGAACAGTACAGTATGTATGCAGTACAAGTCCACATTTTGGTCATGCAGAGGGTACAGAAAAGGTGTAGTTTATAATGTGAACAGCAGGTGGAACTAGATACCTTTTAGGAAGCACATATTTCTAAGCAATCATTTAGTGCTTCAGATCTGTTTCAAATACCGTAGATTTGAGTTTGGATTATCTTGAGGTTGAATCTGATGTGATATTTATTATCAACTTTTTCAAAAAAAAAAATGAATCTTTCTACAAGTTACTTTCCAGACCTGAAATGACCCGATAACACTGAGTTTGACAGTCGTCCATTAATGGACCGCTCTCTGCGTCCCAGGATGCCCTGCTGCGTCGTCGGTATCGCCTCGCAGCGAAAGCCTGGACAACCGGGATGATGAGGTCACTGATTTGCTGAACTACTTTTCTGCCTGCATGATGAGCTGTCATTAATGTCTCCCTAAGATTGAAATTTCACTTCACAGCAAATGAAGCTGAAAAGTGTGTGTGTGGTAATGGGCAATGTGCACTTGGCAAATTGACTATGGAAGGCAATTAGGTTAGAGGAACTGGCTGATCAAATATGAGCTGGGGTTTTTTTTTTCTTCTATTTAGAAGCCACTGAACATGAAGTCATAGGCCGCCTGCTCACCTTTTTTGAAGGTTGACAATTTCATGGCGGGGGGCTAAAATCTTAAAATTAAATTGTCAAATATTATTTGGCAATTTCATGTGTTGTTCTGTTGTTCTGTTGACCTCAGGATGTCCATCCTGTGTTGCGGCACAACCAATTTGAGCACCAGTTGGTAAGAATGTGGAAAACAGCTATCGGCCTATCTCAACTCTTGCTTCCAAGCTTGCCTGAGAAAATATTGACCCTTCCTCCCCCGCCTGTTTAACTAGCCAGCCTTTAAGCAGTGTCGGAGCAAATACCACATGACAGCACTGCTTTCCTAAATGGCTTCTTTAACTCAAACACTCGCTAATGGCTACTTAAACAGAGCTCCTCTTATCCGCCGCGGGCTTTGTGTTTGCTTTAGTACATTGTATTAAACCGGTCACCTTTTTGTGTACTGCTGAGTGTGAAAGTTAGAGATTACAAAACGCTGTATTTGATGTTTGAGGCTTTTACTTTCAAGGTAATTTTCTTTCCGGTGTGACACAAGTATGATGTGGATACCCAGTGTGTGGTGTGTTATGTTGGCCTGTACACACACAAAGACTTGTTGATAAACAATTTTTTTTTTTTAAAAAGGAGGAAAAACAAGCAAGTAAAAGTTGTGATGTGGGAAGTAATGTGATAATAAAACAAGAACAAACTTGGTTTATATGAGTGTTACCTGGTAAGCATTTTGGTACATGGAGACTTTCTGTCACACCAGTGGAAATAACTGCAAGTTGACTTTAATAACGAGGTGGGTTATCTGCATGTAGGACAGAAAGCCATCAGCTGGGATTTAATAGGACACACATCATTGTGCACTAAAAATCTATTAATTAATTACTCAATTAATTGTACCGTAAACGGTATTGAGTAGATGTTACTGGCTTTGATTTGTTGGCTAGTTTTCTCCCAACTGTAAATTGCCATTTCAAGGTTGTTGTTTTTTATATCGTCATTAAACACAGAAACACTGGAATGTCTTTGGTAATATAAAGACAGTTATGTTATGGCCATTAGTTTGTATTATTTTAACTTTTATTTGACAAAAATGTAAATCTTAACTCGACGTCCCTGACTCACTAACTTGTGACACAGCCCTGAAAAGTGAAAAAAAATAATAGTTAAGTTCCATGACTACGGTTACCATGGTGAGCGATATATTACAACTAAAAACACAAGTATTCATGATTGAAAAGCTACATTGTTAAAGCAAAAGACAAATGGCAAATCATTGAAAAGATGATACAACATTTATTTAAATACATACAAAACAAAAACAAAGTTAAGTTAAAAATCAGGACACAAATAACATTTAAAAATAATCCTCTTCCTCATCCAGCTCCTCGTCCCAGCCGACACACATGGCGTGATACCGTATGTCACGCTGTTAGCCGTGGACGGAGATTTGTACGTTAACGCTGCTTCGTGACATGTGCTGAGGCCGCAATAACATTTCATAAAACAATAAAAAAAAATCACATGAGATTATTATCCGTTACTTTCAGGCCCGGGTGAGCAACTTTTTGAAATACGTGCCCCTCAGATACAAACACAGACTGAGCCACCTGCCTCCCGCCCACCATCTGATAAAGTTACACAAGTTGAGTAACGTTAAGAGAAACAGTGTGCTCTGGAAAAATGAATTATTTGTAACTTATCTTCATTTTTTGCTACAATCACCCGCAGTTCACTAAACCTCATATCTACTGATTCTAGATCTGTGGCATCAGAACAACCCAACTTCATTATAATGGCACTTAATGGACACAGGCAATCAGACACCCCTATTTCCCATGGCCATAGTGCATGCACTAGTCCACCTTTTGTTTTAGCTGACACAATATCTAGTTAAAGCCTACTTACTGAACTATTTTAAAGAATTTGAGGGGTTAGGAAGGGGCTCTTCAAGACTGCATTTGATAACAAGTCATCACACTATCATTACTAAACAGACTACAGCAAATAATAGTTTGAAGATAAACGAAACAGTGGCCTTAAACCATTTAGATTTTGTTTATTTTTATATATATCTTTATAGATCTATAGATAGATCTATATCTATAGATCTATAGATATAGATCTATAGATAGATATATAGCGTTTAGCAAATTTGACTACCTGTTTAGGGACTGTTTGTGAACTAGGTTGTCAAAATAAATCTTTTGGAGCTATGTGTCACATTCATATTTGCTTAGTTGTTGGTCGTGCTTGTTATACTGTATGGCCATTTGTATAACAACAATATCACTTCTAAAATACATGGCCTGCTCATTCACTTCAATGAGAACATTGCTTTGGCTCAGTGGGGCTGCAGACACAAAGGGCTGATATCTGTCAATGATGCAAGAGCACATTCCAGGTAGATTACTTTGTAATGTGTACGGCATAATTCTGCTGTTTACTTTGCTATCATAGCAACACAGGATAAAATGATCGTTGCTGTGATAACTTTTCTTTGTAATTTCTGCCTCCATAGTATTACAGTATTATATTTCTGGATTGTGTTTCTTCCCACTGGTACATGCACACACCAACCTTGTGTTGTTTAATGCAGGGCTATTTTTCACTTGAATGAACGATTTTTCTTTGAATCCTGGCTTGTCACTCATTGTGTATTGTGCTTGAGCTTTGTCTCACATGAACACAAAGGCGAGGTTAACTATGGTTGATAGGCACTCTATTGTTTTGAACTGATAAGGGACAGGGCATTTTTCTTTTATCTTCGGCTTTAGTGTATGTAGATATGACCATCTATAGATGTGGCCAGTTTGTTTGATATCGGTATCAGTTGCCATCGCATGTGTATTTTTTAAACAAAGGCCGTGTTTTGCACCATCATAAAAAAATGGTGTCATGGCAAACTATATTGATTTAACCCTTAGTTGTTCTAAATTACACTCTGCCACCATTGTCTTGACAATATCAGATAGCCTTCTTCCACAACAACCTCCCCCCTTCTTTTCACCTACCTCCTGTGTCTCCTCCCAAGTCAACAAACAGTGTTTGTACAGCCGTTTGTGTGTGTGTGTGTGTGTGTGTGTGTGTACGTGTGTGTACACACACACATGAGCGTTCAGAGTAAACAATGGTGGTTTGAAGCTGTACTAGGTTCCCTTGTCTCCCATTTAATTTTCAGGTTGCACCTCAGTGGTCCATATCTATTGCCTTAGACCATACCTTGTTGAGTGAAAGTCAACACGGTTTTATCACATTTATAATAGTAAAACAAACGTGTAGCAACTGTAAATAATGCTGCACTTAGCAGAGATGGGGTTTAACCAATGGGACGCGTTTCAGGAATGACAGCAAAATGCAACCTTGTCTACTAAAAATTATGTTTTTGGGGGAACCATAATTGCCATAAAGCCAAGAAATAGTAATAAAAGCTTAGACGACAAAAAAGCATTGTAATTCTAGTTATAAAAAAGGTAAAGATTTTCTCATGCCAGTTTGTTTTAGTGGGAGGTTTATCATTTATCCAGGACATATATATACAAGATGTTCTTCCTTTCAGCATATGTAACTTTGTCTATTACTATATGGTGATGATCTTCCCCCAAGTTTAATAAGCACTTTGAGTTGCCCCCTTAAACTGTAAATCATGCTTGAGTCGCCATCAGAGGAAATTGTAGGGAGCTGAGCATTTATTAATGATTTAGATAACGGGAGCAAATCAAGTTTAGTGTCAGGTAGTTCTGTTTTAGTTCCAGCTTTCCATAAATTCTTCGGTAGCAGCAGTACACAATCATTTGTTGCGCGTATCACATAAAAGCTTATTTTAGATGCCTAACAAAGCAAAGTGTGACTGCAGCCAATTCATGTCGGACACATGAATATTGTTGTGCGTCTCACAGTAGCTGAGATCATTCTTTATGTGGCCTTTGATATTTTGCCTTCACAGTTTGAAAGTCAAAGGCAGGGCTTGTGTGCTTGGTAAAGCTATAACATCCTCCACAGGTGATGGCCACCGTTGAGCCTGTTTACCTGCTTTGCCTGTTGATCTTGCTAAAAGCCTCTCACACTCCCTTCTCACACACACACACACACACACACACACATACACGCACACACACACACACACACGCTAAACAGGAGTGTGTGTACCCAGTTTAAACACACACATTAATAACAACTGTAATGCCATTCTTTGTCGAGTGCTTTTACAGGTTCAACATTGACCTTAGTGTTTAATCTTCCTGCACAAACGACCATCACTTGATATGCAAACACATCTTTTGTCACTGTCAGCCAACTCCCATGTTCGTTTGAAAAGGAGAACACAAGGACAAAGCTCTGACTATCCTCTGTCCTCAGATAATTAAAATATTAGACTCTTAAGCCAATAGAAGTTATTGTCAGAGTTCATATGGCATTATATGTCTATAGATAAAATAGAAAAACAGGGCAGGTCGGAATTATCTACGAGATTCACGTTTATTTTAAAATCTATAACAAACAACAAACATTATGAATATTTTTACGCATTCTACTTCTGTCATTCAAAATGTTGTTGTTCTTTTGTCTTTTTTTTTGTCTTTGCTTTCCTGTCTTTTCCTTTGCCGAAAGAAAAGGAGTCCGCATGTACCTGGGAGATATGAGACAATAAGAAAGACAAAGGAGAGGTTGTGAGGTAAAGATGAGTAATGTTGCCCAGTGCTAAATAGGCTGTTAGCACTTTTTTTTTTTATCTCTTTTGTGGTGTATTTTTGAGAGAAACAAGGGAAGTTGATGTCTCCTTTTCTCACATAGATGCATATCTTCTACTTCCTCTCAAAAAAATACCTGCCGAGTCTATCCAAGTGTTAGATGACCTTTAATTGCCCTTTTTTTTTTTTTTAAAACACACACTAAACTCAAATTAAATGCAACTTTTATGAAATAATGATTTCTGTGTCGCTAATTAATCGGTTTATCAATTGATTCTTTTAAACATGAACTGAAGTCTGCCTGCCTCCATGCACACACTCCACTGTGTTAGCAGCTGCTGCCGCAAGATGTCACTGTGGTCCATTCAATCTTGCACTTCCCTTTTCATCCTTCCTCCTCCAAACTGTTGACTCTCCCTTCCAATAGGAAACAGATGGGAGACCTTTGCTGCGGGCTACTGCCAAATGGAGCAAATTCTCATTACAGCGTCTGCAAGCTCTGTTTATTCTCTCCAAGCTTCACCTCCACCCCTTGCACCACTTTGCCATCTGATGTGTTCAACACTTGTTTCCGATGCAGGCGTGTTATTTTGATATGCCTTGTTTTTGCTGATAAGATATTTATCATCTTCTGCACAAAATGGGAAGCGGACATTATTTTCCTGTCGGGCTGCTCGACGTGATCTGTTACCTTGCCACGTTAATGTTTAACTGTTGTCAGTTTTGTGACGATGCACTGCTCAGATTTGTTTTTGGTTTGTTTAGCTTACCAACCTCGGGGTCCTGGACCACTTAAAGGGGTAGCGAAATTAATGGAGTGGTTTGCTAGATGATTGTCCAGGTAGGAAATGAGAAAATACTAAATTCTGCCTGCACAAAGATATTTAAATTTTTAAGACCTTTTGTAAAATACTGTAGTTTTCAGACCATAAAAAAATATTCAAATGAAACACTAAAGAGGATTGTTCACATAAACAGGGGTCGCAAGGAGAGATATATCTTAATATCAAGGTGTCAGGACCAAAACATTTTGCTAATGTAAAAGTTATTAAATTAACAAATTTGGAGATTCATGGTTTTTACGAGACAGCGATGCTGCGTAGGTGTTTGAGTCTTCGAGTGGGTGGGAGAAAATACGGATAACTGCTGACAGAAACACAGAAAGTGAAGTAGTAAACCCTTTGCTCAACATATCTTATCTTGAATTATGTACGTAGGTGTCCTGTATTGAGGTATAATTTCATAATGGTCATACACTGTATATTAAAGCCATTGTTAGTCAGGATTTTACATCTCAAGTCAGGCACATGCAGGACTAGTGAGACAGACTATCTTTCTCTCGGTTCACCTTCGTTCTTATTCTTGCCGTCTATACCCACAAACATCTTCTTCCCTCCCTATTACTCTCGATCACAGACAAATCCCCAGCTCTGTTCGAATCCCATGTCTGGGAAGCTAGCACTTCGAATGGAATATAAATGACATCATTATGTAATATTCAATCTGTTGCTGCAGCAATATCCTATTCCACAGATAGCCCCCCTCACCACCCACCCCATATGCTCCGGACTCGACGGTCTCCTGTTCTTTTTCATAGAGAATATTAAAGAGTTATTAAATTAATCTGTGCTCGCTGGCGCATGTTATTGCAGTGCAGAGTTTTGTGGGGCGAATGAAGCCGTTAGGCCGCACCTTAAGCTGATTTATTAAGGGTGCAAGGGAATCACCAAATAGACCTGATAACCTGTTTTATTTTGCATAAGTGAACACTTTCCCTCAAATCCGCTTATGTCGTCCCCCAAAGCCCCCCCCCCCTCCCGCCATCCCACCCACCCCCTCAATTTTCTTTTTTTTTTTTAAATAAAGGTTTAGCTATTTCTTGTATTCTTCTCAGGCTGTGCAGCGCTATTGTCACGGGTTCTTTGTCAATACAATTATGAGAGCTAACAATTTACAAAGGAGTGAATGGCACAAGTCATGCTTGTGGAAAATATTTCATATGATGTAATATTGCTCACATGATAGACTTGTATTTTATCTGTACTTTGGCTTTTCTCTCCGAATGAAAATTGTTCATTTGTCTTATCTGGTGGACCGGAGTGATTTCCTTTATTTATTGTGTGCTTTATTAAAACAAGTCTTTACAGGCAGTGATGAAACAGGAGGTATCTGTAGCTCTTCTCCTTCTGTCACAGTGCATTCCCCCGTCGACGTCTCACTGCTCACGTCAGCAGCACCCCTGGATATTTTCAGTCTGAAGATAGGAAGTGCAAGCTATAACAAAACATAAAATAGCGCACAAGACAGAATGTGGTTTAGTCACTCTCAATGAACCGTACGGCAGTTTTACGCAGGTGGTTTTGCATTACCAATCTTTCTCCTCTTCTCACTGAATGAAGAGTATACAAACACAGCGCACAGCGCTAAAAAGACAGCTGGAGAATGCAGGATGGAGCTGCCCAACAAGTGCATGTGCTCTGTGCACAGCCAGGCATCTGTGTGTTCTCTCGCCCTGACAGAATCAGCAGATTTAACACCCGTTGATTCCACCTCAGATTCCTAACCTCATTTATCAGAGTGTATGCCAGCAGTGTAAACATTTAATCCTGCGTGAGATTTTTGGGCTTCTTTGGGTCAACAGTTTAGCTGTTGCTTTTTTTTCCCAAGCCTCGAGACAAAGTCTGCTTTCAATTATTTCTGCAAAATTGCTTTACAGGGTCCATGCATGATTAAATATTCATTATGTTAAACTAAGCACTTTCTTTGTATATAAATCCATATTAGATTTGGCTGGCAGGCTGCCTGAAGCCACATCAGAAGGCTTTCTGGGGCAAAAAAAGCCTTGGACCTCCTTAGCAGGTCCTTCCTCCTGCTTTGTTTGTTTTTGTTCTGATGTAAATGATGATTTGTTGATATATTTCCTACCTTTTTTGTCCTACAGGCCGGGCACACACAGGCCTTTTCAGTTGTAGGGAGGAGGGGGAGGGATATTTGAATTTAAAGTGGGCATGGGAAAAATAAACAAGCGTGTCAGTCGGTCTGGCGGCAGGGGAGTAGCACTGATCATTCCAAAAGAACTGGACAGCGTCTGAAGAAAAGCCATTTGTGTATGTATCTGTGTCTCAAGCACAACTCTGTGTGTGTGTGTTCAGAACGGAGGTGTGTGTTTGCGTGTGTACACTGTACTTGTTTGGAGAGCAGAGGGCAGGGGGTGAGGAAAGCTTTTCCATTTCAAATATGACCAGTTTCCCTGAAAATATTTACCCAATATTTTTCTCTTTCCAAGCAAAATTGACCTCTTTGATTGTAAAGATTGCTCCAAAGACCTCATGGAAAATAAATTCAGGAGTATTTGAAATTCCTGAGTGGATTTGCCAGGGCTGCCTAGCGTGAGCCCATGTTTATTTGTTTTTCAACTGCAGGAGGGATCAGTGTTGTGTTGACTCAGAAGGTATTTGGTTTGTCTTCTGTTACAGACATCATGAAGGGCTCTTACTGCAGATGGTCAGAAATAGGACAAACTTGAAGCAGCTGTGTACTCTTGTTTCCTCAGAAGGGGAAAAAACACACTTGTCTATCTGCCAAGTAATATGTTTCACAATTTGCTACTGTGGTATTGTGTCTTATATGGCTTTTTTATCATTATTTTCACTAAACCAGTGTCCAATAACTGCAGCCACTTTATGAGCCATCTTGCCTTTGGCAGAGTAACCTGTCCTGCTTGGCCCTGAGCTATTGGAGTGCAGCTAGCTGTAGCGGCTGAGGAATGCATATCATTCTTGAATGAATTGGACAGGCACTGACCGCAGAAAGAGAGCCTGGTGTTCTGTAGAATAACATCTGAAGAAAAGGAAAATTTAATAGCAGAAGCTTCAGTCCTAACCTCCATGCTCCATCCACATAAGAGTGATGTGTGCCAGGCCTTGACAGGCAGTGGTATAGAAAGCTGTAGGACTACCATGCAGATGGGTGGTCTAACACACACACACAGACCCATAGAGAGAGTGTGTGTAGTGCTTGTAACTTAACACTCACACAGGCTCACACTGAACAAAAAGAAAGGTATAGGAACTAGCATGACAAAATTAGTTCTCCTCCGAGTAAAATACACACACACACACACAGTTCATATTACCAGGATAATGAACTCTCTCACACACACAGGCCATGATTGACTCTTTGTAACATGAGTGCGTCCCTAGAAACACAAAATGCACGTATAAGACATGATGTGTGTCAGACTCACCACATATACCACATTGTTTCATCCTGTCATTAGTTACTTGATGCTCGTTGTGCAGTGCTGAAAATGTGTTGCAACCTGTTTTTCTACTAGAACTGGGTCACTTCAGTTTATTAGGTTTACAATTGAATTATTCTTTTAACTCATACTAAATCCTAGTATGATTGTTCAGTAGTTGGGTCAGTTAAAAAGCAGTCATAATGGCAAACATGCATTACATTATGTGACACCTTTTATTACATTTTGCACTAATTTAAAGTTACAGGTGTTTATATTTTGTGAAGTTAATCCAGGTGTGCTTTAAGTGAATAGTCCTATGCTGATTTTAGGGTTTGGAGTCAGTAGAAGTGCATCAAAGGGTTAAGTGACGGGCTTAGGAAGACTGTTTTCTGTCATAGCTGGTGACTCAACTACACAGCTAGTTAATTATCTTTGCACAATCCAACTCCAGTATTATCATTATTACATCAGGCTCTTATTAAATAGTCATTGTGCCACAGTAGTCTTTAAGTCCACATTGATTATGCTTGTCAAAAGTACAGCATACACTTTTGACCTTTTTTTTTTTCCTTGTATTTTTTTGGCAGGACACCTTAAACTAAACTAAATAGAGCTTAAGTTAAATAAGTCTTGTGCCCATCCCAACCGGAATGTCCATCTCAATATGGCAACAGAAGAGAAACCTTTTTTAAGAGTGGTTGTGTCCATGCCAAACAGGACCTCCTTCCTGTCACCTCCATGCCAGCACAGTGTGGTTTTCACTTAGGTAATAGAGCTTTCCCTTCTCTAAAGACACAGGCTGGGAGAAGTGTTGAGAGCCCTATGTTGCACATTTAGGTTGGTTTCTCCCAAGGAATAGTGTGTAGCACTTAGGGGGATCTAATGGCAGAAATGGGATAAGGTATTATAATGTAATTGTATAATCACCTAAAAATAAGAATTGTTGTTTTTGTTACTTTAAAAATGAGAGGTCATGTGTTTACCGTGGCCCAGAACGAAAAGAAAAAAAAACACTGCCTCTAGAAAGGTCCGTTTGCGTTGGCCATCTTAGTTCTCATGTACGCTGTATAAGTTTCAGTTGGTTGCAATCTGCGACATTACTGCTAGATGCCGCCAAATCCTACACACTGCACCTTTTAAAAGTTGTTGTTACAGGTAGAAAGCTTTATTCTATACTTGATAGAACTTTAAAATACATATTGTGTGCAGAAGTCAAAATGTCTTGCTGTAGTTTTGATGAAAACAACTTGTATTTGTTTATTCGAACCACATGTCAGATCTATCAATGAGCATCTTCCGGGCCTCTCCCTGTCACATTCATATTGACTCTGCTGTGCTTCACTCTTGATGTCCAATAAATAATTGGGATCCCAGTACAACATTAAACTATTCACAGGATATGACTCACACCTGGACTGAAGAGGGCAAATGGAGAACAACTGAGGAACAAGGGCTTCTCCATTATGAGAATTAATCTAATCGCAGCTCTGAGCTGAAAGCAGGCTTTGTTAATGGGGCTTGTACAGTCAATTATCTTAATTGTTCCATTTATAGAACCTGCTGCATGTTTCAGGAGCAATCGCTGGAACTTGAGGGATGAGCTCATTCACTCTCCATAATTGTGATTGTCAATTGATTCACTTATGAACGTCAGGGTGGCCATAAGGAGGATGAGGGTAATCGCAGGTCGTTCGGGGGACGGGGGGAATGGGGGGGGAGCGGGGTTCCTTTGAGGATGAGAAGCGCATGGAGGTTCAATTTTAATGGTCCTGAACCAATGATGAGATGTTTGATATTCAGTTAGGTTAAACTGCATTCTGATCAGATTTGACCAATCTCATTAAGCCTCAAACATTATGTCCTCTTTTCTTTGCATTGTTCTGCTCACTCTCAAAAAAACCCATGAGTGATACACTTAAACGTTTTCATCCATCTGGCCCTCCTCCAACGTCTATTATCCCTCACAGATTGCTTGAAGGATGCTGCTGCAACTGGTGTCGAACCAGAAGAATTACAACCATAAATCACAGAGTGGAAGATAGATTATTTTCACCTGCTGCTTTGCTCTGAAGCGCTGTCACTGAGAACATCACTAGCCCAATCTCCTGCTACACCCATAACCCTGATAGCAAAAAAACCTAAGCGCAGAGGCTCGCTACGGTTGATGGAGCCTTCAGACAAACCCTGAGTGGGGTGGTTTAGAGTCCCTTGTTGTATCCACATACACTGCACTGTGAAATACTCAGAGAGACACTGTCACACTATCACCCCTTTGGGAGACCAAGTCCCAAGTCCATCAACTATACCAGCGATAGAAGAAAGAGACCCTAAGGGAGGGGATAGAATCTCTTGTGTTGCCTCTCTCATACATGCTTTCTCTTTTTCCTCTTTCGACACATATCAAGTAGTTGCTATGGCTTTGTTTCAATTTGGAATTGCTGGAGAGTGACTAACACTGAGGCCCTGTGGAGAAGGTCAAGCACTGGCAGCCATTAAACTCACTTGTCTGAGATATCAAGTGCACTGCTTTTTGACCATGTAGTGTTTGATGAGCTGCGCCATAATGTAATCACTTGTTCTCTGCACCACGGTGGCCTTTCTGAGCAGTGCTTCACATTGTTCGAGGTATTATAAAACAAAATAAAAAAAGAAGCCTGTCACTGAGAGATCTGTTTGGCTGAAAGAGAACATATTCGTAAAAGGGATGGAGAGGATGAGTGGGGTGATTGAAATCTAATTTTAGACAAGCTGTTGTACTAAATAATGAAAGCATTGTCGCCTTTTCATCATTTATAGGTCTTGTTAGCACTTGTTAGCTTAATTTGTCTTATTTGGTTTTTAATCCATCTAATTGACAGTTCACTAAGCCTGTACAATTGTTTATTATCTTTCTTTGGTCATTTTTTAAATAATCCTCAAGATTCCTCGAGTTCAGGCAGAGGTAGACAAAAGCAGACTTATCATTTTAGCCGACTGAAATGACAACTGTTACTGGCAGATATTTTTCAACTTTAGCTAACATTAGCTCCATGAAGGGATTGTAAATATGGTCTCCAACGGTCCTTTTAATGTTTCCAGCTGACTCATTTTAAGACAAGAACCTGTAAAAGGGTCTTAAATGCACTTGATATTAATGTACATGATTTTCTGCTTAAAGATTTAGGCTAAAGCTGTATGTCCCGGGCAAAAAGGGAACAGCTACAATGAGGACTAAGGGATGAGTTTGATAAGGGTAACACTATCTTGGGTAACTATCTTGTGGTTTTACTTCCATAAAAGAGCAGGACAAAGCTGCTAACATTAAACTGTGATTGCTTCCAGTCTTCTGACATTACATCCCACAAACTAATGTAACCTACTAATTAAATAATCTGTGTCTTGGAAGCTATGTTTAATTAATAACTATTGTAGCAGTGTTATGTTAACATTTGCAGCTTGTGTTTAAAGCAGATAAATCTAATCCATTCCTTAAACTTTTACTTTTGGGTTTTTGGTTTTAGAAAGAAAAAAAAATATATTTTAAAACACACTTTAAATGCAGAGTTTTGCTCTCACTAGAAACCTATGCACACCACTTTGACATGTGAAGAAATGCATAGCCCGACAGGCCTGCTGTGCCAGGTTGAGGTAATCATAGCTTAGGAACCGATTAGACATTGAATGGTCAATTCCAGTGATAAACTATACCGAATTTACTGTACCTTTTGTAGTAAACATTATTTTGATTCAAAGTTGATAATGCGGTGGTAAGACCAAATGTTTTGTCTGTTCAACATGCATTGATTTTTACAGCCAAGGAATATGTTCATCTCCAGTGATCCTCCAAACTCATCGGCAAGTTTCAGAACACAACACGCTGGTATTCAGTTCAATCCAATAATCACATTACCTCAGAGCAGAACTGAAGAAATTTTTATAAATAAGCAATTGCATAGTGGCAAATTCAATTCAGTGCTTCATAATTAACCTTGGGAGGAAAACTCATTTAAGTCCATTAAATCATCAAATGAGCTCAGGTAAAGCTAAACTTGATTATGCCACATGAAAAAAAAAAAAATCCTGTTACAGTCTTTGAGGTGAGGAAATACCGTCATTTATTGGAGCCCAAGTCGCTCTCTATTTGAGCCGTTAAATTGTGGCTCACACATCAATGCAATTAAACTAGTCAGAGGAATACTGGCTTTCTGGTTGAATTCACAATGTTAATTAGCCAGTTGGGATTTTTTGAAATAAGTTATTGCTCTGCTTTATCTTGTGCTCTGGGTGAGTGATTCTCATAAAGACTAGAGCCTTTCTCTGTGCCTTCCTATCATTGACAACGTGTGGGGTGAACTTGCAAAATAATTGCAAGGAAGTGTGTAACTAATGATTTCCATAAAGCTGCAGCACATAATGTGTTGCTGTTTAAAATGCAAATTTATCCTTGTTTATTCAGGGAGCGTATTCAAATTCCAACTTACAAACCGTGTACTATTTTCCAACTTAGATTCAGTTCCTCATGCAAACATTTATCAGTTTCCTCTTAGCCCTGCACAGGTGTTATAGAGATTTTTTTATGGGCTTCTCATATTTTGCACATATATGTCTTGAGTGATTGCAGTGGCTCAATATTTCCTGGGCAGTTTATATTGTATATAAACATAGCTATGAATATGTAAGGCTAAAGCTTCTTTCACATTCTACACTTTGTTTTAGAGAGCTTGTTTAATAAAGTCTGCATTTTAAAACACCAATAAGATGTTTAATGAATGAATATAGCAGGCAGGTTTCCTTTAAAGACAGCTAAGGTTGTGGCGGTTGCCCCAGTATTACCCATGACCTTTTGGAGCTGCCACCAGTCGCCAGCTGTAATTTATCAACATCTAAACTTTCCCCTGTGCTCGGTCAAACACGTGTGGGAGAGCGGCCACTGACATTAAAACTCAATTAGCAAGGCCACTTTCTAAATAATACATTAGCAAAGTGCATTAGCTGCACATCGCCTGGTGCCCAGAGCACAGTTCTTGCACTACATCTCAATATGTCAGGGCTGCAACTGTCTGGAGCTAATGTGTAGGAATCGGGGGACATTTGTATGGAGATGAGCTCCAGCAATTAGAACATTGTTGTTTCACACGGACGAGGAAGTTCTTGTTAGCCTGGATATTTAATGTTTTGCTCAACTTGATTCCTGATCTCAACTGCTACAAGTGTCATGTTAATATGAAAAAGCACACCTTATAGCAATGAAGGACAAATGTATTTCTCAAGGGGTTGATCTGCCTCCATGGATGGTGTTGCCAGTCTGTCGGTCCACCAGATATCCATTGTGTACAGAGGATGGGTCCTAATGACTGAAAATCCCCTGAGCCTTCCTTTAAGTGGCATTACCATTCACTTATCCACGGATATATCTCAACATCTAGAGAATGTATTGGCACATAATCTTGTGTATACATTAGATGTATCCTAATGACTTTAATGATCCCCTGACTATTCCTGTGGCGCTATCATGAGGTCGACATTTTTGTTTTTAGTCCCACACTTTGGTTCATGACCAATACCTGCAAAACAAAAACATGCTAATCGACGGTGTGGATCATGGTAAACATTATAACTCATTATATGACTTGAGCATTTTCAGCTCGGCACAACGTTGTGCTTAATTACAGCCTCAAAGAGCAGCTAGTGTGGCTATAGACTCTTAAATAGTGGATTATTATTGGTTATTCTCGGGTGAAGGCGGCTCAAAAAGATTGTCTAACACAGCACAATACTCTCTACACAACTTTTTAATTCAGTCACTTAGATTACTTTTTGAATTCTTTAGTATTTTCTACTGGCAGGGAGACCGACAGCTGAAGCTAAGAGCAAAACATGGGGATGGTAAACTGAGACAATATTTTCCATCCTTGGATTTATGCATAACCCTACTGTAGCCATAATCCCCACATTACGGAATGTGCCGTGGTTTATACACTACCATATTGGTAACATTATAAAATAGAAGCTGTTCTCAAAAAATGCATCCGCTCGTGGCACAATCGTAATACCATATCCATAACTTTTGAATTTGACTCTACATAATCCCATTCAGAAATGCTACCGCCAAGCAGGGCTACACCATCTGCCACAGCACAAACATAATACAACAAATACTATAAATAGATTACACACGGCCTTATCCTTTATCCACACAAAAAGATGCTCTCTGTATTTATTCAGAGGAGAGAAATGTGCTAATCTGGCTTTGTTTCACTTAGAGGCCTCATTTGTCATCCCATTGCTCTATCTGTGGGTAATGACTCTCTGGCTCAAAAGCACACCAACTGTTAAAATAGCTCATTGTAATGCACCGCGTCACCTGGGTTGTTACCCTTTTCTAACCATATTAAAGTGTAAATAGATAAGATGCAAGTGAAATTAATTGTTCTTTAGAATCCCAAATAAAGGCCTCAGCTGACACTGCCTGGCTTCAGCCTCGGCGGAGAACAGTTGCAATCATGAGCTGTATTATACATTTGCAAGTGATTGCCGTTAAGCCAGTTTTTCGTCAACACCAACCAGGACATGAAGGTCCCTGCCAAGAACAATGAAAGCTCCGGGTTTTTGCATCCACAAAAAATATTGGAAGGCATTGTTGAGGGATAAACACTCTCAGCCAAAGTGGGTTGGATGTTTTCCTTGTGTTCCTGGCAGAGCCTTCAGTGTCTGCAGCTGTCAGTGGTGTGGTTTTGCGAAGGCGCTGTGAATCCCAGGCTGACGTTTTACTGGCTATGTCATCTTTGTGATGACAGCGTAGAGACTGATATTCATCCACCCTCGATCAATAAGGTCCAGTACGCGTGGTATCACTCTCTTTATCATCCTGTTTAAACTCCCAGTCTCCTTTTTACTTTTAGGTTGTGAGCTTTTAATTGTGCTACTGTGGTGTCCATACAACACTACAAAATAATTTAGAAGTCATGTCCAGATTTTTACATTACTGACATTATTAATGCAAATTAGCCATCTGCATCGCTGCACACAGCACTAGCTTCTACCGTTTCTACTTCATGTCCCTCACCACTCTCAGCCATCAACTTAGCAGAATTATGCTAAGTATTACCTCTCATCATGTCTTGTCTTCTGTTATTTCAATACAGGACTGAGATGCATATGCAGGAAAAGATGCTCTGGGGAAAGAAGCAACTCGGTGAGTTTACAGTCTTTCTGTTTTTTTTTACTGATCTTGAGAAAACGGCTAAAGGCTTTGTGCTCAATGTTCCAGGCCCCAAAAGTAGCTTTTAGAAATGGATGCCAGGCTGGCAGCCAGCCACCATTTTTCGGTTGTGAGGTCGACAGAATCTTTGTTTTATTTTAATATCTTTTAATTGCAGTGTTAACGCTGTGTAATTATACCACCTATTTGGTTTACAAAGAGTTGTTAAACATACAAGACACACACACACACACACACACATACATAAACACAAAGGCAAGAACAACATCACGTATCTCTGCTACTTTTGAAATAATATGCAGAGATACAAAAAATGTTATGTATATTTGCACCACAACATATTAAAAGGGTCCGCTTCGAAAAAAAAAGCCTGTAGTTTGTCGGTCATGTCAGGTGAGCAGTGGTGTTGACCTTGAGATGTATTTTTGAGACTGTATTAAGTGCTGCTGTTTAAATAGTTTTTGTGTGAGTGTGTGTCGGGCATTGACTATCTGTTCGGCAGGATTATCTTGAACCCTCTCATTGGCCATGAAATTCTACGTTATGTCAAAAAGAAGTTGATTTAGCAAACAACATGACAATTACCAAAATAATGAATTGAACTTGGTAAAACTAACGGTAATTAATGTGCGGCTGCATGGTGACCATCGATCAACTAACAATTTTACTCACAAAGTTGTCTGACTACAACAGTCCAGGTTTAAGAGTAACGTGTATTTTTCAACCTGGACCCTATTTTTCCATGTTTTTGTGTCGAACTAACTTAACAACAATTTCTGAAATTGGTTTGGTATTGTGGAACGACAGCGCTCTCGCTGCTCGTTGTGGACGGCAGCCGCTCACGGGCTGCAATGTAATCATATTGTCATTTACGTATATAGGTCTGTCCCGAATACCATTCTTAGGGCTGTATGAGTTCCGCATTGTCGAAAAACATGGAGAGAATCACATAATTTTATGATAAAAATTTAATCGGTTGTAAAACACGGAATATCACGGAAGTGGCCAAAATATGGACTAAATTTATGAAAATCTTAGTGTTCCCTACCATAATAAGCATGTTTTCACAGCACCTAAGCTGAAAAAAAAAGAAAAGATGCCACCATGTTTTTGTTATATTTACTGTGGGCACGCTGCTTCTCTCCTTTGCTCTGTGTCTGTGGGGGGGCAGCGCAGACATATGTCATTAAAGCATTCAAGCAGCTAAATCCCACACTTAAAGGCTTCCCTCACACGTTTCTCCAAACAAAATTGTGTCGTGTGTCCACTAGTGCCGTGTTTACACCTCGAGTGGATGGTGCACACGGCTGTCTGCGCTCATCCTCTCCTCTCCTCATCCTTCTGTGTGTGCAGACGTACCTCAAAGTCACGTTTGTAGGGCCCATCTTCCCTGCGCGAAGTTGTTTTAAAGCTGTTGTCTCCGGGCATTACACATCGCCTCTCCGGCAGTGACTGGCTGCAAGCCGTGTGTAATGCATCCTGTGGAGGTTTCCTCTCAGCTCCGTCGGCCCGAGCTCCCCACGGGTTATGTTCCGACATAAGCAATGGCAACTAGGGCCCTGGCTTGGCTCGTCTCCATGACATTACTCGGGAAAGACTCAGCCGGACATTTCTCCGTTCACAGCTGAGATGGATGAAGAAGACTGCCATGTCGAAAACATTGGTTAATTATTAAATATCTTTTGCATCGTGGCCACAAGTGTGTGACTATTTTTCCTTTTACATTTCACATAGTGCTGCAACACGTATCTTTCGGTTTGATTAAAGGCATTATTTTTAAGGATTCTCTTCTACAGTATGTTAGTGTAGTATTTGTTATTGAATAAGAATCATTTCCCAAAATGTTTGGTATGTTTTATGCATGTTTGTAAACCCTAGGGGTTAACAATAACAAACAGGCCGCATCAAGTGATTATAGTATAAGTTATTGTATTTCTCTGTAGGGTTCTTTCCATAATGTTGTCGGACACTTATGATACCAATCTGAGTCTGTCAGTGGCAAAACAGACACATTTTGTGAATCTAACATTACATTGCTAAATAGCCCTTGCGGCTCCTTTGTCTTTCTCCCTCAATACTGGACCAATTTCAGAAATTGTTACCCCGTACTGACCCATCAGTGAGATAGACAGACATTGAAGAGTTGGAAGTGACATACAATTGTCCTGAAAACCTGAACTGCTACTTATGATGATTTATGCTTGCTACACATAATTTTAGGAAGGTTTTGTTTCCCCTGTCATTTGTGACCATCATTTTCAGATTCAGCCTCGGGAGAGTGATTTAAGAGAAGCTCAGGTTTTTTTTTTGGTGAGGAAAAATACTATTTATGGTTTGAGAGATTGTCTAAAAGTCAGAGGAACATTTTTGTTGTCATGTTAAGGTGGCTTATTTTGGAATGCCGTTAGTCAGCAAGATTTGTTATTTATTTTTATCTGTGAAAGCCCAAGCTTTGCCATAAGTTGGTATGTCTTGTTAAAGGTTAAACAGTTGAATGAAATATTTATATTATAATTTAAGGCCCATTGTCAGATATTAAGGCATATTGTCAGATGCATCACACTAAATTAAGTAGATAAATTAAACCACATTGGCATTTGAACCATTTTCTTATCTTCAAGAAGGGTAGCTGTGGCCACTAACAGCTTAACCTAATGTGCTCTGTGTTTGCGTTTCAAAGCATTTGATGTGGCTTATGTCTGTAATAAAGGCTAATAAAATGTGCCAGCATCTGTGTAATCATAGAATAAGTCACTTATGTATATTTTCACAAAGGAAAATGGTGTTCTCTGTTGTTGTTTAGCAAATAAAAGCTACGCTGATATGTACAAGGTCAGAACACCGGGAAGGCTTTGACTTTCCAACATTCAGAAGAAACGAGTCAAGTTTTGGTGTAGGTTTGCATAAACATACCTACAGCAGGGACAGTATCAATAGTTTTTATTTGCTTTGCCTTTCTTTTTTAATAGGATTTTGGTTTAGTTGGTAATTCCCCTTTTTTCATGGCTGAAAACACCAGTTGGGGCAAACGGGAGACTCCTGTACTGTTTGCTTTCCTCTCCAGTATATTGTTTTAACATCCCTATTAAGTACCGCCATGTTGGTTATAGCCCCCTTATCCATCTTCGAGGCAGGCCTATCTTACAGCGTGGGGCAGGATCATAAGTCATTTGGCCAGATAACACTGCCATAGCTGTCCTGACCAAATAAATAAGCTAGGTGTATATGGCTGTATGGTATTAATGTTTAACTCACTTCTTGGAAACCATAAAGAAAGGCCCTCTGCACCTTTGCCCTTATTAACTGTCAGTGTCATTTACTCTAGGATGACTAGAAAAGAGACAGAACGTGTCTAGACTGTATGTGCACATTGCATTTCCTGGAAAAATATGTCAGTGTTTGATCACTGAACTGTGCAAATACTTGACAAATCTTTACAATCCGCTGTTCTAAACTTAACTTTCCAGTACAAACTTTGACTTCACAGGATCAGAGTAGAAATGGACTTGGAACACTGCCTTTAGTGTAAAACATCCAAAAGATTGTTGGCCAGCTCGTGGATTTTGGTGGAATAAACCACACTGAAAATGGGACGGACTGCCAATTAACTTCATCGTCTTGAATTTGCTAAATTGGAAATTCAGAGCATGTCTATTGCCCCCACACACAGCTCTCAACATGGCGATGGCTGAGCTGGCGGCTTAACAACGCCAACAGTGGAAACAACGGCAACAATGCTGACCGAATTAACCGTGTTAACCGGAGGGGGAGAAGGAAACGGGGACGGGGGGGTGCTAAGCTTTCACGACGAGACTGAAAGTCGGGACGGCATTATCAGCTGTAACCGCCGTATGAGCACAGTGCAGAGCAGGGGGCCATGAGCTAACAACCTTTTAAAAGATTGTTGTTTTGAGTTAGGCCTACATATTTCTCACTGTGATTGGGTTTGTGGTGCTTCCAAATTCTTGCTTACAGATCCTTCAAACCTTGCTTTTGTCAGATGTGGCGTTATTCATTGGGACCTTACATTTAGGCTGAGGAACATGTGCCTTAATCTTTTAAATCTTGTTTACACCCTTATTAATTTCACCATAGTTTTGGCACGTTTGTAGTTCTGCATGGAGGAAAGGGACAAGCATGGCGTGCATCTTTGAGCTTGAGATTTCGCCTGACCAGACATTGATCTTAGTTTTACATGTTGAAAATTTAACCCCCAATTAGAGCATTGTTATTTTCTTCGTATTGAAATACACTAGCTTATTTCAAGACGCTGAATTCGAAAACATGTGGTTATTAGGGCCTGAGTTGACAATATACATGTGTGGAAGAGTCCAAGTGTAATTGCATCAGAAGCTGGCAGGAGCAGTAGAATGTGGTGCCTTTTCAGTCACTGGATGAAAATGAGTAGAAATGAGTCATGTATGAGTGGGGCTACTCACAGGCTGCCACAAGAGCTGTCCAAGTGGCTTTTCAAAAGAGACATAATTGCTTTCCTTTTCAACTGAGCTCACACTGGTTACAAGAAAATAGCATACTGAGTCCTTTTTTTTTGTGGGAGTGTGTTTTAGAACTGTTTTTAGCGAACGTCACATTGAATGGGATTTGTAGAAATCACACAAGAACCCCTATTAACTATTGACATGGCTTTGAAGACAGATTCTGCTTTTTCTAATACAATATACATGGACATTTGAATAAAAAATTATATATATATATATATATATATATATAATTGTATGCCTCATCAAAGCTACAGAAATAACTTCCATTGTATTTCAGACACTTACAAACATATTTCCACGTTTAGAACACAAACACTGGAGCACGTAAGCTCTCTTTGAGGAAGAACCATTTTGGTCTTTTAGCACTGACTTACTTAGTGTAAGATGCTTTGTTTAAAAGCTCTCATTATACATCTATTAGCTGCAGAATGAAAGGAGCCATTTTCACCTTTTCTACATTAGTTTGGGAGCTACATTAGTCAGACATTGCAGGCTTTATGTGAATGGACAAATGTTGTTTTCTTGATTTGTAGAAGGTCACATCCGCTGCATTTTTATTCTGTCATTAAAGCCTCCTTTAAGGAAAACTGTTAAAAAAAAAAACCTGGCAATCAGTTCTGTCATTTTACTGTAAACCTGCGGTTTCCATAAACACAGGAAAATCAGACATGTGGTAATCAAGCCATCAGCTCCACCAGAGAAGCTACCACTTGAAGGTGAGCGCTCCAGTTGTGAATGCAATACCCCTTTTATTGCACAGGAAAACCATAAGTACACGCACAAAATTCCTACGAAATGACTGAAGTACTCTCCGAACTACGGAAAGCACAATAGGCCAAATTTGAACCTTGGCAGTGGTCTGTAAATTGTGTTGGACGCTTACAAAGTAAGTGCGAAATAAAATATACCTGGGAGTTTGTTTTCAATTTGTCTGATCGTCCGACTGCTCCGGTTTCTTTCCTCATCTGACCTGTTTTAGTGATATTGCCATGTTTTGAGATGTCAACAATTAGCTTGATGCAGGCGATGGAACAAACGGCTTTGAAAATAAAACCCAAGTTGTAATAAGCGTCCTACTACTTGTGTGTATGTACTGGTACTCGGTGATATGTTTTTATTTTTTAAAGAAACCTACTATCCAGACTGTTTTACAGATGCAAGGTTTGGCATCGTAACTTCTCCAGTATCCATGTTTGCTCTGCATTACCTTTATTTGCTAAAACACATTATACCAATCAACAGGGTACTCCGCCCTCCCTAGCACCTCCCCTTCTCTTCTGTGCCCTTTGCCTTTGTCAGTTTTTTCTATTTAGTTGTTGAATCTATAAACCATTTAATATGGCCAAGGACTTTCACTGTTCTGATAGGCTGTCATGTCTTGCCAAAGCTAATATTTGTCTAACATTTTATTGGCAGTAGCGGGTTGAAAACAGTAAGGTGGTGCAGTGTCATTGTCTTAAAAAATAAAAGGACTCTGCCAACAATAAAATATTAACTGTCGTGCTGTGTGCCAAACTAGAGGAATAATTGCCTCAGCTAATATGAACGAGTGATATTTAACAGTCCCATTGTTTTTCCTGACCAGGTTGTATTTGGCAGGGGCCTTCACAAACACCTTAAAATTGAGGCTGGGAATTTAATAGCTGGAGCAAGTATATATTTGATGAAAGGCCTCTAGTACATTAAACATTTTGCACGTCTCTGCACCACTCAGTAAGGCAGTGGGAAAAAATCTACTGAGATATGTGCATTCTTGCCCATTTTTAATACTGCCCTATTTCTCTTAAAAAATGACTATCATCAGTATTATTGACACCTTTGGAGTTGTAAGCAGATAGTTGTCATTTACTCACAATATAAGGAACATTTGTTGTACCACTTTTGAATAGAGAAAACAGCGAAATAGCTAATGTTTAAAGGACTAAACATGGAATAAATACAAGATACTAACCAATCTGGGACATTTTCAAGCCTTAACCTTTAGAGAACTCGGTGTTCTTGTTCCACAAAACCAAATGTTATTGTGATGTTTATGGCCCCTGGCACAGCTTAGTTCTCAGAATGTGGCCAGGGATCAAATGTTGCTCAAACACCAGAGATAGCACCTCAGTCACCTGCCAAGCAGATTCAAGCTGACCTTCAGGCACAGGGTGAGTCTGTTTTAACCCAGATTCTATCTCTGTTGCCAACTTGGTGAAAGAGGACCACAAAATAATAGCTCCAGGAGAATCTTACTGTGAGGAGAGCCAGAAGAAAGTAAGACTGAACTTCGCAAGAGCACACCTGAACAAGCCAAAATCCCTCAATGACAAGAAATCTGAGGTTCCATCAACGGACAGTGACCCCGAACACACTTCAGAAAGGAGCCTGTGATTGTTACAGTGAAATAATTGCAATAGATGTCCAAATCTAAACGACATCAAAAACCTGTGAGGAGATCTAAGTGTGGAGAAGCTTAATTATCAACTGGCATAACGATTGCTTTCATAGCATGGAAAATTACAAGTTCACTACCTAAAGGGCCCAAAATTTAAACAAGATTTTCAATAGCTTACAGAGATGCATTTCAACAGATTTCAACTGCTTTTAAATCTTCAAATTCAATACACAGTTCAAATATTTTCAATACTACTTCAACTGCAACTGATATTTTACACTTTATTTTGTTTAAGGTGTCTGCAGGTGTCAAACACTTTTTCTTAATATGTTCTTTCTGAATATTTAGGCTTTTCTAGTTTTGTTCATAGTTTTTATTGCCAACTTTTAAAATCGATCTTAAATCATTTTTGATTTACAGTATTATAAAGTGGGTGAAATAAGTCATTCATTATTTGTGAGTTTCAACTATTGTGGTGTTGTAATCAATAAAGGCATTGAAACACTACCAGCCAATACAGTATTTAAAAAAAACTTTAACTCTAATTTGTCCAGAACTTCAAAGAAACGTGTTATAGTCTTACACAGACATAAAGTTTATGAAGTACTTATCATTTTGGAATGGAACTCTTATTTAACCCTAACCCTAGTGTCTATATTCAACAACACGCTGTTAAACCTCCCAATTGTATAATACCATTTATGTGAATCTGGGTGGGGGTGTGTCATTATTGACATAATTTGCTAAACTTTTATGAATACTGAATATGCATCACCAGGAGATGGCAGTACTAACCATGAAAGAGGCTCACTTTGTTAGCGGATGTTGTGTACCTGTCCTGCCCCACCCCCTGCGCTGTTGCTCTCACGTCTACATTAAATACACACAGTGCCATATATCTCCTTGATCCGTCTGTATACCAGCTGCATTTCAAATGCTTGTCTGTTTTATCCATATCAGCTTCTATTATATAGTATGTGGACAAACGGAGTTGGCTTTACGCTGAAGCACTAGACACTGATTAACCTATTTGTAAGCTTTTATGACCTACTCTAATGATGAGGATGACAGACCTATGGACAGTAAACTCCGCCTTTTGGCTATCAAAGACTGTAAACACTTAACCTGAACACAAACTCAGGCTAATGTTTCACAAAATCAAACAAATTCCTCTTCAAGTCAGATTGTTTTTTTCCCCAAAACCTCACTTTTCTACTCAGAAAAATGTGCTAAACTAGAACATTGGGAGTTTCTTTCAATTTGATGACTTTCCTCAGAAACAATGGAAATTGCAGCCGTCATTACATTCGAAGACTAGCTCTCATAATAACACCCGGGGTAACATGTCAATCTGATAATTATTCTGTCTTTTGTTTTTTAAGCCTTCGCAACTTTGTCTTGCTCATGACGAACACGAAACAAAGCAAATGCCGGATACAATATCCACACGTAACATTAGTCAGTCCACACACCTCCACATATACAAAAGGCCAGAACAAAGAAAAACCAACAACACAAAAAACACTGACTCACTAAATGTTTAACTAGCGTGAAAAGATGACATCAGTCCACACCCTCAGTCTTCCCTCTTTCTATCTGGGCTGCTACCACAGGGGCGCTGGCCTTTTTGCCCAGACAGTGTTCCCTCACTGTTGTCCTAATACTAGTCAAACATTATTTTGAATGGCCAAACTCAATAGTGGCAGTGTTCGACCTGGCAGTGTAAATATTAGCAGAGCACACAGAGAAGCAGGAGTTGCTATGTGTGCTAAGTGTCGTCTCTCCGTCAGCTATGTCCACACAGTACACAGCAGCGACAATAAAGTTGTTGGACAAAAAGAAAAAAGGAAGAAAAAAAACAAAGAGAAAGGAATTCAGGCTCATTCTGGCCAGAGGCGCCTCCATGTTTGACAAAAGAAAGACGTACCATTTTTCTGTTCTAAGGTGGGATTCTGTTGCGGTCAGTGTTGGTCACAAATTCGTACCATTATCTCTGCGATGTCTATTTCGCCGTACGCTTATTGTGACAGATCAACACAGCTGTTGAGCTTTGTTGAGAAAAGTCAGTGTATTCTGCCAACAGTCTGTTCCTAGAAGTCACCTAGTAGCCTACATAAACAACACACGGGCTGCCGCTTTGTAAACAAAAGCTCTTATTGCAGCGTCTGCACATCTGTTGAAGATTTTATGCAACAAGTTCACTGACCATCAGTTCACCAGCAAAGTCAAGGACCCTCTGATCATTGATTCGTCATACGTACTCTAGGCTATGTTCTCTGATAATTTGCCATGACAAACATAGAAATGGTTGTGTTTACTCATCCCCTAGGGAGAAGTTTGTTTAGTGGCAAGTCAAACAGGTGTTAAAGGAAAAGCTCTACCTTGAATCATGACTGTCAGTCATTGCCCCTTCATAAAGATGTCGCATTGGAAATCAGTGAATGCAAATTTGGTGACAGAGCTCATTTAGTTTATTAACTACCTATTATAGTGTAATTGTTACTTAGATTATATTCGAGAATGCAGTTATTATAAAAAAAGTAACCAGAAACCTTACAAACTTTTAGTCACTGACTTTATTTAGTTACAATGTTTTGGTCCGTAGAACTTCACATTTTGGTATTTTGGTCGGTTGAACAGAGGTGTTGATTTAATTTACTTAAACTAAGACTAGAGCTATATGGATAAATGGGCCAGGTCAATATATCAGGCAATATTGGCTCATCCCAGATATACAAGATCAGTATCGGCATTTATGTCAACTGAGAAATAACAAGAAAGTCCAGGACAGAAATATATGTCAATACATATCTTGGAAACAATTCTTTAAATAAACAAATTTGACAGATCCTTACTAAAAAATATTATGTATTATGTTTATGGAGAAACAAAATTGCAGATGTTAGGTTCTCATTTATTAAACACTTAAATGTCAGTATTAGCCTCACAAATCCAGTGTCAGTTGAGCTATAATAAAAACAGATTTTTGTTGTTGTTGTAAGAACTGTGTAATTTCTAACAAAGTAAAACATGTATAAGGATTGGTTGTTGTTGGCAAATAGTTAAGACGTTTTAATGAATTAAGTTACAACACTCACTCATTTTCAGTAGATGGACTATCAAAGATTGAATGGGTACAAACGGCAATAATGAGTTTTTCTTTCTGTGGTGAGACAAACAGAACTAGGGGATATGTTTCGTGAATAGATATAGGTCAAATAGACAACTCTCATTCTGTTTTGCTGACCAGTTATAGAGTGTATAAGAGGTTTGGGGTATCATCATAACATGATATCCCAAGCCTCTTATACAATTGCTCCCATTCATATTATAGGACGAGTCACAGCTGTGGAGAACTTTGCTGTTCACTCTCAGTTGGAAGAAATAGAGAGAGCAGCTGTGAAAATGTTTGCAGTTTTAGCTCTGGAGAAATGGGCAGGAAGTACAAGCGTCTTCAGCTGGTTGAGATGCATTCTCTTGAAATACTGTTTGTTCTGGGCACAGACACAAAACACCAATGTAAGTGATGGGCTAGGCAAGCAAATAAACAAACAGGCTAATATTGACTGTAGTTTTGTGTTTGTTTATATGTGCCAAATGTGCCTGCTGTTCATGCCAAACAAGATTTAGCTCACTTTTTGTATTTTGTTTTTAATCAAAAGTTTTACATTTTACCAAAGCCCAAATTATGCCATCAGTTGATAATGTTATTGTTGATTCATTTGATAAAAGTGTATGCAATATGGTTCTACTAAGAGATAATGCTGCTATTCATATACAGGAATCTGGTAACCAGCTTGTTGAGCTGCTACAGCCTGAGGAGTTTTACAACCAGACAATGCTGATAAGGCCACTCCTGATACAGGTATTTTGCATTTATTTCACCCTCAGGGTGATGTAGGAATGCTTACCTGGTCTTGCTCTTGGCTATGGGGCCTCACCTGTCAATTTCTGTGGCTTCAATTCTAGCCCCAGGCTTCCCACTTTAAACCTGTGCTGACATGCTGCATTGCTCATACATTTAGCAGTTCCAGCAGGTCAGTTTGAAGAAACTTTAACATTGAAGGACAGTACCAGTATCCTCTAGTCTGTCTACCTCCCGCTTTTTGTATGTGTGAGCCTGGGTGTTCATCCGTCACTCTGTGTGGTGCATGTGCATGTGTATGTGGTCTGCATCTCCAAAGAGAGTGCCAGATATTGAGGCATGGCCTTGGGCTCATTCTCATGCAGGCCCATGGTGTGGAGCTGAGGCTACGAGATAATTGCTTCTCTGAGGAGTGGATGGCCTGGGAGCTTTCTTCATCTACTGGTGCCAGCCACCAAGCTGTCCATCATATGGGCCTGATGACTGACTGATTCTCTGAGGAGAAACAAAAGCCATTAGTAGTATATGTGCACAGCTGCTGCACAAGCATACAAAATTAACTTAAACACAACTTGCTTGCATACAAAGTGAGACACGGGCACATACACTGTCAACACTGTCCTTGTGTTTTTCTTCACTTCCTTTCCCATTATCATCCTCCCTCCCCTCCTCCTCTTCCTGTGCTTTCTAATCTCACTTCACACCTGCTGTCTCTGACATACATGTTTCCCCTGAGAGAAGAGAGTGAAGCTTGAGTGAAGGGCTAAGGCTTGGTGTGGGAGGCGGAGAGGGGGAGACAGATTGAGCCTATTTTATACCAGACCTCCCTGTGGCTCTTGTTTGGGCTTCAAAGATCCACCCACAGGGCAACATTGGTGCAGGATAAAGCTAAAAGTGGTGTGTGATAATCAAAATGGCCATAATAGTGCTGTGAATTCTTCATAATCTTTAAATGTGTTTAAATGCATATAGACTAATACAAGAAGAAAGGCAGTTGGCGGCACAGTCAATAATCATTTGCAGAATACGCCTCTCGTATGGAATTTTACCCAATCAAAATTAGTTATACTGCCTCCATGTGATAACCTGAGATCATTGAATCAGCAGTTGTGAAATAGTTGTGTATTCAAATTACATATTCAACTAAGATTAGACTTGTGTGAGGTGTCAAATCTTCCAGCAGAGTCCTCCTACTCCTGGTTGATCGGCATGAATTTGACACTTGTGTGTAATTCAGGTCCCTCTGCAAGGTGTGGGGCTCTAATGAGGGGGACATTTGTGCTTGCTAAGCATGGCCAGATTTATGAACCAGTAAGGCGCTCCAGCTCTGCACTGACAACGGATATAAATATAAGAACTCTTCAGGGGTGACCGTATCACATGGGGAATTGAGACCCTCCCAACACGGGTGGGGGAGGGCGGCTTCACAGGGAGTAAGCACAAATGATGCATTTTACAAATCATGGTTCATTTCGTTATCCTTTCACTGTCGCTTTATACGGCCTACACTTTGACATGACAACTGTTTTTTGTCTGTCTGGCTGATCCATTTATTAAGGTTGTTATTCTTGCCAATACCCATCCAGTACATTGAATCATGCATAACCAGGTGCAAAGGGACTGTAATTTAGGGAATTGTCAATTTCATGCTTGAGTAAAGCAAATAACAGAATATCTTCACTTAACTAATTAGTACCAACAAGAAAAATATATCAGTGTGCCATATATTGTGGTGCACAGATGTAACATACAGTATATGCACAAGTTGAGGTACTTCAGAAGACATGAGAATAAGTGGTGTATATATAAGTTGGCAAATAATTTTCCTATTTAGTCAAACTTAAAATTCCTTGAGCCCATTAGAGATTAATTATTACCAGTTATTCATAACGTCTTGGTCTTCCCAGGGTCCCATATTTTGATGGAAATTACTTGTTTTAGTTAGCTAGAATGTATGGACTTTTGTTTGCAGTGCACAAAGTATTGAAAGATTGCACTTGTTGAAATCAGAAGCAAATTCTCATGAGAATTTAAGTGTGCTAATGGAAATTGTGTTGCTGCTCTTGCTCCATACATAAATGGCGAACCAATCACACTTTGGGTGTAATGTTTCCTTCCTTCTTAGTGGAGAGGTGTGTGGGTTTCATACAGGGCGAGTCTCTTAGATGTTATTAGCGGTTTTAACAGGAAGAGGGCGATTAAGTGTTTCCTGGAATGGCTTTTTGCATACACAGTGTCACTCTCCCTGGGACTCCAGTCTTATCCTTTTGTTTTCTTTGGATGGTTAGTCTGAAATATAAGGCGAATTGGCATAGGACCATATTTCCTTTGCAAATTAAGGTACGTCATGAAAATGTCAGTGGCTTCACTTGATTAAGTGTGTGGCTTTCCTTCACAGCTGTTTTGACATACTCTTGACACTATCCTGTTTTCATATACTTTAACCAAGCCATTTAAAAACCATTTTGTTGTCCACCCACTATGATTTTAAAGTTTTGTCTGGATTTGAACCAATCCTGACCTTTTCTAAACCTCTTTCCTCACTATTCCTCAGGTGGCAATGTAAACGAGGTGTGGTGGAAAGTAATCTTAGATATTTGAAAACACTGTCAAAATGTGACATTTTCACTTCTCTTGCAGCCTTATGGAGGAATTGAGGCATTTTTGGGAGCAATGGCATTAAAGCCCTTATTGTTTAACTGTGTGATTATCAATCATGCACAAATTTGAAGCGGAAGTTATCATTATAGTTTCCTTCAGGTTCTGGAAGCTTTTAGTCCCTTTTCATTTTCAGCCAAACCTCTCTTTAATTGTTTCCATGTTATCTTAATTCCATTTGCTGTTAGTTTTGCTGCGCAAACCATTGAAACTGTATGTCTATTAATCTTTTTTATGTATGTCTTACCCACTGAGATTCATTTTGGATACACAATGAACAATACAATACATCTATACTGTATTTATTTTCATGCTTTTAGCAGATTGGTGCTATTCAAATCAGCCCTGAGCCAATGCTCAATAATGAGGTTTGATATAAGGGGTGGAGGTGGGGGTTCAGAGGGTGGTGGGAACTATCACAGACCCGGTTTTGAGAACTTTGCCAGGTGTTTATATTTTTGTCTGTCTGAGGTTTATATTTTTGTCTGTCTGTGATAGCGTCACAACCGTGCAAGATACAGTCACGAAACTTGACAGGTGTTGAGATGATATAGAAATGATCGTCAAAGCCCAATGTAAATGTGGAGCAACGAACCCGAGTGCTTTGTTTTTCACTCACCTTGGAAACTGAAGCTGTTTAAAATAGTTTGATACTTGATTTACAGGAAAGAAACTCAGAAATCTGACTTTGTCATTCATGCCTAGTACGTGTGTTCTGAAAAAGGTAGCAAAATGTTACCTGTGATGGTTAAATCAATCACAGTTGTCAGGAAACCTCATCACTACTGTTTTCGACGCATTTCTATGTTGTCAGTTGAGGATAAATGAGAAAACGTCTGCAATACAGCAGACTGTTTTGTAGATTGACAAATTACAATTTAGACACAATGAGTCACAACAAGATTGAGTAAAGTCTGGATTCAAACTTAACAACCATATCATCCTATTTAGAATTCAGATTGTTGGTAGGAAAACACTCAAATGAGTAAACTGTCAAATGTTTAACTGGCCAATACAATAACAATAACATGATCTGTATTAACAATGTAGACACTTTTACATACACATTAATCTTAAAAAAATTATTTCATTTCCAAGTATTTTCATGCCTATCAAAGACGTCAAAGATCATTTATATTTCACAATGAATAGTATGCGACAGTTCCAGATCATTGAAACCTGAGAAACCAAGAAGAGAATTGTTATTTAAGTCTGTGGGCACCGGTGCACATTTGAGGCTCAGTGTCTTAAAAGCAGACACTCAAGTCAATCTGAGCAGGAAGCTTGAACAATAGAACAGCCCTTGTATTTTTATTCTGCCCTCTTCAGCCAGGACAGAGCCATTAAGGAGCACTCTGGCTGTCAGCTGGATGAAGTTTTCTTCCCTGCATCTCTCTGACAGGCGAAGATTTGTCCGCATGCTGAGAGAATTGGTTTGAGTCTTATAGTTCTTTTGTCCCCGATATGACAGTTCTCCTAACAGCTCTGCTTTAGCCCACACCTTGAGCACCCAATGTCATCAAAACCACAACACTGCAGGCGCAGTGCAGCTTGATGTGAGCGGTGCACAGTACTGTCTATCCTAAATATACCTTATACACAATACACTGTTCGTCATAATATGTGTAAACTCTGTGGCTAAGATTAACAAGCATGTAATAGGCTTGAGCGGTGTCACGGTATTATGGTGTACCATGATGTTTAGAAATCCCTACGTTATGATATTCTTTACTGTTAAAAATACAGACGCTTCTTTTTCGATAAAACTGATGTATTGTCGAGCATAGCAAATGGAATCATGAATATATTTCCACCCATAGCTTTGTCCTGAGATGACTTCTTCCAACTACATGAGCAATTCAGTTATCAAACTTCCAGTCTGCCACCACCACCCACAAATCATCTCCGTTCAGCCCACCAATGTGTCAGTATCCACCGTGGTAGTGATGGTCGACCCTCCCACGGCTCAAGCTTCCTAAATATCACGGACGGGTGGATCTACATGTTCCGACAAAGTTTTAAATAACTGGCAGAAACACCTGTGAGTCCACCTTCCATTTTTATTTTTCTCTCTCTCTCTCTCTCTCTCTCTCTCTCTCTCTCTCTCTCTCTCTCTCTCTCTCTCTCTCTCAAACTTACACGTAGCAACCGCCATAGTGCTCAGTCCTGACAATTGTGCTACTTTAATAGTTGGGGGTTTGGGTGGTTGATTAACACTTTTTTTTATTGGTTGGGCAGAGAGGATTGGTCCTCATAACAGGTCGAGTGGGTACGGGTATCAAAAACCCTGATCACTACGCGGCAACAAATAGATACCTCCCAAGCCTACGTGTAAAAACATAATATTGTTAATCACATCATTCTAATTAGCATTATGACTGCAGTTTGATGTCCAATATTTTCTAAATTGATTATTTCTGTGCTACGTTATCATTGTCGTCTTTATGATCAAATTATTTCAAACGTACATTTTGTGTCCTACTTTGCTCCACGTGGTGACCTTCCGTAGCTTTCCACTCAAGTATACTGAATGGTTTCCTCTTGGTTAGCGGTGGTGGTGGTGAGGGCTGCCTCGTGTGTGTGACCAGCAATGCAGCAGTGAGTTTTTTTCTTCTCACTTATGTATCGCCCGACTCTGACTGATGGAGCCGTTTGCCTTGTCATTTCCCAACTTGTAAACCTCTGAAGGTTTTCTTTTCTTCTCCTGCATTGCAACATACTGGTGAATGTATGTCTGAATGTAAGATGTATTGATCAATGTCAACCGCTGAACTCAGTCAGTTCCTGACGCATCTCGTCTGGTGAACCATTCAAGTACTAGACGGTAGGATAAACGGTCATCGCTTTCCTTCAATATCTGACTGTTGCTTTGTGTATTTGAGCCCCTGTTCATTTTTCCTGAAGAACTGTAATAATGTTTTCTGATGTCAGCGGGGCTCTTTATTTCAGGCAAGGCTGCGCTGTTTTTATTACAATAACTCGCTGAAAAGCCTTTGCTGTGAGCTACTTGGGGCATTACTGCAAAATAAGCACTTTCTCAGGTAAGAATGAGGTTTCAAGCAGTCCTGATTCAACCTCTGATTTATTTGGCATCAATGGCTGGCTAGCTGTTTAGTAAGGAGAGAACATATCAAACACTTGTTGTATATTTCAAGCGACAGTGATGTTGGAGTGATGATGAAGAAATAGCGCAAAGGAAAATGTTGAAAGCTTTGAATTTATAGATATTGTTTAAGTTGAAGTATTAAAACTAAAGCACTCATTGCTAAATGATTGATTCATTGACTTGTCAGACATATTGCAGTACTATTTACTCCATATGCTGTACTTTTGTCTCATTAAATGTCAATTCATTATATCTTATGAGCTTGTACTGTGTTTTGCAGGATATATACCTCAACTTTCTATTTTCCAACTCTGTATAGGAACTGTAAATTAAATGGCATTCAGATAGGAATGCCACATGCATAGGGGAATTTAAGTGAGTTTTACATGCATTAGTATTCATTAGTTTAGCTCATTATCATCAGGCAAATAGGAGAGAGTGGAAGTATCTTCTGGTCGCCATTCAGCACCATGGGAGCTTGGAGGACTGAGAGGAATATGGGATGATAGCAGGCATCCAGATATCTGTGGATTATAGGAAATCCCTCTTATAAAACCAGTGCCTTTGGAGGAGAGAGCTGACAGGGAGTGGAAGAAATTGATTTTTCACTGTAAAATTATCCCTTCCCCGGGTGAAGCGGTGCATATTGCTGCTAGTGGGGGGCAGGCTAGGTTAATATGGGGACCAACCTGCATCTAAGCATTAATTTAATGGTGTATAAACATCACTGGAGGAATACTGAATTGAGTCAGAGAAAATATATTTTAGAGTATGTATTTACAGAGTGTGTGTGTGTGTGTGTGTGTGTGTGTGTGTGTGTGTGTGTGTCTTGTGAATCATGTAGTTTCCCTGAGCTCAGCTGAGCATTTTAGAGTGTTTCAGCTCATTGTTTTGGTTATCATGCCCGTAACTTCACTGTTTGGTTTGTATTAACACTCTCATTGGCGTTTCCGGCCACAGCAGGCAGTGTTTCAAACCCAAAAGCCTTATGAAGACATACCTGTTACACTGGCGTTTGGGTCAAATTCATGCTCCATGGCCTGCTTTTAATACGTTTTTATTTATTTGTTTTTATGTTTATATTTATTTATTTGTATTGTGCTTTTTTTAATTACATGTATTGTGTTACAATCCTCTCCTTTTGTCTGTAAAAAGTGCTATATAAATAAATTTGATTTGATTTGATGAACCTACTGTCCGCTTTTTGCTCAGCATCAAACTTGTTATTTGCAGATAACATTTTCCTGCAGGTGTAAGCGAAAGAGGTAGTTAGTCTGGTGAAATGTGCAGGCTCTTGCCTATCTAATTATGTAATTTACTCCACCTCTATGTTCAGTCCTGTCATGTCAGAACCGCTGTAACCACAGGTTACCCAAAGCAGGGAAGGTCCCTCTCCTTACTGTCACAACCCACCGCTTCCTGCCCTCTTGATCCTCTTTTTCTCCGCCCAGGAAAAACAAACTACAGGGGATTTTCACAGGTACTTATTGTCGGAGCTGTGCAACAGCAGTATACTATATATTTACTAGAGATGCGCGATACCACAAGTACAACATTAGTACTTACATTTGATAATAGTACTTGATATTACCATTAAAGTTCGAGCAATGACTTTGAAATCATGTTTTATTTTCATCAGATGTTACTCACTTTCCGTCTCTGACAAGTTATATATACAACATTATGCCGTTGCTGACATTTTAACATTCACCATTGTGTTCTTCTGATACAAACAGAGTATAGGTCTTTGCCGTAGGACTGTTAATAATTAACTGTGGCATGAGGAGAATAGCGTTGGTCCACCTTAAAGGTCAGCCCACCTTCAGTGCAGTAGAGTTGTTGCTAACTTCAGAGTGAACATCCTTTACTTTAATCATCAGCCGGTTGATAAGCAAGAACGGGAACTCAGCTTGGGTCTCCTCACAGGCCTCAAGTAGCATTTATTCACCAACAAATAAACTATAAACACGACACTGCGACGTTCATAGCTATAACGTTACTGATATTCTCATTATCACACACACGCTCGCTCTCTCGACTGGACACTTGCTTTAGTTACGCCGGCCTTGCAAACTCTAGCGGAAAACCGGACAGAGTATGTCAGGCAGACACACAGCTGACAACCTCACAGCTAAACTAAATGATGCAGTGGAGAATAAAGCTGCTGCATATGTCCACGACAATGCATGCAACATTGTGGCTGCTAACAGATGAGAGGTTTACGTCACGTTACATCACTATTGGTGCAACCCATTACATTTAGTGGAGACTTCCCAGCATTGTTAATATAAGATATTCCTTTCAGAGCAGCAAAGAAAAAGTTATTGAACATCACTGTGTTGCGTTTGAGTTTTTGCATACATCACTTCAGAGTTGCCTTGTTTGAATAGACAACGTAAATCTATATTTAAATCTATGTAAATGCAGTATGCCAGTGTGGTAGTAAGATATTATTATGGTAGGACTATTGATAATACAGTAGGATGGGATAGCAGGAAAAAACTGTAAATTGCAACTGTTAGCTACACACCTTAGAAATTACATTGTTTTTTTTAAGGTTTTTCTAAATTTAAGTGACTAAGCTGCCGTTAAATTGTGAGTTAACTGAGCCACAGTAGCACTGAATAGGTTGTTCAAAGTCTCCATTGGTTGCTCTAGTGTGGGACTCACACAAAGGTACCTTTGTGCTTCTTTGAGTTTTATAAACTTAGTTGTCTCATAATGTTTTGAACTAACTTAATGTGATGAGAAGCTTAGTGAATGGTCAGTTACACATTATTTTTTCAGTCATATTTTAAAATTTTGAACACAACTTTAACTCAAGTTCTGAAAAGTCTCTTAATGCAGTCACATTTTAGGTTTGAGTGATTAGACACCATTAGACACTAAATTAAAAACTGAAAGGACCACAAAGTTCTAACAAACATTGCTTTGTTGAGCAAACTAGGATTATTGTTTTGCTGAAAAGTATTCATTCAAGTGATTCACCAACCTTTTTCCTTAGAGTAATGACTAATGAGATATTTTGTATTCTGAAACTCCAGTACACCTGGCATTAACATGCATCCTTGATGATCATATGGTGCCTAAATAGAGCATAAACGCATCAAAATTGGGTGCAAATACTCCCATGATACACAATTTAGTACGCTGACATTTTAAATAGGACAAAGTATTTTACAAGCATTACTTTAGAAATGTGTGTGTCGAGCCCATAAGCGTGCATTATTATTATTACATTATTAGATTTCATTTAGCTGACGCTTTTATCCAAAGCGACTTACAGTAAGTGCATTCATTGTGTGTGAGAGAGATGGATACATCTGTACCTTTTGGTGACGTAATTTCTGTAACATTAAGCTGAAGCTTTTAAGCCCCAAAAATGGAATTTGAGACGGCCCTAGTCCACACACTAAGCCTAAAAACCTGGTTTTGTATCCTGTAGAAAATAGAAATGTTCCACCAAATTGAATAGCAGTTTCAGAACAACATGCCCCCCCCCTCCCCCACATTACTATACACATCAACTCTTTACTCTGCTCAATCAACTAGCTTTCCAAAAGGATCAGACACCACTCACACTTTGAGTCAGATGAGGCCGCAACCCTCCATTAACACCGCTCACCTCTGACGAACACATACTGCTTCACATAAGTATTACTCAACACACACCCTAAACCAGCAGTAAACACAAATGGTACAAAGGCATCTGGAATAAGGCTTATTGTTGACAAATGCCAGGCTGAGATGTAAATGAGTGGTTGCCCTCGGGTATGTGTCTCGCGCACACAGATAATCATCAGTAGTCATTCCCTTCCCCTCATGATTTGTTTTCTATGATTAAACAAGGGTTCTTTTGCCACTTGGAGGCGCATGATACAAAAATGGTGTCTACCTTTATCAGATGGCTGATTACTTGACCCAGAAAGAAGCAGACCACACACACACACACACAAGATTGTGACACAGGTAAACACACACATATGAATATGCTGTGTTGATGGTGTAAACAAATGCTAAGCAAGAGGCCTGGTGCCATATGCATCGATAGATGTCCATCTCAACAAGCCATCAGTGTTGTAGGCTTTAACGGATGCTCTGTTCTAAAACCAACAGTGTTGTGTTCAAGGACATTGACTGTACATGTAGCTGCTGCTGGTCTCGTCTGGTTCTATTATTTATCAGTTATAACAATCATTATACATTTGTGTTCTGTGAGTTAGTTTCATCAATTTCCTAAAAAAAGGTGTATTTGCATTTTAAGTGAGATAAATTATTTTTCAGTGTCAGAAAAGCAGAACTTGTTGGTGTACGCAGTCAAGCGGCGTATAACCGTTGGACAAGAATTTCGTTGCATTGCCATGCTTCAGTTGCAAACAACATTATAACATGATAGGAGCTTCAACAAACTGTACACACTGTCCCTATTGAATAATGCAGGTTGTTGCGAGGAACACAGATGCATTGTGACATTTATAATGATGGCAGGATCCTTCAATCTGATTTGAATTGTTTTCACTCCTCCCCGGGGTTGTTCATATTGTCAGTTCATTACATCTTGACTGTATTGGACTGTGTGGGACGGTGTGGGATTCAGCCAGCCACTCATTGTGCTGCTTTCCACATGCTTGAGAGCACGCTACCCGTACAGACATGTTTGTTTGCACTTTCCTTCACCCTTCGTAGATAAGAGAACCCATATTGATGTTTTGAGGGCATGCACTAATGTGGGCGCACTCAGACAACAACCTGAATATCTACAGAGATCATGAGTTCAGGGAAACAAAGAACAAAGAGGCTACAATGGAATTTTAAAACAAGGAAATGCTGTGAAAAAGCAGTTATTTATTGTGAAATGGTAAAAGACGGGCCATGAAAATGAGAACAAATAAATACTTATAAGTCTCATGTTATTTAAACAGTAACTAAAAGAAGCGATGCGCTAAATTTGGCTGATCTGGAGTAAATGAAGACGTGTTGTTGTCGACAACTGTCACTAGGGTTATTCCAAAGCTCAGAGGTATGTTATCTCCACTGCCTTCAAAACGATCAGTCAAAATAACTCTGACCCAGATCATAACTACGTGCCACGGACTGTGAAGAAAGTGTTTACTACCCCCTTTCATAATTTTACATTACCACTAATGGCGATAGCGTGTCTGTTTACATGTACAGTCACTAGACAGACTGCACATTTGCAAACGGGAACTGTGTTGTGTAATTCTTTTTTAGGTCCAATAGCTAATTGACAATGGAAAGTTACCAAATGTGCTGATAAGTTATGCTTGTTTGAAATCAAAAATGTATTTGGATTACATGTCCACAACGGGGAACTGCAGGAGTAGAGGACATACAGTATCAAGGGAGTCATTTATTTCTCTGCTTTCTCCTCTGAAAATCGAAATAATTAAAAGACTAAATACATGCAAAAAATATTGTTGGCAGTTAGTAATTTGCCTTAACACCATTTCGAGCCTTCCCTTTTTCTGCAGGCTTCAGCTGCCTAGATCTGCCCATCGGACAGACTTATTGGACCGTTAGTGGCCAGTCAGTAGTCATTAATTACAAGGCCAACTGAGCTGACACTTGCTGATTGGAATGAGAAACCCCTGTAAAGGAGACGGCTACAAATTTCCCCGGTAGCTCAGACATCCATTACTTTGCTGAATATACTGCCAAAAATTCAGTGATCAGAACGGAAGATGTGGGGGAGGGAGTAAAAAGGTATTCTTTTTCACCAGTGTAATAACATACGTTGTGTGTAAATAAATATGTTTCTTATCATATGAACTTACTGTCAACATAGTAATTAAGTACACTATAGGGTTGGATAATTCAATGTAATTGTTTGTCATCACTCAAATATTATCATATTGTGAGGTATTGTGGGTCAATTTTAAAGTAAAACATAAAAGAATACTCAATGGGTTTAACAGACGTTTACCTTTCTAACAATGGGATTTGAACCCTGGTTCTCTGTGGTTGTATGCTGGTGGTTTAGGAATTGTTTGATGTATTGTGCATCGCTTATATGCCAAATTTCTCTCTTAAATGCCAAATGCCTAAGATTCAGACTTAGTACAGGCTTGATGTTCACCCACATTGTATGTAAACAGTGTTCCTTCTTTTATCGTTCCCCTCTGCAATAGTAAACCTATTTTATACTCATGAGTTAGCAATCACGATTATCGTTGATTAAGCTTACAGAAAAAAGAAGCTTTACAGGTGTCTGTTGTGTAATTAGTCCTAAAGCAGTGGAAGGACGTGATTACGAATGCAGCCCTGTGCGGAGTGGATGAGAAAACTGAGGTTGCTACCGATAATGTTGCCTGCTTGGTCATGGAGAGTAGAGAAAACATTTAAACCACAGCGATATCTGAGAACCCATACTGTTTACCATATATAGTCAAGTATAGTTAAAGTCAGGCACCCATGACTCATTTGTTTGAGAAAGTGAACTCCCCAAAATCCATTCAAATCAGCATTATAGTATCTGGATTCGTTGAGGGTGAGTGAATAGTACTTTTTTAATATAATGGATATGCAATTGGACCCACATCAAGCACATCACTGAAACATGCAACTGTTACCAATGGAGGAATTCAACAGCATGACACTGCAATGCCTAGACGAGACAAAGCCTTAAAACGCCACAATTATGTTGATTAATCCTACTCAAAATGTAGTTGTGGGTGTTAAAACCACAAATACTATACATGTGACAAGTGACTCCGATAGAGATCAATTAATGAGATGGACTAAATAGGATATATATATATATATAATACAGCTGTGACCAGGTTACATTACTGTAAAACTACAGTATCTAATTCCTTAACAATAGCAAGAAAGTAATGTTTAAAAAAATTATTCATGATTATTCACCAAAAAATAATCTAAATCATAGTGTCTGCTATAATCTCTAGACTTTAGAATTTTGATGTAATCCCTTTACTTTTTCACCCTTATCCCTGCCTATGCTCCTCTGGCCTAAAGTTCCCCTCCCCAAGCTCATCACAACTTGTCACATCTTTTTGGGGTCACTTCATATGGAGGCCAGCAGCAGGAGACCTCCGCAGGTTCTAAAAACAGATGTGACAGGCCTATTAAAATGAGTGATCTCCACTGCCCTGCTCTCCTCTGCCGCTGTAGCCAGAATGGGTACTAAGCTGTCTTCCCCAGGGCACGGACAGGAGCAGCAGGGCGCAAAAGGCCTGGAAGATAAGGTGACAGTGGCACATAGCTGGCATTGTGGCAGCACCCAGAATTATCTCCTGATGAGCTTTTCAATTTTAGGGAGGGCAGTGGAACCCGAGCTCTCATGCCTGAAGGCTGTGAGGCACACAGTGAGAGATAAACATAGTCTGGGAAGAGCGAGTGCACATATACATACAGACAAGACCGGAGGATGTAGTTTGAGCACGACATCTGAACTAACGCCGATTTTTTTTCGGAACAATTTTGACCATAAACAAATAACTACTCGGATGAACTGCAGTATATATACATTAGTAGTCAGAGGAAACCTTAAACCTGGTGTAAACACACAACCACCAAATTACACATGAGCATTAATTTTGCAGCAGCTGAATGGAAAGCAAATCCCTTTGTCCCTTTTTTGTATCTACAGCAGCCTATACGGTGACATCGTCTTTTCTCCCTGGGATAGTAATAAAACACTGTTTAAGTCCCAGCACTAACTCATTCCCAGCCACTGCATCAAAGTTAATCCTGTATGAAAACCGCTTTAGAGAGAGGGCATCTGACAAGAACATGTTTCATAAGTTATCATTTATCATATTATTTCAGACACAAGCTATGTTTATGTATAAAAATGTATAAAAATTACACTCAACTCAAAGGTCAGGTATCCAATATTATTCAGCTTTGATAATAATGACCAGGGTTGGTAGCGCTATTGCAACGAGGTAAAACATCGCACAATTAAACAATTGCTGGTAGAAAAATGCTGGTTTATTAAGGCGTTATATATGATATTCAATGGCTCTCAACATGGCGACGGCTGAGCCAGCGGCTCGCAGCGAACGGTGCTAACATCGCAAACTACGGAAAAAGTGTTGACAGAGTTACCAGTGTTTGCCTGAGGGGGTACCACATGGTGGATGCTACGCTTCCTCGACAACACAGTATCTGATACATAATCACATTTACATTGTGCTGTACCACTCTCTTTTGGACTTGACATATAGCATATCAGCATTCCATAAAAACTAGAGACAAAAACGGAAATCAACACGGAGGGGGGGAAAAGTAAAATCTCGAAAAAAGCAATTTATATTCCTTTGAAGAGCGACACTGTGGGGGCTTCTGTGTATCCAACCTCTGTCAAATCTCTTAGAAAAACAAATCAAAGTGTTTTCTAACATTCCTCTTCAACACCTTGGTCCATGTTTGAATTGTAAATTTCTTGGCGCGAGGTGAAGAGGGAACTGCTGTTCCAGAATTATCTATTCTGTTGGAACGGCTGCCAGAATGTGTGAGAGGGTCTTCCTCTGAGGGCCGCAGCTCTGAGCTGCTGTCTCCTGCAATCCACCTTGATCAATGGCTCGCTCTGCGATGAGCCAACTCCCTCACTGACTGAGGGGCAAATCAAGCTTGGTGAAAAGAGGAGCATTTTTTTTTTTTTTCCCTCAACACAACAACACACACAACGTTAATATGAGATCAAAGTAACTAGGTTTACAGTTTCTCTTTTGGCAGCTTTGAGGGGCCTTGTGCTTGTGATCGTGTAAGTTAATGCTCATGGGTACGATTCATGAACACCTGCATTAGACTTTCTTAAATACTATGCATGCATGAGCAACCAAACCATGAAATCATGCCCATTTAGCTTTACAAACCATGTTTTATAGCACAGTTTAATCAAAGTGAACATGGCTGCCAAAATTATAAAATCATCAATTATATTTATCATGGTATATGATTTAACAAATCTACGATTTTTTGAATCATTAGGAATCATCCTATGGGGACATAAATTATTCATTATAAATGTAATGGAAATGGACTAAACTGTTGGGCAGATGGAAAGACCAACACACTTCCATCCTTAGGCACAGCCACAAGCAAAGAAAAACAAAATCAAAGCGAGCAAATAATACACACGTAATATGCATAAATGGTCCTGCAGGTAGATGACCCGTGCAGTTTCTCTGCAAAGGGAAAAAGAGGACGAGATGAGGGAAGACAAGTGTACCAGAGACGAGGGCTTGTCTCAGTGGGGCGGTGGAGGGAGCAAGGCAGGTGATGGAAGCTAAACTAGCATGAAACTGCCTTCCGTCACGGATTACCAAGGCAGCGCTTTTCATTACCTGCCTTTCATAACAAGATATTTATGGCAACAGGAGGTGTTGGAAAGGCATGAGACACATGCAAACCATTTGCCTCAGAGATCCAATACCCCTCTCTCTGCGTGTGTGTGTGTGTGTGTGTGTGTGTGTGTCTGTGTGTGTGTGTGTGTGTGTGTCTGTCTGTGTCTGTGTGTGTGTGTCTGTGTGAATGATGCAGAAAGAAAATGAATTGTGGAGGGAAATGGCTGCTGTGATATGCTATATTGTCTATTTCACAGTTGTATGATTTGCTGACTGGATTGTTTGAGGGTGTTTCAACAGGTGCGTGTAAGTTGAAGAATGCAGATACGGTCATTTAAAGGTGTAGCTTGTGGCTGTTTTTAAAACTCACGTGACCTGCAGATAATCTTGATCATCTATACCTTCTAGTACTGTATGCATGCATGTGACATGTGTGATTGCTTATCTGTGATTCTTAGTCATTGAAGTCATAGACCGTCTATGTAATGCAACTGGACTGGCTGTCTGATCCTGCAGATTTCATACAAGTTAATAATTAAATCCAAGTAGTCCACATATTTGACCTTTACATGAAGACTGTCTTGTTAATCCATGACATAGTAAATAATAACAAACTGGTTTATAATGAACACAAACACTAAATGTCTCTTCATACACGGCCCACTATCCAAAACAAAAATGATACAGATACATTTGTACGGATATATGATATGATATAGTTCAATTCAAGTGAGATTAGGATTTGATTGTTTTCCTTTTTTAATAATGAAAGTGTGACTGAAATAAATCAATAATTTGCTTCATTTCTATTTCAAATTTGGAATCAGAACTGCCTCAGAAAACAGTGTTTTTGGTAAGATGCCTGAAATAAGCTCTGTGGTTGAAAACAAACTGAGATTTTAACATTTTGTTCTATGAAATAAAATGCGTCAGTAAATATCCAACTCATTAATTTTGATGCTTTGACATACAGACAAGGATATAGGATGAATTAGACGCCAAACACAAGTCCACCTTTAGCTTATTGGTGGCAACGTGAAATCATGAGACAGTGATTTAGTTTCTTTATAGCCTACGTTAGCGTAAGTGGTGTTGATTTGTGAAGTTTATGTTGTATAATTTGTTTGCCCAAGAGCTTATTTTCCGCAATAGTCAAAAACCCAATGGAAAAATCCTGTTGGTTCTTTGTCGAGGGAACCGACACAATGCTAACTTCTGGGTTGGCTTACAAAAATATGTCATCTATGCAGTACTGTATTTTGGCGGCAGTTAGAAGTAGCATTAGCTGCTAATGCTAGGGTTACTATACTTTATCAATCTTGTCTTTTCTAAATTGAATGCAGAATTTGGTTTGGATCTCTGCTTGTGTCTTGATGTTGCCGAATCTGACTCTGGTATCCGTTTTCCAATGCATAATTTTTACCCCCCAATCAAACATTGAAGCGCAAAAGGTCCACACTCATAGCCTTTGTCCTTCCATATATTCTGTCTGATTCTGAGCAGTGAATGCGACCAAGATTGGATAGGCCATGGGGGAACAGCAACAGTCAAGATGCCTGACACCTCCAAGATCAAAAACCACCATGTCCTCCATTCTCCCCCTCACCCTTTTCATAGGCCACCAATCTGTGCATGTGGGCGTGAGGAGTGTTTTGTGTGTGTGTGTGTGTGTGTGTGTGTGTGCATGGACTTCCAATCAGTGGAGGATGCGGACGGCCCGTTGCACTACGCTTGCAGGCAGCCATCTGTCAGCTGACGCTCAGTCGCCACGGCAATCAGAACGCTCTGCAGCGGGTCCAATCTGTTCCACCACAGGTAGGGCTGTGGGAGGGTCGCCATCACTCTACACTCTATCTTTTGATTTTCTTCTCTCCAATCCATCCTTTTGTAACGTCATCGCTCACTCCTCGCCATCTTTTCCTCATAACCGATGTATCATTATCCCTTTGTTTTATCGCTTTTTATCTTCCTTTCAACCACTTTTTGAACTCATTGGCATTATATTAGTTATATTGAATTGCTCTTTGTGCCCACAAACAGTTGCATTAAACCTTCATTATAGTCACCTCCATCATTATTCTTTTATAAAAGAAATGTACTTTTCCAGATGACATATGGTCCTATTTCCAGAAGCTATCCATAACCTCCAAATTCAGACCACGATCCATAAAAAAATCCAAATAATGTCAGTGTGTGTAACTCAGAATGTGGAGGTGAAACCAAAAGAGGTAGTACTGATGTCCTGAGCCACCTGCACTGCTTCCCTTTCCTGGCAGGGGCATCACGCCACTTGTGTCATAATGATGGCAGCATGCTAAGTGTGGTGCATCAGTGGTCACTCCAGCCTGCTAAATGTGCCACGCTATACTCCAGCCATGCCAGCCAGGACTCTCCCTCTTCGTGCCTCTCCGTTGGCAAAAGGCCCAACTGTAAATCTGATTAGAGCCATGCTAATGGCAGAAGGCAGCCCTCCTAACCAGACTGCTAGCCAGGCCAAGAAGCCTGAAGCAGTGGAGGTGACATCCTGAGCTCACTTCAAATGAATTATTGAACAGGTCCCAGAACAGAGCCTTAGGGGACTGATTTGGATTTGTGTTCTTGTTAAGCCACTGAAACAGATGTGAGAATCTGTTTTCTGTCACAATTGGAGTATTGCGAGTTTGAGAATGAGGAATAGAAGTGTTGATGTAGAAGTATTGGCAGTATTACACAATTTGTATTGCCTGGCTAATTTGATTTATTAAAGATAATTATGGAAGAGTTTCACCGGCTTTCAAATGCCCCCGGTTCACACCTAATAACTGTAATTTGTTATTCACTATTTTGTTTATTTGCTGTGGTTTAATCTTGTGGTTTTCTGTACTTTTGTGGTGTAACTGCAAAACACAGTGGCGTATGTCTCTCAAGGGTCTGTGCCCTTAAGCTGTAACCTGTCATTGTGGTCGCGCGCTGTTTTGTTTTTGCTAAAGGGCCGAACTTGGCTGCCAAGCTGGAGTGAATTCAGTGTTGCATGCCATGGTGTCCCCATTTTAATATCAGTGCTGATTTCCCTTCTCGGTGAGTTTCAGTATTCTCTAATTGGTTTTACAAATGTACCTTACAATTTTGGGCGAGGAGTCTGCCAGGTGTCAGGATGTGTCTCTTTGTAGACAAACTACATTTTTCATGGCATATTTTACTGGAAACTGTACTTGTTTAGTGCTTGTTTTTCTGTGTGGGTGGGTGTGTGTGTCACTGTGTTTGACAAACTGCATGTTTCAGTTAAAGAAGAGGCTTTTGCATATCTCTCTCTCTCTCTCTCTCTCTCTCTCTCTCTCTCTCTCTCTCTCTCTCGCTCTCTCTCTCTCTCTCTCTCTCGCCATCCCTCCTTCTATAAATGAACATCTGGAGTCATTGCCTACATTGTCACCTAACTTGGAACAAATTTAGTGTATTTCTAACTTTTTTCAAATTATTCAGCAATGTTAGACATAGTGCTCCAGATCCTGCAGGAATGAGAATGTGCCCTTTAAACAGCCTCTCTTCATCCCATTCATGAACAAAACACTGAAGATTAGAGTCAGTTTTCAACCAATATTATCACATGAAATACTTGTCACACCTGAATTTTGATGAATTTTCTGTGTATTATTTCATGCCTCCGCAGCTAGTTTGTAGTCTCATTTATTAGTAACAGTTTTTTATATGTTTACGTATTACAAAGGCGCATTCCAAATTACAATTTATTAATTAGTTTAGTCTTTTCTTTTACGAGCCAGGTCATATCAAACTTTTTGTTGGTTCTAACATTTAGACCTTTATACTCTTTATTGTGCATATTTCACTACAGTTCCAGATGTTAAGGAACTGTTAAGCATCCCATCAAAGGTTTTTACATAGTCCACCTCAGAGGATAGACACACATTCACAGACTCCCTTGCAGTTCAGAATGCTTCGGTTTTATTTGTCTTTGAAGCACACAGTGAAACATGAGCAGACATACTGTGTACCACTCACATAGCCAAGCAAAGCGCACATTTTTTGTACATGCATTATACATGTTGGTACACCCACCCATCCACGGTATCTGACCATCTACCAGGCAGACCTTTACACTAACACCTCAAGCTGGGCGGTGTGACCACACATGTAAGGACTCTTTCATATCTCTTAAGAGATACTCCAAAATAGATAACATCTTGGCAGCAGCTGCCCAAACAATGCAAAACATGCAGATGGAGCTTTGCAGGAGGACTTTTATATTTTATTCAGCAAATACGAACGGTATCTACAAGCTGTGGTGACATGACAGTCACCACAGTTGCAGCAAAAGCTGTCAAGAGTCAACAATGTTTGTATGTCAATGGAAAATTGTTTTTGTACTTCCAAGCTCCTGGAACTGTTGGGTTGCCTCCATCTTTTTGCCACACCCACAGCTTGGTGGTTTCATTACAACCAATCTGTATGTCATCTGTGCCAAAATCACCCACTTGCAATTAAAAGATGAAGATCGTCCACATAAAGTTATGTCTCTCAAATCCTTGTTTTTGGACTAAGTTTTGAAATTTGCTCTGCCAGTTCTTTCCCCTCTGCTGGCACAGTGTTAAAACAAAGTGAGCAGAAGGGACTGGCTGAGTAAGAACACCAAAATTCAATAATGTCCCCTGTTGATCATTTCAATGTAGGTTGGGAAAATTTAAATTTAATATGTGGATTTTGTAAAATTATAGAACACTTTTATTTTATACATTTGTTGTTCATGTGTCGCGTTTAAAACAGGTCTGAGTTTATCCAACATACAATGAATGCATGAATAACCTTTTCAAAATTATATTTATTAGTGCTGCTGACCACAGTTATGATAACACACCATGTGTTTTTATGCTGTATAGTTTCAGGCCGTGTTTACTGACTTTTCCAGCATTTACATGACAATCACATAAACAAGTTTGGTAACCACAGTTATGCCTGGCCTCCCACTGAAGTGAATTTCAAAGCATCTGTTCAAGTTAAGTTCAGCCAAAACAGTGGAGGCATGGAGTTTACATTCTCAACACTGTGAGCCAAACCACCGTTATTCAAAACCCAACCACAATACACAGTTGGGTTATGAACACTGGAACATACACATGGTCTTTTTTGCCGAAAGCTTGTTAGAAGTCGAGCATTTCCTCTTTTTCTTTTCTTTGAACTAGTGGTTGACAAGTATACCTAAATACCTTCCAACCACAACATTCATGCCTATTACTCCAACACAGATGAAGTTTAATCTAAGGAGGAAACATTTCCTTACATCACGAAAACGCGAGATGCAAGAAGACACTAGAAAAATGCTGCAGACAAATAAGTTCCTGCATTGTCCCCCTACAGTTCAAATTAATGCGTCTGTTGCCATCACATTACCAGTAACTTTCAATGCATTATATGAGCGCAAACTACAATAATCCCACTGCAGGAAGGGCTACTCAAACAAGAAAACTATACTGTTCCTGTACGCTGATTGTGATACAATAATACAAACACCCGGAGAGGCCTTGCTATTGGCCCCTGTGTAATTATCTAGCATCGCAACTGATTTGAAAAGCAAATTTAGTCAATCAGGTGTAACTGCACTGTAGATCAGAACGTATTTGGAGTGTGAGGCATTTACAGTTGTGGTTTTGTTACGCCACGGCCAGTTTGAAGTTGTGTGCTTTAAACTAAAAAGCTACATTCAGCCAGGTTTGGCTTGTAAACTTCAAAACATGTCATTTTGTAACTTGTTGCCGCGATAACGCCAAAGGCCTTATCCTCTTGCTAATGGAGCTGCTATGTCATAGAAGTCTATAAACCTCGAACCATGTAGTTAACTTAAGAAGCTCTCTTGTCAAATGCTTCCTGGGTTAACTATATGGTGTTTAGATGTCAGTAAACCAGGATTTTATAAGTGTGTTTACTGAGCTATGGATCATATAGAAAGAATATTCTTTATTATATTAATGTAAATAAATGCAGCACCAGCTGCATTATTGAAGGCTGTGGTGGTAAAGAGGGGAATTAAATATAGCAAAAAGCAAAGTTCTGATTGTAACCAGTCACTTTAATTGCAGTTGAGATGGTTTAGGTAGTTATTAGTAAAATGCCTACTTCCAATTTGCTTTGGAGTTGTTTTGGGCATAATCCTTGGACCCTGGGTTGAACCTGAGACAAACTGGAGGCATTACATCACCTGGCTGGCCCCAGAAGTGCTTTGAAATCTGAGAAAGTATTTTTTTTATCAGGCGTAATTTGATTACACATTCACTGTTTATATTGTAAAAGGAAGCTTGATGTCACAACCACTTAAAAAAACCACACTATTAACAAGTAAGCAGAATTCTGTCTGAAATAGCATGCCAAGTCAATTTTATTTATATAGCCCAATAACACAAATCACAAATTTATCTCTAGGCACTTTACAATCTACACAACATCCAACATCCTCTATTCTTAGGTTCTTGATTTAAATCATTATTTTAGAAAAGGAAACGGTTTTAACTGTTACGTTACATGTTTTCAAAAACGTTTCCTCAGTAGAGCTAGTAAAACTAAATATTCTTAAGGAGTGCCAAAGACCTTCAGGTCTCTTATAACTCATCTATCTTTTCCTGGGAAAGTGGACATTTTTATTCAAGTCTATGTTAAAATGTCTTCTGATTACTTAATTATTTTTGAAACATCAGTTCATTGTCCCAGCTCTCAGCTGGTATGTCGCCAAAGCTGAAGCTATGTCTTCAGTGAGTGATCATTAAATAATCTAATACATCATAAATATATGCTTGACATCTTGCTCTGACACTGTGGAAAATGCCTCTGGCTGAATTCCAGCTGTTGTGGTTCAAGGCTTTGCAGTATGTCTGATGACAGATGCATATTGAGCTTACAGGCGGAAAAAGAAAGAATGGGTGAATGGTTACTCATAACTACGACGGTTAGAAGCACGCATGTTGTTGTAAAGGCAGGTTTGTACGTGAACCTCTTTTGGTTGGTTGATTTAGTAAACGCCTGTCTGTTTACTAATGGCTCACCTGTTGAAAGGATGACAAGGAACTCTTGTTAAACTGTCCAAAGCCTTGAAATAAAATAGAGTTACGACCACAGCTGAAGAGATGGAAGCATTTCTCAATCATAGCTAAAAAGAAACAACCTCTTCTGTTCAGCATCTATCCGATTCTCTCGTAAAGTAAATGAATTGTTGCAAATTGATTGTAACAAGCAAATATATGTACTGAAATCATGCTATATACTGTTCATTCGCTGTTTATTTAGCCAATATCTTGCCACTGCTGTGAGCGGGGGAGAAAGAGAACTCTCTGACAGCTTCTCTCCACTCCCAGCAGCAGGATCAGCCTCTTGGAGAGCGTCGCAGAGCTCAGTCCTGAAGATTATGCTACTATAATGCATAAAGTTGGCGGTTTGCGTGTCAGGTTCTCATAACGGGTCCGGTGGGTGCAGGTAGGCTATTAAAAAAATAAACCTGACCAGTGCGTCACTACATTACACTCAGCTCCGCCGGTTGCAAAATGTGAATAAATATATTATTCAGTGCCTTTTTATTCGGTGTATTGTCGATAAAAATAGACCAATGAATAAACACTTAAGTTCAAGTCGCGGTCACGCCAGACACAACCGAGATTTAGCCACGCAGACAGCTGGCTGCACAGATTAAAATGAGAGTGCATCTGTAAACATGCAAGTAAAAAAACACCTCTGATACCCTCGGGTCTAGACACACACGAGCCAGACAGGAATGATTGAAACGTCTTTCTACCGTGTTGCAATATACGGTCAAGAATTTACTGGATACATGGAGATCACGACTTAAAAAGGAAGTGTCACAGGGCCGTAAAGTGGCCCCCTTATGGCCTATGCTTGGGTGTGTGCAGTGTTTATAAATAACAAAGAAATGTAGTCACATATCATCACTTCCCTCCATCGCCTGTCAGGACTGTCCTTGCATGGCTTTGTGTTTTGTGCATTCTGTGCTTTTCCGTGGCCTTTAATAATAGTCTTATTATTCCATCTGCATGCACCACAGTTAAAGGTCTCACTCAAATGCATTCCCTCCTGTTTAGTTCCTAACGTAGAAAAAAAACTTTAGCAGCTTCTATTTGAGGGAGTAATTTTTCACTGTAAATGAGAAGGTGACCACTTTCCATACAGGAACACGGTGAGAACTGATCACTGGATGGAGGTGTCTCACTACCTGTGTGTGTCTGCATTTCCTCTTCAGTTTCCATCCTTATTTCACATCGTTTGCATTCCACAAATAACTAAAACAAGCCTACAGACCAATTAAAGCATGAGTGGATTTGACTTTCAATGTCTCAGTATGATCAGAAAGATTTACAGTGCAAATATAACAGTTACCGGTTCTATTATCCTTCAGTCCGACCACATTTATCAGTACACTCAACTCAAATCCACCTGCTGATATCAGTAGCACTCTGCCAGGCACGCTCTCTTTACTCTCTTTATGTTGTGCGAATTCTGCATTACATTATATATAATTTATTCTGTGTTCCTCTTAAAACGAGTTCATATCTCTTGTTCAGTTGCGTTTCAAAAGCATCGTTCAATTTCATTTGGCATGATTTGGATGTCACAGTTTTAGTGTAGGATAAATTCTCAGCACCTTCCTTGTTGGCATTTATGTGTATCTGCTGTGCATGTTGTTCTTACTTGAAGTTCAAGACTGTAGGTGTTTGTGTATTTGATCTCTCATGGTGAGCCAACTGTTAGCTTTGTGTCTGAACGGTATGATTAAGATACCTCTGGTAGTGACGGAATACATACTGTATGAGGGGTGGTAAGCTCCCCCCACCTCTCGCCACCACCCCTCCACCACCCCTCCAGCCCCCATGTCAGCTGCTTCCCTCCTACTCTAAGCTATAGCTGTCACAGGAGGCGGGACCACAGGGAACCCGCCGATGGTATTTATAGCAAGCCAGCGCTCTAAGTGATAGATGTCACCTTCACGCCACTGCCTCTGGAGCACTGCACCAACCACCCTGCCCCACTAACAAGCTGCAAAGTGCTGTGGATGCATGGGGGAGGGAGGAGACGAAGCGTGGGGAGGTGGCATGCTCCTGGCTTATGTGTAGCGGAAGCAAGAGAGCTGAATCAAACAACCAAACTACTGAGTTTATCAAATGTTTAAAATTCTTCCCACCTGTCACACTTGCTAATCAGAACAGTCTTTTGGATTGTCTCATGCTGAGAAGTTTGTTTTTAAGATGAAGCAGTTTGTGTTTGTGGCAGTTTTGAGTGTTGTGTTTCCCCCATGAAGCAGTAGTTGTTTGATGGATGAGAGGGAGGGTGATGAAGGCGAGCTTGACAACAGGGTGTGACTTAACTCATTCATCTCTTGGCTGGGCTCCTGTCTGTGCAACTTTATTGGTCTCATGCACAATTGTGATGCACAATTTACCCTTTAAACCACCCACTGTGTGCGCAACACAACACATAAACATAAACATGACTAACATAAACATAAGCATGACTAACATAGAAACAAAGCAATGTGACATATGAACAGTGATCAAAACACAAGCACATGCAGATACCACCCACACATTCATATACAAACATTTACTTGCCACAAAGCACTGGCTTTGTTCCACCAGTGCAAATTACAAACCCCATAACTCGTACTGTCACTGTCACAAGGCGTCTTCCTCTGACATTTTCCATCATCCCCTTTGACAGAGATATTTTTGGACCAAATTGTCATACTTGGAAGGCGTCTGCGATACAAAATATAATTCAGGTCTCCCTGACAATAGGAACGAGCTAACAGGAAGCTAAGGCTTGAGAAAAAGAGCTTTTGGTTGAGGACTCAACTTGGCATTGTTCAAATCCCCAAACCAAAGTTGACCATGTGTCCAACTTCATCACTGACCTCACAAGTTATGTTAAAGTGTGCATCCGTCCAGCTTTTTGTTGAACAATCGCGTTCAACAACAAGCATGTAATTACCCAGGTTAATATTCTATTGAGCGTGTAATTAATTTGTTTGTTTTAAAATGATACATCTCTATATATGTTTGCCACGTAACATTTCGCAAAGGAAAAACAATCATACCTGTCAATTTTCTTTTTCAATAACTAACTTTAAAGAGTAACTTATTCCAGGCTGGAAGGCTGTGTTGCATTTGCAGGCAAGGAATATTCTCGGCTAGCATCTTATTTACATGTACAATTGTCAATGTCTGCACAAAAATAAATTGCATTCAGTGTTGTGTCTAGAGTTGGGTATTACATGAGGCAGCTTCATGTGTGTGTGTGTGTGTGTGTGTGTGTGTGTGGTGAGAGGTTGGGGGGGCACAGAAAGCGTGCATGCCCTTCCATGACAGTGACAAAATGGTCAGTGAGTTGCTGAAATTCATCCCTGTCAGGGCGAATGTGTTGACATCGCTTTAATTCAGCTTGCCATATGACACTGTGGTTCTCCTCTCTGAGAGAGCAGGGTGGACATGGATATAGGCTGCCAAGCTTTCATATAGCATGTTGAAATACTGTTTACATGCCAAGTGAGAGAAGATGGGGGGGGGGGATAGAGCTGTAGAAGCACTACACTCTACTAACTTTAATCTATGTTACTGTAAATCCAAACACTCATATTTTACTCATATAATATACAAGGCGTTACATGCCTTTTTAATCCGGAAAATAAACAGTAATGCTTCACAGTAATGCCCTTATATGTGCAACACCCATCTCCATTACATGTCATTAATCCTGAGATTAAGTCAATTCTGAAGTAATTTGAGGACCAATTACTCACCACACTTAATGCTGTGCTATTTTGAGATGTAAATCAATGTCCCTTCCACATGATGTATTGGGTTATGGTGCAGCTAGATCTCATGGTGGTTTATTTATCGGTATTTCAGCATCATCTGGTCTTAATCAATAACAATATTTGTCAAGAACCATGCCAGCATTGAAATGTGCCTACATCGCTGTCTAGTTACCAGTTGTGAGAGTAAAACTAAAAGTGCATCTGAGTGACTCACAGCATTTGTACTGTGCCATGAAACATGTCTGTATAACTGTCCGATAAGATGTGGGTGTATTTGTCTGTGTGCAGTCTCCTCTTACCAGTTCCTAAAATGATCAGCTGACATATACTGTCAGGAAGTGTCAGGAAACGTGTGTGTGTGTGTGTGCGCTTGCTATAGAACGCGAGTGTGAACATGGGCGTGCGTGTGTGAGGCTTGTAAATGTGTGCGCATGAGTCAGAGAGAGAGAGGCTGGTCTGGAGTCAGATACAGTGGACACACTATCTCCCTGCTGACAAGTGTCATCAGCTCCAGCTGCTTGGGGGTCTCTGCTGTCGTGCGGGTGAGAGGGGGCAGACTGGAGTGCTAGTGCCGCTGGAGGGAGATTGGGAGCAGGGAATGGGGGGTTGGGAGGTTGGCAGTCAAACGGTTGGGGGAGGTGACAACACGGCCATGCTGAATGTAACCAGCAGGCCCCCATTGGCAATCCAAGTTTCACCCCAAGCACCCAAGCGTCCACCTGTCGTTTCCTCTTAAACCCCCCCTCAACCCCTTCTTATACCCCTTCAGAGAACAGCAGGGGGAGGGCGACTAGAAGCGGACTACAGCAGCCTTAGTTAAAGGCCACTGGTGCAAACCTAAAATGAGGCACGACATAACTGTGGCGTGTTTGCTTGGATTAGATTTGCATTGTCAGATGTTTTGAAGCAGTCCAATGCAAAGCATTTCCACGTTTATATATAGGCAGCATGCAGGCTCCACCACAAGTCCCGGAGAGATGCAATTTTGTTTCATCCGCGTTTATAGCGGACCTATAAAGGTGCCACACTGTATACCTTGGGGATGGCAGCCTGACCCTGTTTAACAATGTTGACGAAGCAGGATGCAGTGTGGTGATCCAGTGCTGCGTGGTCTCCTCGGGTGGTGTTTGTGGTGCTTAATAATCTAATTTTCACAACTCTGATTAAATCAGCAGTCAGGTTAGTACATGTTCTGGACAGCTGCCATGCTTTCTCCTGTTAATTAATGGATGGTTAGTTGTGATTTCACTATAAATAATACTGACGCGCTCTATGTTGCCTTCACTGAATCACTATGCAGGTTGACAACAAACCTTGTCTGAACACACAACCTTTACTTTGACAAAAACAAGGGTCGATGGAGTGCCAGTTAAACCTAGTTTCACTTCACACACCTTTCATCTGGCCCCCCCATAAATCTGCTTGTGTCCATCAACAATGAAATGCAGCTGGCACACACATATCACACACACACACACACCATGCACACCCACACAAGGAGTCGGGTTTGCTCGAAGTGTGAAAATAAGATCTGCCAGCTTCAATAAATGCCTCAGAGTAGTGCGATCAGTCAGAGGCTTTCCAGCTATGTGTGGCCTTCTCTGGCTAAATCGTCTCATTAGCAACAGGGGACCTCGTATTTGCAGCACAGTTTAACACCATTTAGATTTACACTTAGAAGGCCCGGCCAGATAGGGGTCCCCTGTCACTCATAGGGTATTGAGGGTAGTCCAAGACAATTTGCATTGACGTAAAAAATAATGTTGTGTGTATGTTTGTGTGTGTGTGTGTGTGTGTGGTACCAAGTATAAGTTAAGTCTCCTGCGCCAACAATGTGTCGGAAGCATAATAAGTAATGAACCCAGACACATGATCTCAGGCCACCGTGGTGTCACTCTAGATGTCCATCCTGGAGTGTTGAGGCATTCTGGGAAAATCTCCAGGACCTCCAGCTCTGTCAGACACTTTATAAAAAGGTCCATCATAAATCTATCTCTCCTACATCTCGTATTGGATTGGATCTGAACTATAGAAAGTATTGAGTGTTGGGTTCTCTCTTTAGGCTACAATAACGGTAATTTCAAATAACGGTACAATCAAATTGATCTTTCTTGTGCCAGTTCGAAAAAATCTTTACTGTGGTCAATTTGCTTAAAACAAAGCATGTTTATTTCTAAACAATGATAAAGAATGGCAGTCAGAAAGCCGTTATGCATTTTTTTACAAAGATGTGACTGAAAGGTTGTAACTATTTATTTTGCAGTTTGAGATGGCAGCAGGTTTTATAAGGAAATGGTGTGGTTTTAAATGATTATATGCATTCACAGTTAAGTATTTTATCTTTAGACATCCATTGCAGCTTGAAGCCTTTTTTGTTTTATTGCAAAACTTACTTCATATTCTATCTTTTGTCTATTTCCAAGACAAATCGCTTCTTGTCTTGTTTATAAGGCCAACATTATTGAATCTTGAGGCGCTTGAAAAACAGAGGCTCAGCATAAAGTGGCATAATATATACAATATTATGCACAGGCTAACAGAGACATATGGCTTTGGATTCAAGAGCTAGAAATTTCCAGGCTAACACCAGCAGTTATCTCCAATGAGGACTCTGTGATGAGCACAGGCACGCAGCACTGGCCAGGTGGCTCTTTGGAAGATAGTGCCAAAAGATGAAACCACCTCAGTGTCAGCATTTTAATTTGATCTGCCATGTGCACATATGTCTTTAAAGTCTACGGGGAGTCGCTTAGCCATTGATGTGCTTCGCCAACGGTCTGCAGTCGTACAGGTTAGCACTGCAGGCTAATCTATAGTGAGTCGCTCCCAAAAGCCTGCGCCAAGTTGGTGGCAGGATGAGTGATCTCCTCTCCTCTGATCCCCGGCCCTCGGATGCCCACTGTGTGCCAACTATTCAGCTCCTTTGTAATAGGTGCCAACATGCCCAGACGGGTAGAGGAGGAGCAAAGAGACCCAAACAGGATTTGAGCAGCAGTAGTCCTCTAGCGCTAGATATTAGGCTCTGGGCACAGCCATTCCAGGACTGGCAAAATGCTATTGGGGCAGCAGCCATCCTGCATCCTAGTTTACATAGAATTGGGGAAGAAGAGAGGGCAGCTCCATGAATCAATGTGATGTGTCATGGTCTCATTGATCGCACATGTCGTTGCTGGTGTGTATTTTTTTCGCAGTTTCAGAGAAAGACCACACAATTGAAATTATTTGACGTATTTTACCGGAAAGAAATAATGAACATTTGAAGAGGCAGAACTGTTCTCTGTTTTTGTTAACATTGGGGTGGTCAGTTATGTTTGGTTAGGTCAGAGCTATGAAATATTAAATCATCCATCTTTGCTCACTACAGCTCAGCCTTTCTCCCTCAGATGTGCATAAACTACAGGTTTCTAAATTACAAAAATTTGAAGTTACCGGTTATCTCATTGTTATCAGCCATGAGAAGCAGGTCATTATCGTTTATGGGTAACCATGGCGCCATACCATGGCGCCATCTTGAATATGTACTTGCAAATATGATTAGAGAACCATTATAGAGAGATAACAGACCATCAAGACATGATAATGCTTACGTGGTCTGCATTTAACAACCGCCTTCAAGGTTTCTGATTTTTTTTCTTTAAACATGTCTTTCAGAGCTGGAGTTTTTGAATGTTAACAAAATAATCACGGCTTAAAAATCAGGTCTGGTTTATGAAGTTGCCATTATATACACATAAAGGACTGACTGGTTATCATTAGCATGTTGATGAACTTACATTTTTTGACATACTGTTAGGTGCTATGTGATACTCACTGGTAGTGATATTATAAATGCATCTAATGTGTTTTGTTGCTGTCATGTGGCCATCAGCTGGCCAGAGGACTTCTGATTCAAATTAATTCATGTCCATATATCTAAAAACAACTAAAATATCCTACACTTATTGACACTAAATAATTAATTAAAAGAGGACTATATATACATAATTGCACTTTCTAAGTATCATAAACATTGAAAGCAACATCTGATGGTGAAAGACCACCTAAAGGAAAAACTCTATTCTCTTTCCTCTGAAAACTTTTCAATAAAAAAATAAAATCTCTGCTCAGCAATAAACCTAACTACATTTTTTCGAGTGAATCATACCCGTGAAACACAGCACCTCATGTATCCATTCAGTGTCAGAACAATTCCACCATTAGAGCTTTGTGAAGAGCTCTTGAGACCGCTACACTGGCGATGGAGTTCTTGCTCCTCCTTTCTCCTCCACTTCACAGCCTGCCCACATTAACTCTCCAGCCCATTCAGCTGTGATTAGAAAAGCCTCTCAGCTTCCAGAGTTTGCAATCATTTGACCATAATGAATTCCAATCACTCCCTCCTCCTACCCTCTGCTCCCACTTGTACTCGACAAGTTATAAGGAGGAGAGTGCAGAATGGAGAGCGCAAAGCAGTCATAGAGAGAGAAGTGTTCAGCGAATCATACACAGAGAATTATGGCTGAAAAATAGCTAGGTCTGAAAGTAAAGGATAAATTACAGCAATCGCAGTCACAAAAATATACTGTGTATATCAAAGGATAGCTATGTGTTCTATATGTAACATGAGAAACAACAATATAGGTAAGAAGATGACGCAGTATTCAACACAATACTTAAACCTTGTGTCTGGTGATAAAAGTGTTGGCTGAGTGAAGCAAGAAAAAGTAGACAAAGTATTCTCCATGTGTACATGATCATAGTGCATGTAGAGGAACTTTAATTTTGTGTTGATTTTGGTCTTCCCTGTAGACAAAATCTGTCCAGACTCCCTTGAGCAAACCTCTTATTTTACTTTATTTTACTACCTTTCTGATAGTCTGGTTCTGGTTCTCCCGTGTCTCTCTTCCCTCCATCAATAGGGCCTGGGCCACCATTTTATTTTGGAATATTGCATAAAATATGCTGTTTGACAAACAAATGTTTATGATACTTGTTATGTTTAGCAAGATAATCTTCACAAAGGAACACCACTTTTATTATTTTTAAATCGTAAATGCTATCTAACGCTGCAATAACTATAAACAAACTACACAAATTGTGAAAAGCTTGTGTGAACAACAGACCTTATTTCAGGCATCTCACCAAAAACCCATTCAAAAAGCCCATCGACTCCGAGGCGAGGGCCCCGGAAGTGAAAACGTTTTTGGACTCATTCCAACAGCATTCTATACAATTGCTCTTTTTTTGTCAATCATAGATTATTTATAAAGCTGAACACACTCGCGTGCAAATTATTTTTTTCTTTCTTTGAATGAAATTGATTTCCTTTTCTGCTATTTCTGACTGATTGGGGCGCTTTATTGTCTAGATTACTCTAATGCTATTTGATTAACAGGTTATTATAATCAGCAGATGCGTTTGTCTGTAAATTATTCATTAAAAAACACATTTATTAATGCAAAATTTTTATAATGATCCAATATTAATGCTGGACTTGTTTCATTTTAAGAATGTTTTATCATATGCGCTTAGCCTATACAATTCTCAAAAAACAACAACGTGTGAATGTGCTCCAGTCCCCTAGTTCTCTACGGCTCTTTCATCACTGTGACACAGTGATGATGCTGACAGTGCTGTGGTGATGACCTTTCCCCATTGCCATGCCAACATTTTCAGGTCCCTCTGGCCAGCAGTGTCCCTGTCACCTATAATCAGCACCACAGTCTGGCCACCAAGCTTGTCCTCTGTGTAGGGCCAATCAAAACACAAAGACAAAGTCCAGGGAGTTGTGGAGTTTGTCTATGAATATAAGCAGGCAGACCGTGGATTCACTTTCATCCATTGGATTAACATTCTATGAAGATTAGGCATGTAATGAAATTCAAATTATTAAATCATTACATATGCACATGGTATGCCCCCCCCCCCCTCCTTCCCCCCCTCCCTCCCTTATTTCTTGTTCAAGCAAGATAAGCTGCTCAACTGACACTGGACCAAACAAAAGATATTTCTTGTTCTTAAAAGCGAGTATATATAGGAAATGTCTTCAGCCTTGAAATAAACGAGAGTCCATTTATAAAGGACAGAAACGAACGATCTTATGTCATGTGAAAAATAGGAGTTACGATTACTATGTTTAAAGGTACAATAACAAACATCTATTTGTACAATTGTACGACTTAATGGCATACCTAAATGAAACTGAGCCATCATTGATGATATTGGGTGCACCTGCGGCTATGACATAGAGAGATATCTGCTCTGGGAAAGATCCATTGTTTTCTAGTGCTACTGTATCTCAGTGCTGACATGGCCATGAGTCATTTGTTCTGATAATAATCAGACGGAGTAGAAGCACATTATGTGTGTGTGTGTGTGTGTGTGTGTGTGTGTGTGTGTGTGTGTGTGTGTGTGTGTGTGTGTGTGCACTATGCCGCACTCGATATAGTCCATGCGATGAGAAAATGGGATTAATACTATAGAGAGCTTTGTGACATGGCTGTAACTGACAAGGGTCTGAGCTGCTTGTGTGACAACTGATGACTTCTAATGCACATCTAACACACACGTACAGAGAGACACCAGACCAGGTTTTCTCTGGCGGAAGATTATATGGAGGTATTGAGCCATGTATATGACTGCCTGATCTCTCATGAGAGGATGATGCACATCAAAGTAAGTGTGTGTGTGTGTGTGTGTGTGTGTGTGTGTGTGTGTGTGTGTGATGTCTGACTGAGGCTGACAGTCCAACCCACATCTTCAGGGTGTGGTTTGTTGGTGACGACTGCTGACATGTAAACACACAGCCACACATGAAACACATTGGTTTGCTCAAGCAGGAATGCAGTACATACATCTGCACAGACAGATCGGAAATTATCATATATTAATTAATTATTATATATATTAATATATGAATAGTGGGGATAGAATCGTCAATGTTTGCATGTGAAGATACATGACCCATTTGTGTCATTGATTTGCACCTATGATTTATAAGCAAGCTTATAAATGAACATTTGTGTGTCACTGCTTTGGACGCTAGTTGAATATTACCGTTATACTACGAGGCACAGCTTCTCTTCAGGCTTCATCTTAGTTTTTTTTTTTCTATGAGCAGCTGAAAAACGTACTGTTCTAGTTTAGTGTTCATCAGATCTCATTACTTTCAATGCTCCATTGGGTTCAGCAAGTAGTCTGCTGCAGAAGGAGTTTTTTGTTTTCAGTTTAGTTATGCTAAAGTCATCTATTTCGTGATGCTGGGCAGAGACACAAGCGCAAACTCTGGTTGCAAGTGTACGTGGGTGTGTTTGACTGATAATTTGTAATTTTCGTGACTAGAGGCTCACACACAATTTTGGCAACCCGAATGGAAGAGAGGCTGAATGAATAAATTACATTGCATTAGTAGGAGGGAGTGTGTACTGTCAGCTGGTGGAATTGGGGTGAGCTTCAGTAATCAGCCCCATCAAAGCAGCAGGCAGTTTAGTGGGCCAAGAGGAGAAAACGATTAATTTCTGCTCTTTGGGAAACACTGAAATGCATGTCTATACAAATATTCATGCACAAATGTATTTTAGAAGAATGAATTATCTGTTTTTACCTTTCACAATAAAAGCTCAACTTAAATTCACTCAGCATTTTGCCAAGAAGCATCTCAACAAAACCGCTTTCAAAAGCGTTGGGTGACAAAAAACTCTCACTCTATGGTCGCCTTCCCTCTCAGGCCTGCTGGTCTTGTTTGTCCAAGTGATGAGGAAAACGTTCATGTATCGTAACGCATGGGCTCTATGACAGTTTGCATACATTCATTGCAGCAGAATGATGTGGTTTCTATAGGCATCGGAGCTTAGTTTGAGCAAATATGGCACCACCAGTCTGGGTTTTAGCAGCTCAGGCTCCTGTGTTGGAATGTGTCTTTATTCCTTTTGAGTAGCATCACACAGAGATGGTACAGTAGCTCTACAGTGAGGTAACTGATGAAGTAGATAGATGACATAATAGTAAAATATAGCTAAATATGCCCAGCATGAAAATGATTGGAATTATACTTTAAAGGTACAATATATGGCTGTGTAAAGCAATCTACATGAAGTATTGTAACGCTCACAGCATATGGGAAAAGCCAAGCAGTCTGGGGACAAATGCAAGCGGGAGATAAGTAAATGTTCAGTCCAGTGATCTATTACTTTTGCTTTTACGATGCATATACATCACATCTTTTGTGTATAAACATTCTGTAATTGGGAAGATTGTCTGATAATGGATGAGTAGCGGAGACGGAGCTTGCTTGGGTACTTGAGAGATTTCTATTTTGTGAGTGTGTTTATCTTGTGTCGTGTGTGTGTGTGTGTGTGTCTGAGTGAGTCATTGGTTGCTTGGCAGCAGTGGTGCTAGGTTCATTACCCTCCTAACGACAGGCTGATGGAGGTGCCTTAAGAGGCTCTCCTTTCTCTCGCTCTCCTTCTGTTTCTCTTTCCCTGCTTTCATCTTCAAGACTCACCTCCTGCTGATTGCCATCTCTCAGTGACTTCGCAATACCAATATTGATAGAGGAAGAGGAACGAGACACTGCTGGCCATCTATACTTCATTCAATCTCACCTTATTTTTCATTCCTGTGAAGCCACATGTTTTGTGTCAAACCTGAAACCAGTCTTCTCTAAAACAGTGTGCAAATGCATTTAAATAAATCAGTGCAAACAAAGCCATGCACATGCATATCCACATTTAGTATATGCACACACTATATATTCATGCACACATGCACAAAGTGCTCCAATATCCATGTCAAAATCCAATTTAAACCAAGAGCCCTGTCTGTTTTTGTGTCTTCTGTCATTTACATTAAAAAGAAGTGGTACAGGAACAAAAAGGCCTGGCAAGGCACCCTGCTCTGCTACCCACAGATAACATTCACTTATTAATTTGTTCCCATCATAACACAGCCAGATTGTACATTTAAAGCCCATGTCAGTCGATGTCACATGCTTCTATTCATTTCTCAGAGAAATGAGGGGGCTGAAATGCCCACCGCTTGGAGAATTCACCAGAGAATTTAACCGTGATGGTCACAGAGAAAAGCAAGATGAGAAAGAAAACACACATTTGCTTAAGTATGCACTCAGAGCATTTTATTTCTAATGAACCATCTGGCCTGTGTTCCTCAGACTGCATCCAGAATGGGATGGAGACAGCGAAGAGAAGGCCGTTGTCCTGTGCTATTTCATGCCTTTAGAGGTTTTCTTCAGCTCTATGGGATCTTTTATTTAACTTGTTGCATAAAGCAACTGCGTATCTTGAAAAGAAGTGAATAAGAAATGAAAAGACATAAATAAAATGTGCTATTACTAAAAACAGGCAAACATTACACAAGTATGTTCATGTGCTAGTTATTAGGTTGTGAATTAGGTCAAATCACAGCGGATCACAATGTGTGTGCAAAAGATGGACCAAACAGAGCTCGAGTCCAACTTTTCAAACAGGACACCAGATGAAAAGTAGGTTTGTTTCATAGGGCAAAATGACATGTTTAATGTCAGCTACATGACCTGCATAAAGTGCTAGGGCTTACCTTTGTTGTCATGGCACCTGCCACTGCAGTGATTGGAGGCGTACATGAACAAAAACTCTTCAGAAATCCCCTTAGCTGAAGAGTGGTGTGCCTAAGGAATGGAAATATATATAAAAACATAAATATTTATAAACACCTTTTTTGAACATTTTGGCAAATGAGTGTCAACAGAACCAGATAAAACGTGTGTACGACTGTTGTGTCTAAGTGTAAGCGGTTGTATGCCTGTGGGACTTGTGTGCTCTTTGGAAATAACCCAAACACCCCCTCCCCCGAGGTCATAATATTTCTGGAGCTGCTTGTAATGATGTTTCGTCGGAGGCCTTCTGGCTCTGCTCCATTTGTTTCAGCACAAACACAATGCATTGTCTTTGTAACCGTTCACTCGCACTCATCTTTGTGATATCCCTTCCTCCCCTCCCTCGCTCTCGCTATCTTTCTCTGCCTTCTCTCGTTCCATTAGTAAGGGATTTTCAAGGCCCTGGCAGCAAAAGCCCATTTTCTCCATTTTCCCCCTGTGGCCTCATCATCAGGATTCAGCCGCACAGCCTTAAGCTAATGTTTTTAATTCAATCCCAGCAATCCATATCTAAGCACCCATTCCTTTCTCTTCCTACTCTTTTCAGATGGGGGAGGGGGAAGTATTTAGAAAGACCATGTGTGTGTGTGCGTGTGTGTGTGTGTGTGTGTGTGTGTGTGTGTGTGTGTGTGTGTGTGTGTGTGTGTGTGTGTGTGTGTGTGAGTGTGAGTGTGAGTGAGAAAGCCTTCTTTAACCTCGGGGCTCACATCTGGCAACCCTTGATAAAAGCAGTCAAGTGTAACGCCTGTGCCCTCCTGAAAAAGAAGATTCAAACCTGCGTGTACAGTACACGCTCACATGCACACACGATTACACATAAAAAATTTAAAATGTTTGGAAGAAGACAAATATGAGAACAGGGATCTTGACCAGTGGTAAAAAAAACAGTGGGCAAAACACTATTTTTGTTTGCTTGCCTTATGTCCCCTTGTGCCGAAGGCGAGCTGTGGCTCTGACTATTTATACAAAACAGAACACAAATGGGTCTGGCCTTTGCTTTACGCCCGCTGAACTAGAGAGCTGTCTGGAGGAGTAGACGATGTGTGAGAAAGGCAACAGGCAGCAGTGTGTATAAACATGGGAATGTGTGTGCGAATGTGTGTGTGCAGTGGGATATAATCATGCTCCAGTGCCTATGGAACTCAATCATGTGTGCAATGGGTTTTTATGAATTAATAAAGCTGACTTCTGAAGCAAAGCAGGGAGAGATGATGGAGGGAGGTAAAGAGGACGCTGGAGAAGCAAAAAGGGACTGGAGGAATAACAAAAGAAAAGAAGCAATAACAAAAAGAAATGATGAAGAAACCACAAACCTAAGAGAAAAGGAGAACAAGAGAGACTGTTGTGTTTTTACTAGCAAATAAATCAACAAGCTATCCCCTCGGCCAGGCAGCTAGTCAGTCAGCCAGACTGAAATCTGGCCTCCACAGCAGCCGGTGCTATGCTGTGCTCTGTGCCACACACACAGTACACACACACACACACACACACACACACACACACACACACACACACACACACACACACACACACACACACACACACACACACACACACACACGCACGCCCTGTCGGTCCAGATGACTATCATTACCCAGGTAAATACATCTGGCCTTAGGAGCCAGGCACTCTCTCATTGCTTCTCTCTCTGGTGATGTGATTTTTCTCCCTAACCTTTTTCACGCTCCACCTCCTGCCCATTACTTTGCTCCCCCACCCCCTATGCAGACACACACTTTGCACAAATGAGAGAGAGACGGAGAGAGGTTGGCCCTGCTGCAGAGATTCACCTGCCTCATCACATGAGCAAATGTTTCAGCACAATCCTATTTGAATTGTGCTGTAGCAAAAGACACTAACAGAGGTCAGTGCTTTTGTCTTTGTCTAGTTCTCAGACATGCATACACACTTAGAACTTACACTTTCCCTCCCTCTGGGCTTCTTTTGCTATGTTCTATCTTCTGTCGTCCATTTCTATCACTTTCAGCTCAGTGCATTTTGTTTTATCTCTCTGTCTCCTCCTCACTATATGCCCCCTCCCTCTCTGTGACAATCTTTCTCTCTCTCTCTCTTCCCCCCAGGGGTCTGCTCCACAGATGAGTCCCCTAGTTACAACATCACTCATTGATTTAAGAACTGCCGCAGGCATTGATCTGAAACAGCCATGCTCCTAGGTGAAAAAAATGTAATTTCTGCTGGCTACGGTGCTAATGACATGATGAAAAGCACCCTGCCACCCCAGCACGTACAGTCCCCTCCATGAATCACTTGTGTTTCTTTAAAGTTTAGAGACTGAATGTGTGTATTAAACAACACCAGTGAGATTTCTTTCCTTCGAAGCATCAGTGTGACTCCTAAATTTATCTTGTAAATGAAGAGCCAATAAAGTAAGTAAAGTGTGAAGTAATCTGCGGCTCACTGGTAGAGATAAACTACCTTTTCAACCTTTCCGTTGGCAAAGACATTCGCTTTGTAACTGAAGCTTCTTAAGTTTCAAACTCATCCTGTATTCCTTTGTCTTTTTTGCTGGTATCTATATGGTTGAAGCTGAGATGCCATGAAAATGATCTTTTAAAGATTAATAATATTCACAGTGTTGGGGGCCATGTTATTCCACCTAGAATTTTTCACAAAACTTGCTTTTAAAACACATTGTGAGTGTGACAGTTGCATGTGCAGTGCAAAGAGAGAAAAGACTGTACTCTTGTGTTCTGATCTCTTAGATTATTAGAGATCCGTTTTAACTCGTATTGTACAAAACCGGAAAAGGACACTTTATCATGACGTCGGCCTTTTTGTTTCATCTCAAAGATCTCCAGATATATATACTGAAAAGTGGTAAGGCATCCGAGGAAGGTTTGAATAGCCGAATGGAAATACTGTCCGTCAGTCTGGTTAGCTGCTCCATTTAGCCTACATCTCCTGGGGGATCATTGTAATTAATGCCCATTTAGAAACTACTTCAGTGCTTTAAACTAAGAAAGGTGAAAAAAGGCGTTTACACAAACCCACTCTTCACACCATTTCCTTTTACTGCTGTGTGTGATGTAGCATTACTTGTAAGGATACACGTTAATTAAAGGGAAACATTACATTTACCCCAATTACACACTTATTGTTTCATTCAAGTAAAAAACCCATAAATACTCTAGGGCCAGTAACCGTCATATAGCGGCAGCGACTAGCTAGCCCATGAGGCACACAAGCACTAACATCCATGTGCAGCCGGACCAGCCACATAAGCAAAGCCCAGGATATATGTGGCAACGGCGGCACATTTACATCATTGAGACAATCATTGCCCGCGGCCGACCGCCCTGACAGACCTGCCAGACCAAACACTAAAGCTGAGTCGACTGGCCCAGGAGGACGGGGAGGAGACATGGAAGCTAAGCTAACCCAGCTAGGACCTTGGCCTTTTCCACCTCCCAGTCTGTTCCTGTCTAATGTCCGGTTGCAGCAAAAGTCAGGCCAACCCTGCAACGGGAGGTCTGTGACTGTTGTGCCCAAATCGTTACAGAGACCTGGCTCCATCGTGTCATCCCGGATCAAGCTGCACTTGATTGGTGGACCACAGGACAGAGCGCAGGACTCCACAGGGATGAGAGGAGGCGGACTCTTTGTTAACATCGATGATGCTAGCTACTCAAACACAGTCAAATGTTGATGGACAATGGTTCCCTGGTGTTGGATTTTGATGTCATGTGGGCCAAAGTATCTGCCTAGAGAGTTGTTTTGTTGCTGCTGTTCCTCCTGATGCATATTTTTAAAAAATGCACTGTTTGTGTTTTGTTTTGTCATGTTTGTCTTGTGTAGCAAATTGGCTATAACTGTATTTCGTTGTGCATAATGACAGTAAATCATCCTTGAATCCTTGAGAAGTTTGGATTACAACACACACACAGGGAGTTTGGCAGATACCTCCACCATATCTTTATGTAGCAAATATGTGTTTGCTGCTATAATAATGCATTGAATTTTGTAAAGAGAATTTTCTCTTCTCTTCTCTTTTGACTCAATGATATAAAACGGAACAAAACAGCCAATACTCACATTTGAGAGGCTGGAACCGGAGAATGTTTAACATTTTTGTATGATGAATATCAAGAATAAGTGTCAGAAAATGATCATAACATTTGCTGATTAAATAATTCAGCAATAAACTGCTGTAGCTACAGCAACAAGCCACTCATCAAGTCAGCCACCTCACAGAAACTAGACTTATTGTGTTAGCAAAGTATGTATATACGACGCAAATATCCGGGATCCACTGGAGGCTCTAACTTCATTACACCCTTGAAGTAATTGAAGTTTTCTTAAGTGCAATGTGCAGTATGCAGTAATACACATGTGTATGGTAGCAAACAGAACAATTAGAATTCCAATGAGAATCAGCAGCAGCACATAAATGTTTTCTGTTGTGGAAGAATGACAATTATTTTGTTGGTTGTGTGAATTAAAACATTTTAATTAATTTGTGCTTCTGCTTATTTCTGTATAAAGAGTCAATTGCTCTTTGGGACATCGTCAACCACATAAGTGCCTGTTTGAGCTTGTATTGATGCAACTACACGTCAATAAGTCATACCATCTGTTGTCAATACATCCAAATGATCTCTTTCACTAGAATGTGTGCTTGTATGTACTGAAACCGTGAAACCGTGTCCAACCGGAAAACATTGTCTCCCTAATGAAAGTCCTTTTCTGGAGTTTGGCTTTAAGATGAGAAAAAATGTTTTTAAAGTATCACTGGAGGAGAGAATTGTGGTAATGATTTCCTCATTGGAAGGGATGTCCATTAGTTAAGGTGAATAAGTATCTTCTCTGCCCACACACACCCACACACACACACAATCTAACCAATACCCTAATTGCGGTTACCCTAGAAACCAGAGAGGAGAGAAACATGTGACACACAAGGCCACACATACACATTCAAATATAGGCACATACTCAATCTTCTAAAATATTGTAGTCTTCAGGGATGCATAGTAGAGTCTGTCAGGTTGGGCGATACAGAAGCCCCACTAGAGGCAGAGGGGATGACAGGAATGAGGGATATGGAGAATAAGAATCAGGGTGGATGGGGGGGTTGGATATTGAATTATTCATGACTGCAGCTTCAGCCTGGCCTTCTCAGATGGATTCATTATGGGGGCCGGCCAGGTAATATAAGGACTGTCAAGGAAAACACTAGCAAAACAGTGGAAATGGTAGCAAATGAAAGGAGGGTGTTTGTGTGTGTGTGTGTGTGTGTGTGTATGTGTGTGTGTGTGTGTGTGTGTGTGTGTGTGTGTGTGTGTAGTGTGTGCTTCACCTGCTCCTGCCCTAGAGCAGCAGTGGAGAGGTGACCCTGTCATGGTAATAATGTGCTGAGGATTACAATTTGATTGAACCAAGCCACAAGGGTTATTTCCTGCCCACTCTAATGACAGCTTGTTGCTGCTGGGACTGCTATACAAGGCCCACTTGACACACACACACACACACACACACACACACACACACACACACACACACACACACACACACACACACACACACACACACACACACACACACACCATTTCTCTCTCTTTTGCCGTCTCTCTTCGTGGTTAGATGCAAAACAGAGTGGGAAGAGACGGTTATGATAGATTAGAGAGAAGACGAGGAAGAGAAGAGATGAGACAGATGTATGAGATTTGTGCAGCTTGGGGTGGTGGGGGGAAGAGAGAGAGAGAGAGAGAGAGAGAGAGAGAGAGAGAGAGAGAGAGAGAGAGCATAAGAGGGAGAAGTTTGAAAGTGGTTGTCTGGGCAGATAAGTGTCAGGAGAGCATCGTTGACATCAGAGGTACCTGCAGCTTGCCTTGTCTGCCTGTCTGACTGCATTGATTCTCTGCTTCACTGAGCCAACAACAGCTGACTGACTGTGTTCCTCTGTCTTGCTGAGGAGAATTTTCTCTTTTTTTTTTCTCCAACACCAAGGATGAAACAGTTCAGGTGCTTGAAGCAGTTGTTTCTTTTCTCTGTCTTCAAAATAACTGCTAAAAAGCTGGGGAACATTCACTTTGCTGTGTGAGAGTGCCACACATTTCACCTCTTCTTGAAACAATTACAGAGGCATTTATCTCTCTCGCTCACACAGCCCAAACTCTTCTGTCTTGTCAGTGCTAACTACCTGCTGTTGTGGCAAACACATCTAATTAATTAGACAAATGTGATACTGTCACCGAGGATACTTGTTTGTCAACGCATCAGGGGGCTGAGCATAAGCCAGCCAACCAATTAGACAATCAGACAGACAGACAAACTGTCAATCAGCCAATTAGACAGACAGACAGACAGACAGTGAACACATGGCTGCTGGTGATGAGAGATGTGCTCAGGTCTTTCAGTGCCACTGACAGTAATGTCTTCCTTCATTACAGTACATCCACTTCAATCTTCTGATCCATCAGTACACACATATATCATATCTTTAACCCTTTTATACTTATACTTATATACATTTACATTTCCGTTAAAAGAAGATCATGATCATCTTTGACTCATATGATTGTTCTTATAGTCATCATGTGTGCCACAAAGTGGTACACAATGACTCCAACTTCCCTTCCAAAGAGAAGACCGGATTTAAGAAGGCGATCAGGAGAGATGTGGAGATGGATGATTGAGTTTAGCCAGTTCACTAAATCCGTAAGCACTGTTTCTCAAACCTGAGCTGTTGCTTAAAAATCAGTGGCTTGTCGTTACGCTGGAGGATTAGGTCCTTGACAGAGTGCCTTTTGATTTGCCGACCAGTGCTTACTTTGTGTTGAGCCAAGCCATTGATTATTTTGTTACCACCCTACATATAGTATAGGTTGTTGGATGATTTGAAAGGCGTGACTGGGATGCTAATTCTTTTCTGATTACAAAATAAAGCGGTTTTAATGTGGTAATGTTAGAACTGCAAAACAAAGCGTGTTGTGTTGAGATTACATGAAAATTAAATTAAAACGTATCTTTGACTTTCTGCTGTTTGAATCATAGTTAACAGTTTGTGGAACAGCAGGAAAAGTGAAGCACATTATTCCATGTGTGTTGTGAAGATATGCGTACCAACATTATGTGTTTGTGAGTAACTCTATTATCATATTTTAAGTGATTACATTGATTTGCCACTGACTTTAGATCATGAAAGCTTGGCTCATAAGGGTTTGCATGTCGAGTACCAATGCAGTTTGCATTTTGTATGCATCAATGGTGAACCCTGTAGACTTGTCCGGCTTGTTGTGTTAGCATGCCTACAGCACCTGGCTGTTAGCCTAAAGGCATCATTATGTTTCAAGCAAAGTGGTTCTCAGATTGTCAAACAGCATCTGAAACACCCTCCCCCAACATCTTTAAATGTCTGCATTCTTTTTTTCCCTTGCTCACACAACTGCTTACATCACTTTTCAACACCATGAACACCTTTAAGGAGAGACCGTGAGCAGTTATCCCAATTTGCATGATTGTCGTCCCTCTCTGTAATGGCTTTTGACTTTAGATGTGGTCACTTTGTATGAACTATTTAGTTTCAACCATACCCCGGGCTTTCTTTCGCTCTCATGTTCGTAAAGAAAGCAGTCACATTAAGCAGACCACTCTGGTAGCCTGACAGATGTGCATTGCGTGTACAAATACAAAACACAATTGTCAAACAAAGGCTATTTTCCGACAGTTGGAAAAGATTGTGTAATACAACGTTCCCCTTGTCCACTTTGCTTACCACTCTAATTATGTCAATCCATCTTGAAAGGACATATTGTAATACTGCTCGCCATCATCGTGTTACATTACCCAAACTGTTCCCTTATAATGGTTACCTTAGATGCTTCTTTCAGTTTATTTTTAAAGTCATTTTCAATTTCCCAATTGCCAAACACGTCAGCAACATTATAATGACTCAGTTTTGAATGGCTCTGGTGGGCAGATGGAGCACAAGTCCAACCACTAGGCTGTACTACAACATATCCTTCAGTGGCACTCAAAGAAAGAGTGTTTCCCTGCTGTTAGCCATTTGAGGTTTTCTCTCTCTATTGATCCGGACCTAAAAGGTTATGCCCCTATTTCACAGTCCTTAAAACAAAAATTAGAACAAGCCCCAATTATTTCCCCAAATCCCTCTTAAATGTTCATAATCTCTTTTGTTACACAAACTGTCTGCAGTGTTTTTGCCATTTTCATGTGTTGACTCATTCACTGAAAATAAGCTTTAATCCTTCTCTTGTGGCAGGGTTTTTACTGAAAGCTTGGAGAAATGTGAACACAAGCGCAAGAAAGGAGGCAAAGTGCTTCAAAAAAAGCACTTGTCATTAATGGAACTAAATCACTGCAAACAATGTTTCTGTTTGCCAGGAAATTTCTGATCTGACCATTTTTTTTTTTATTAAGAGAAAAGATTAGAGCTATAGTACAGGCTCAATTTCCAAAAAGCAACTTTTAAACACGCAAGTCTCATTATGCAAACAGGCAATGAGTATACTGAGCCAAGGTTTTTTTTTTGGGAAACTGGTTTCTGTGGACCACTTTGTCCCAAAAGAGTCTCTCTTCTCAATTAAAGCCCCCCCAAAAGGTAAGATGGTAGAATTTCCTTTTCTTATTTTAGATCACGACAATAAGAGCAGGATTGAATAGGGAGTAACACAATCATAACTGCTGGTATATTCTGGAAAACTATTTATCACTAGCAATAAAATGTAGCACAGTACATGGGGTCCGTGTTTTTTTTTTTTTGTCAGTTACCAAAATGAGAATAAAAACAGGAGGTGTTAGATGTAAATGTACCACATGGAAGGCAACCACGAGATGAAAATGAAAAACAAAACAAAAGAAAGCAGAAGTATGGCACAGAGGAGGGGTGAGTAAAAAGGACTGCCAAGCAGCAGTGGAGAGAACTGACACCCATGATTGGGTCCATACCAAAGAGGCAAATAAAAGAAGCCCCCTAAGCCCTTGTAATCAGTAGAGGAACAGACAAGGCCGGGCTGGTTTTTCCTTCTTAAGCCCTGGTGGAGTTTGGGGTCCAATGCTAGTCCTTCAGGAGGCCCTGCCAAATGGCAGCACACATCAAAGTCTTTAGCTGTTAGCCTCCTTGCCTACTCACGTCAATGTCCCAGGGATTAGCATTAGCATAATTGAGGTTTATGTACAGATGCTTAGTGCAAGGGCTTGATGGATCACTATTCTGGAATGGGAATGTGTTGTGTAATGTGGATTTGCATCCATTCTGCTTAAGACTATGAACACCACCCCCGTAGCCTATTACACCATGTAGAGTGTGTGTGTGTGTGTGTGTGTGTGTGTGTGTGTGTGTGTGTGTGTGTGTGTGTGTGTGTGTGTGTGTGTGTGTGTGTGTGTGTGTGTGTATGCACATGAACAGCCGTGCTCACACAGTTACATTGATCTCATGCACACAACAAACACACTTTCTGTCTATAGTTAGATTCTGAGAAAGCGCAAGAAAACAGGAATGTTATAAGCAGGCTGTGGGTAGAGAAAATAACTATACATGCAGTGAAAAACCACAGGAACAAATCTGTTCCCACATTAGAGCTGATACACCTCAACTTTTCATATCTTAATGTAACACACTTCCAACTTAACTCACATGTGTACTGAAGAGAAAACCTGCTTTAAATCTGCTCTAAAGCATGTTGGTTGTTTAAAGTTGAAGAGAGTTGACTGGAAATTACTTTCCTTGGACAACCTTCAATATTTTCACACATGTTCATCAGACCCTCAAGAGTTGACATTTGTGAGTTTAATTTTAGTGTGCAGGATATTTTGGTTAATTTACAGCCACCGCTCTGAAACCTCATTTGGACTTGATCTATTTCTTCAGAGGTGGGGTGAGTTTACCTGCTCAGTGATTTTAATTACGTTCACAGAGAGTAGATTGGTATACATCTTAAAATAATCAATGTCTTTTATCTTATATGCATTTTAATGCTATTTATGTCCATTTATTCCACGTAGTACCCACTTAATTCTAAGTATATGGATTGTCCTGTGTAATGTCAATCAGTTTAAGAAGAACCAATCTACCAGAGTCCAAAATCAGCCAATTAAGGAATCAAAAAATCCAATCTGCTCTCCAGCTTATGATCCTGTTTTGTATCATTTAATTTGGCAATGGAACTTTTGAAACTCAAAATGTCTAAAAGAGATGAATACCACTGAGACATTTTGAGACTCAGCATTTGTTTCTATCAGCTGGCAACAAATTTATTTTGGCAGCAGTTAAACCAGCTAACATTATACAAGAAATTATATGAGAAACGGCTGCATCAGTCGTAATCTAAAAAGAGATGAGCTTGAGAAAGGGACACACTTAAGTTGTAGTAATAGTTTGTAGGGCAAGTAAATGACCGCTGGGTGCTCCCACATCATGTGTATGTGTCTGGAGTACCCACAAGGCAGTGTGAACAGTTAGGAGAATGATTTGGTGAAAACTTGACAAGCTTTCTTTATGAAAAACATTGTAGTGAATCATTTGATGATCAGGATTCTTTGTAGCCAGCTTTATGTTGTGCCATCAGCAGTAACATTTTTGGAAACAAGTTGGCAATAACTGCTCAGGCCAAAATAAAAGGGTGATATATAAAAAGGCCGTAAACAGGATCTCAGTTTGTTGAAGATAAAGATAAAAACTGGCATCTTTTATGTCCTCTGTTCTGTCCACGCTGCTGTCTGTATAATATCAATGAGAACATGAATACTTCTCTCTGGCCAGTGGGGAAAGGTTTTAGGTTTATCACCCATAGTGATGGCATAGTTGTTTTATATTCATGCTGACTTATTCAAGAGTAAACTTGAAATCACATGCACTCATGCACGTTAACTCATTCACTGAAGAGTTAGCTGATGGAGGGAAATAGTTCCTGTCAAGAGTGTAGTCGCTTTTCACCTAAAATACAGGACATGGAGTTGGACAGAGTACAACCTGCTTCGTTAGTCACATACATCCCCACAATCTCAATTATTGAAACATTTTCACAGTGTCGTTGTTTGGTCCACATCATTGTTTGTTTGAACTTCACCAAACAGGTTCGTTGTTTGACTTCTACCTTCAGAGGCAACATTGTGCCATAAAACAGATTGTTAACAGAGTGATGTACATGACAGACTGACAAATCTGTGACAATTTCCTTAAAGTACGTGCAGCATCTGGCCTGTCAGCTAAGTGACAGTGATGCATCAACAGCGTAAAAGGACATTCTTAAACAATTCCCTCAGCAGTGTGTTACCATGTGTATTCATCCTGCAGACTGTGTAGGATTAAATATCTGCTCATATTTGATTCTGGAGGCTTTACCTTTTTTATGTCATTTTATTATTATTAGATAATAAAATTTAGTCCATAGAATGAACATTTACAAAATTGCTTGTTTTGTCTGAGAACAGTCCAGACCTTAACAATGATATAAAGATTAAGAAAAGCTACATGTTTGGTGATATTTTAGCTTATAAAATGACTTTTATTGACCACAAAAATTGGCAATTAATCAACTAATTGTTTCAGCGCTACTTTCACTTAAGGAAGTAACATCAGTTTCTCACCAGATACACCCCCATGCAATATTAAGGACAATGGCTGATTCTGTGCAGGACTCAGACAACCTACTACTCTATCATCTTTAAAATGCTGCACTGCTTACAATCTTTAGTTAATTCCTTCAGTTAAAGACCTCGACACCTACATGTTCCCATGCCACTATACCACTTTTTTATCTGTATCCATTAAAAGGCAAGTTATTGACTTCTAAGCCAACCAACCACAGCAGTGACCCTGCTGAGTCTTTGTTTCTGGCCCATGAGACACGAGGTAATGGAGCTGCACCCTCCTTTATGGAGGCACTGCAGAGCCCCCAGCTGATCTCTTTATTTAGCTTTTCCTTGTTGCCGTTGACTAAGAGAAGAAAGGAAATCAAAGTGTCTGTGTGTGAAGCATACGTATGGATGTTTGCATCTGTATGGGAACATCTGTATCTCTGTTTGAATTTGGCTGTTGATTTGTCATATTTCCGTCACACTATCTAAATCTTTTACAGCTCGTTTTCATATACAGTATAAACCGCTATAGACCAGGTGACAGAATGATTACTTCCGCTTCTCATGTTGGGACCATAAAGTTTTTTTCTATCATTGTAACGTGTTTATTCATATTTGAATACAGTGGAAAGTTATTAGGTTAGTACAATATTTTTGAACGTTGACTCTCTGTTATTGATTTGCATGTTAGTACACTGTACACTCGCTACTGGCTGTGCCAGGAAAATCATGGGATTGTGCGTCCGTGAGTGAGTGTGCATGTCTGTGCCAGTCCACTGCTAAGTTTAAATTCTGTTGCAGCAAACACCAGAATATTTTGGGTGGCCAGTTATGGCTGCATGCTCAAGGACCTCTCATGGTCGCAATGACTCCCACTTTCTGAAAACACCTTCTATTGCCCGTTTTACCCCGACATTGACTCCTCACTCAACACTCTTATTCAGACCCCGGCAAGTGGAGGCCCGCTAGTGATAACACAGCTGAGTGCATCGCCGACCCCCAGACACTGCTCCGCGCCCACAATAGGGGGCAAAACAGTTTTTGCAGTCTGAAGGGGTATTAGTCGATTGTGGGTTGTATTAATACAATCACACGATACGGTCGTGGTCGTTGAAGACACACTTGGCAGTATCACCATTCTAGTTAACCCTGTCATTTATTTGCATAGATTTAGGGAAGCTTGTGCAATTACTATCAGACCATTACTGGTCAGTGACTTTAGGTCAAACATCATAGGAGGCACCTGTTTCCCCCTTATTTTATGAATGATTTTCTAAAAAGGCTCAAGGGGTCAAAGTTGCGGACTTGTTATGGCTAACTTGTTTGCTATGACTACATGACTCTGTTTGACCAAAAATGATAGTAACTAAACGAATCATGATGATATTCTTATTTAAATATTATATTCACATTGTTGCAGAGCACTTATTCTGAATAAAAAACTTTGTTAACCACATCTTTTGTAGAATAAATACAGTAAATTAAAAACATTTTCTGCTGAAAAGTTAAGAGAATAAATATGACAAAATAAGCATTGTGCAAGTATGTACACAGAGCATTATTGTCCAATATCCTTCAGTTTTTATATGCATGTCAATTTTAATTTAATTCTTTTTTTTTTTTTTTTTTAAGGTTTTCTCCTCAATTACTCTATTTACCTTGTTTTTAAGCTTTGAAACAAATAAATGATATTATGAAAAGAACATACATAAATACATGTTAAAGTCCAATTGAAATCAAACTGGTAGCCCCCAGAGGGTTTATCATTTTTACTAAAAACTGTTGAAGAAATCAGACTCAGATATTTTTCTCTGGAGTTGGTGGAGACCAAACAGTAAATGAGTGAATACGACAAGAAACACATCTCCAAATGAGTGATAATGTGTCCCTGTGTCTGCTGTGGGTGTAAGCAGGCAATGATTGGCTAACACATAACAACCTGATAAGCCAGTTGTGTGTGGTGGCTGTGTAGCTTGATTCGCTTTTTTTTTTTTTATCTACCCTCCCTACTGGCCAAAACGTGACCAATTTAGCTTCAACAGGGGGAGCCCAGTCGATACACAATAGTCCTTCAGTCAGGTGTACAAGAGTAAAAAGATCCAAGCAAGTCCCTCGTCAGGCTGGTGGGCAAAGACGAGGAGCATCATCCACAAGAGTTGTTGATGAGTCTGTTGAAGTCTGGAGAAGTACTGTAGGTGTCCATGTGAATAATGATGTTGTCAATGTTGCTATAATTGGTCAAGATGTTACACCGCTTGCAGTCATTACAGAAAGCCTTCGCTCCAGGAAAACAGTGAACCCGAGTGCTGTTTGTGGTGCTTGCTGTACTCATGTCCAGCCTGCAGTCAAACATATAGAGGTTGTCGGAGGCTTTTGTTATGCTAGACAGATATGATGCTCAGGATAGCATATGACAGCATTTCTTGCATACTTCACTTAAAATTCACACAATCGTGCACTTGCTCGCGGACATCTGACAGAGTGCACATCTTCGTGAATCCATGAATCATGCATTTAGGAAGCCAGAGAGTCGGAGAGTGAGAGAGACAAAGAATAACACCAGAGACAGACGGTGAAACTGAAGATCAATGTGTTTTGCCTGAACAGCATGTTTGAGCGTGGGAAGTTTTGAAAAACTTCTCCTGGGTCTCACAGCTCAAAGCAGCGTGTGTGTGTGTGTGTGTGTGTGTGTGTGTGTGTGTGTGTGTGTGTGTGTGTGTGTGCGTGCGTGTGCACGCCGAGGCATTTGTCAGTCTTATCGCCTCTCTCGGCTCTCTGTGGTGGTGCTGGTGGAGAGTAATTGAGTGCTTAGAGTTATAGATGAACTAATTAGTGGGCGCATTGAAAGCTCAGCTCATTAGTGGGAGGGAGAGAGCCCTATGCTGCCATGGCTCTGAGGGCTCTCTTTCATATCCAGTCTCAGCATAGGGAGACTGCTGCTCCATACAACTTCATTAAAGCAGCTGCAGCGAGGAGAGGACAAGGAAGAGGAATGTGTATTTAACTAGAGAGATTGTATAATAATGTGTATGAACCGACGTGTAATGCAAAGAGACAGTCGGCATGTATATCCTGTTTACAGACATGACACACTGCAAGTCACGCACAAGACATTGAAACACTTTATGTGAAGCAAAAGCCCGTCCCGTAGGATGGCCTACATCTAAATCGAGACAATTACAGTTTTAATTAAGATATTTAGTTCAGTCACACAAGAAAAAAAAAGCAGGAAATCCTAAAAATAAAGAGGCCAGAACCCAAAGTGTTTGGAATTTTCTATTTAAAAATTACTTTAATGATTAGTCAACTATCAAAATAGTGATTCATTTTTCATCATTCATCTTGTTCTGAGACTGTACTTATAACACTATGATTTCAACACCCAAAGGGTGTTGTGCATGTGTTGTTGCTCTGCTGTCTTTGTGGTGGACAGTCAACCAACTTACTTAGTATTGGACAACATGAGCCACACAGCATCCTTTTGATGGACAAGTTGTTATTTCTGGCTCTTTCATTGATTGAGCAGAATGGCTTTTTATCGTAAAAGTGGACTCTGGCTACTTTGTTTTAGATGAGGCTAAAGATTTATCGACCCTATATTGACAAAGTATGTGGCACAGAGCTCAATGATGGAAATGAATTGATCAAGACCTTTCTTCTTTAATATGGATTCAGCTGGGAGTTCTGCTGAATGAAATAATGAACATGCTGGTCTGGCAAAGCACAATAATCTTTAGCTTCGTCCACCATTCTTTTGCTCTCCCACTTTCTGATCTCCTTTTCTAAAATATGTAAAATATAAATCTATTTTGTTTATTAGTGCTAAACTCATAATTATGGCATTTCTGATATATTTGTTAGGTTAAAGCTTAAGTTAAAGCTCAAGTCAGTGTGTGAAAAGTAACGTACCCAAATAAAAGATTTGGGCTGAAGAAAGACTTTTTCCCCACTCTGCCACAAACAAACCTGTTTCAAATACATCAAACCAGTGTACAGTAGAACCAACAAACAGCGTAGGACATTCGCTTCATTTTTTCATATATCAGTAATGCTAGAATAACCACTGGCCTACATTTCCCCCCGAATTTCCCAGGAAAACTCCTGCCACGCTACAAAGCCAGTCCACCCCAGCTGGCAAAGTGCACAGGACTCCGACTCAAAGTGTCTTTGTCCTCCAATGGCTTAATGACCACCCATTAGACTTGTCCAACTGTTAGTTCCAATTAAGACTTTACCTCACACTCCTGATAACCCAGAAAACCTTCTGATAGAGGGCCGCAGATCACCCTGCCAGGGTATTATGACAGCTGCCAAGCAGTCAGTCCAAGCCAGGTTACCTCAAAACATTCTGGCCTCTAATCTGCCTCTTCCAGCTTGTGTCCATCGGTGCCGCAATACATCACAGCTACGACTTCCCAGTGCCACAGTGGGCGGGCACCATTAAGCTGGATGGATGTGGGAGCAATGCCACTCAGGAACTGCCACATGAGCCTCTTTTTTTCCTGCTTCCTCCTCCAGCTTGGTGCCCTTTTAATGGGCACTTAATATGGCTGACAAATTTACAAGGCATTTAAAAATGACCCAGTCAGCCAGTCAGCAGAAGGGAGAAGAGGAGGAGAGAATGAGAAGGAGGAAAGAGTGTCCAATCTCATTTTCTCCTGCCGACCAGAGCAATAAACATGCTGGATTTATATCAGAGCTAGGTTATAGGATGAGCAGGCTTTGTATTTGTGTGTGTGTGTGTGTGTGTGTGTGTGTGTGCGTGTGTGTGCGTGTGCGTGTGTGTGCGTGTGTGTGTCTGTGTTTGTGTGTCTGTGTGTTTAGTGTGCACACTCTGTCTCCCTAGTACAAATAATTCACCCTGAACACCTGTCAACATGAGTCACGACACCAGAGAATTCCTGCAATTGAGCACATCCAACTAATTGGTGGCAGCCTGCCAGCCACCCCCCTTCTCTCTACCCTCTCTCTCTCTCTCTCTCTCTCTCTCTCTCTCTCTCTCTCTTTCTCTTTCTCTCTCTTTCTTTCTCACACACATATTTATTCCCTGCATCTTACTCACACTCCACCTCCACTCCGCCCCTCCTCTTTCTCGTCCCCCCCCCACCCACCCCATCTATTTTAACATAACATTTATGGATGAATGATTTAATACTGGTTATCAAACCCATCATTGTAATCGCATCTCTAATTATGCTTAATTAAAACAGTCTAATGGCTGTTGCTGAGTTGGTTTTTGAAAGCGAATCAGCCGCTCTTCTCTCTCGCTAGAATTCCTCCCCTGACTTAGCATTCGGTATACTCACTCAACACCTCCGACAACCAATCAACTCCAAATTCTCTACCCAGCTCTTGTCAGGTCGTTAATTAAGCTCCGAAGTGCCTAATGATTAAGATAACGCTGCAATCTAATGGTGAACAGGCTCTTTCCTCCCTCTTCTTTTTACAGCTTTCGATTATAGCACCCTTGAGGTGTTACTCAATCTTGATGAAATGCAGACAATTGACAAATCAGTTGCTTTGAGCCGGGGCTTATTACCCTGCTGCATATTCATGAGTTGTTTGGGGAAGAGTGGGATGATTTTTAATCAAAGTCACAGAAAAGGATGACGAGAAAGTGCCGGCTGTGTTGAGGGGTGGTGGGCCCGCCACACCTATACCCGCCTCCCTCATCTCACCCAGCCTCTCACCACCCCACTGTGAATAACATGCATCATTCATTGGATTTAGCTCACATTTGCGTGGATGCAGCTGGCAGTGGAAGGTCTGTGTGTGTCTGTGTGTGTCAATGTGTGAGGGCTTGCTTCAAGGGGCCTTGGACAAATGGAGGTGCCACATGGTCGGACCAGATGTTCTGGTTTCTTATGTGCATAGCTCATCAAAAGCAACAACCGGTGCCACTATTGGGCCCCTGCTATCCAGTAAGGCCAGCCAACCCATCTGCTTCCTGGCTGCCAGGCACAGTGCATTGTGGGTCCTGGCTATTTCTGTTCTGCGTTTGCAGTTTCCAACCCGTTTTGTATCTGAAGAGAGAGGGGTGTTGTCAGTGCATCGGCATCAACAATAACCTTCCTGCAGGACAGTAGTAAACATAAAAATGGAACACAATGGAAGAGATGTGTGTACTTGACTGTACCTCTCAGGTTGTAAGAGAATATGTGATGTACAGACAACGACGTACACCAACTCACAAGTTATTGTAAACAGCTTATTATAAATGCATATAAAGTGGCAATGGTTTCCGAAAATCGAATTAAATTCTAGCCAACTATTCCTTGGAATTACATCCACATTGGACGTGTGTTGTAGTTGCCTAATCTAAACCATAGTTTATTTTCTATAACAATTATCTCACCCTAAATTTCCCATAGTTTCCATGTGCAGATATTGTGGAAAGCAATAATTTAAAAAACGATATTGGACGAAAAAAAAGTAATTGAACATAATCCAGTGTTTGTCTGGCAATCGGGTTGGTTGCAATAAATATTTGACCACATAATCCAGTGGTGACATCAAACTGCACTTTGGAAATAATCTTTTCACATTTAGGTGTCAGGTGGCAAAATCTAATGTTTTGTAATTCCACAATAAACGGTTAGACAAAAAGACAAATGATAAAACCTGCTCCGCACCATTCTGCAGTCTGTTTACATGAATAATTTAGATCTAAATTACACTGATCAAATGTGTGATTCTACCCTTACTGTCTGTACTCAGGTGCTTGCATATTTATCTGAATTGTGTTTAGATGATAAGAAGATGTAGCTGAAATTATTTTATCCCATTTCTGTATGACTCATGACCTTGTGTTTTGTAAATTGGTTTGATGGTTGGTTAGTTGTTTTTGTTGTGCATTAAGTTTTCATATTTTGTAATGTGTGTCTTGTAACATCAGCTGCCACTCACACAGTCAACTCTGTGACATTTAAATCAGGTGGATGATTCATAGTACTGCTTGTCTGACGATCCTGCTTTGATGCTGTGACCTGATATTCTGAATTGTTCCTATTAGTATATGGTTGTTTTGTCATTTGCATTGGGCTTCTGTATTCTGGGCTGTGGCCCCAACCATAGCTACACATCTTTTGTATATAGGCCTATATGCTTAATAAATAGTCAAATTTTACTCAAGGCTGTAAATGTTACCCAGTCTTTAGACCAGCAGCTGATTTCATGGACAATGTTGCAACAAGGAAACATTTGACAGTTTGAATTTCAATGTGACGACTGTGGCTCAGAGGGTAGAGCGGGTAGTCCCTTAATCAGAAGATCCCTCTATCAGGAGATTGGCGGGTTTGATCAAGCTATCAACGAACTCTAGTACAGGACAAATTATTTTGTGTCCTGTGAAATTGTAGGACACAAATTCACAGCATAGAGCAGTTGGCAACACAAAGCACAAGCAGAACAGGACAGAAGATAAAGCGATTTTCAATACACTGGTGAAAAAAAAACCAGGATGAGCATCCATGCGTGGGCGTGTGAGAGGTAGTCTGACCTTCACACATCTCTGAAAGTATGAAATACAGCAGAATGACTTTTCACTTCCTTGGGCTATTAGAGTCCTTAAAATTCTCTCCAACTCTCCAACCCTTCACCTACAGCAAAAAAAAAAAGTATGTTGCACAGACAAGTGCATAAATCATACTAATATCTTCCAATAAATGTTGCACTCGGGCTTCGTTTCAGCAAATTGCTGATGGCGATCGTGCCCCTGCTCGCAATTGTTATCCACTGATAGTCCTCAGTAAATTGCTGTTCCTCATTTTTCCTCCTTTCTCCTTGTTTCATTCAGCTCATGTGTCTCATTATGGAGTCAAAGCACAATTGTTATTATGTGCGCTGTCTTGCTATCATTAGCACTGGTAGATGTTAGCTTCACTTGGGTAAGCCCATCCATAACCGCATTTATTATTGTTGCCCAGTGAGCTGCAGTATTATGATGACTAATTGCAGGAGCCTAATCGTTGTTAGCCTGAGCTACTTAGGTGGCTTGAAATAGGTGGAGAGGATGTTTTAATACTGTTCATTTTAATATGTGGAGGACCTGTGTCTCTGCGTTTTTGTCATGTGTCAAAGTAAGGTCAACTCACCCAACAAAAACACAAAACACACAAACACCAACACACAAAAAACAAAACAACCAACTTTTGGCAAACAGCGGCCACAAGTAACAAATCAGGGACAATGCTAAACAATAAAATGTTGTGCAATTGTAAAACACATAGAGAAGAGTCTTTAAATTATACTTAAGTAATGGCAGTTATATGGCAGTATCTATCTAACGTACATACTAATGAACTTAACATAAGCTGACATTAGCCTCCATAAACTACTGGTCATATCAGATTTAATATAGCTGTAGCTGCCAGAATCCCGGGTGTAGTGAATAGAATAATGGTGCATATGTTTGTGTATCACCTTTATTTGGTGAAGAATGTATTATTTATTCTGTCACAACTGTTAGTATTGCTCTAAGTAATGTCATTATCCAAAAAATGAATTTAATTTTCAAAAGTTGAAAAATACAACAAAAAAGTAACTTTCTCCAAATTACATTACAATTTGTAATAATGAAAATTACCAAACATTCTGCCTTGAAACATAACGATACTAAACAGTATGCTTTCTATTACATTCTATACGTGTAGAAAAGGATGGCATTTAAAAACAAAAATAACTCTTTGTCTGGTTTTATTTTTGTGTAAACTTTTAACTCCATTTCCCATATGTTTTAAACTTTTGAGGTTAAACATCACCCAGCTTGAGATAAGAGGTGAATCCATGGGCCAGTTCAGACATGGCTACAAGCACAACAGGAAAAACTCTGGTGTTTACAAATAATAACATTAATGATGACCCTGTTCCATTTAGCTTTTCTAGTAGCCGTGCCTGTGAGCCAGCATCCACAATACCACGACCCGAGAACGTGCACATGTAACTAGAATGAAGACATAATTAATGTTATTTGCTACAACAAAATATCTGCTGTGTAAAAGGTCTGCAGCAGCAGGACAGTAGAGATTACAGATAAACATTTTATTCATACCTATGTTATCTATATATTTATGTCTAGAGATGTGTTGAGATATAATAAATGTGGTAATCTATGATTTCTTAATACAGGGTGCACATCAATTGTGTGCCATGTTGGTTTTGGGTATGTTTTGCTTGGGCTCCTAGGTTAATGTGTATTTATTGTGAATACATTTGAAGTGTCAGAGACTGGACTAAATAAAAAGCATTTAATCTTCCGGGTATTTTAAGCGGCCACTTTAAGACCAGGTGTTTCTCATGAACCTGATCATTAACAGTAACCCAACCAAGCGATTGGAGAACAATATTCCCAGTCTCGGTGCACCCTTGTCGCCTTGAACTCATATTTCTGATTGGCCGTGAAGATGTTGTCCAGCTTTTGAGCTCAGGGAAACAGTCCACCTGAGGCTGAGCTACCTGGCACCCCTCCATGATGCCCCCCCCCAAGGACTTTACCACAGAACCATAAACGACCAAGCCACACCTGTCGGAAATGCTCCACTGGTGTTAATCAGCAGGGCAACAGTACAATAAATACGGGTGGTGAAACTGTTTTTTTCCCTCTTTGTTTCTTTTAATTCTCTCTCCATTTAAGTGTGTTAAACTATCGTGGTTTAAGATTATCACATGTTGAGGAAAATGATGGTACACGAGTCCTAATCACGAGACCAAACAGGTGTTAATGTAGAAATGTACAAAAGACACAATGTAATAGCCTACTATTACAAAATCGCAGTACAACTGGAAGCCTGTTCATAGGCCATAAGCTAAGATAATTAAATAAATAACTGGGCTTAGTGATGCATTCAAAGCTATCTCTCATTCAAACTCTTTTCAAATAGGCATTGAGCAGCCCTTGATGCTCCATGCTCGGGAGTCACATTCATCAACATCATAGGCTCCACCAAGCATGATTGACTGGAAAGAGGACACACGAGAAGAGATGTAGGATTCATCTGAAAAATGTATTAAATGAGACCATGCAGCCACAGACTGAAACCAACTACTAATCGGAAGCATCACAAAATGGTAAAAGTATTGTACATTATGGCAGTTTTGGCGTTTTATATAATTTGTGTGTGTATATATATATATATATATATATATATATATATATATATATATACATATATATATATGTATATACACACACACAAATTACCTCTATATATATATATATATATATATATATATATATATATATATATACATATATGGGTCTATATATATATCTATATCTATATAGATATAGATATATATACATATATGGGTATATACTATATATGTGTATGATATATATATATATATATATATGGGTATATATACTGTATATGGGTATATATACTGTATATGTGTATGTATATATATGTGTATATATATGTGTATATATATATATGTGTATATATATATATATATGTGTATATATATATATATTATGTGTATTATGTGTATATATATATATATATATATGTGTATGTGTATGTGTATATGTATATATATGCAGAAATATATATGTGTATGTAAAAGAAATATATGTATACATGTATATCGTACATCCAGCATTTTGCGAGCAGTGTTTGCACTTAGATTGCAAATGTTGACAGGGTCACTTTCACAAATGATTTTCATCTACAAATTGTATATAAGTCAGTGAAAAAGTGTCAATGTTAACAGGACAGGAAGTGACTTCATATTGCAAATCGTAGCACCCATGTGGCAACGTTAGTGAAATGGGCCTCTGGTTTTGATCATAAATATCTCTCACCTGTGGTCTTCACATTGACTTGCATTTTTGTGTGTGTCAGCAGATTATTTATCCTTAATAATCGTTCCTCTTTATCCGTCCCTGTACTCCTTTCTCACACATAATGAGCAATTCAGAACCTGTAGAATATTTGCCCCTCAATACAAGCAGATTATTTAGCTTTTTTTTGTAAGCAAGCAGCTCTCAAACTCACTCATAAATCATTAATATACTTCTAAACCACTTGTAAACCCATCAGATGCAGCCACGAAAATGTCTGAATCAGTGTGAAAAAGAGAAGGCATCAATTATTCACTTTTCTCCCCATAATAGGATTTCAATATGTCAGCTGTTTGCTGTTTTTTTTGCATGAAGTGAATTCATTGATCCATTTTTCCTTGATAACTCATTCTCTTTATTCTTTTGATATGGTGCCGCTGTCACTCCCTTCACCCACTCTCTCTTTTTTCTATCCGCTGGCAGTCTTTTCTCTGCTCTCTGTTTGTCTGTCTATCTCTTTCCCTTTCTCTTCCTCTCTCTTTCTCCAAAGATCAGAGGAAAAAGATAAAACAGACATCCCCAACACCAGCATCTTGTCATGCTTTCCTATTCAGTTTACATCAAAAGCATAAGTGTACTACATCATATTACGGATGATCTCCTACAGATTTTGGATGTGCTTTTTTCAATGATAAAAGCTTTCCAGAACGTCATACAACATAACATCACCGAATATATCAAAAAGTAAACTCAGTAACAGTTTAACTTTATTCTTTGCAGTTTGACACTTGATGTTGATACTCTAGGAGTAAGAACAGGTTTTAGGTCTGATAAAAGTGTATTTAAATATTGATGAGGGAAGTGTGTTTGTGTAGCCTACAAAGAGCCAAGATGGTGTTTAGTGCCAAGGCTTTGTCTCCAGCCTCTGCTCCCGGAGGCCAAAGGATATCGTTTCACACCTAGGGAGGAAACTTCAGCCTGAGGATGGAGTTAGAGAGAGAGAGAGAGACTGTGAATGTGTATAGTCGGGTATTACGTATAACCAGTTTGAGAGATTCATTTACTCTTAAGTCTATATGCATAGCTCTGGCTTGCTTATGTTACCAGCCGACCCGTAATAATTTATTTACATAGAAGACTTTTAGAGCAGATACTAAAACCATCAATCGTGGCCAAGGAGGATGTGGTCCATGTTGCCTCGGCTGACATCTCCCTGCAGCAGTTGGCAGACTTTTTCACCTTGTGTGTGTCTTTGCCCTGTTGATACAGCCTGTTCTCAGTCTGTGTGGAGTTCAGCTATAGCGGGAGAAAGGAGTTGTCTGTTTTAAAATCCTATAAAGACCCGGACTAAGACTTTGTGTTGGTTTACCGATTAAAATAAAAACCGACAAGGAAGGACTGATTGTATTTATTAAGTTATTTGTGTATCAACGTTAGGATGTTATGTGAAGAAAACAGGAGAGAAGTGCCACCAAGACATCTAATAGCAACATGCATTTCTCAATACAGAGTGCGCCAGCATCAAACTTGTGTCCCTAGGACTCAAAAGTACACTTAACTGGCGTGTTTAGCACTTTCAATCACGTTGTGAGATGATGTGGTCCTTGCTGAAATGTGTATTTACAAAAACAAGATTGTAAACTAAATGTTATGTTTCACCACATGTTGTATTATACGCCCCACAACTAGGTTCTTTTATATATATATTTATAACTTTTTCATTGAAATGTGGCAAGATGTGTACCTAATAAGAGGCAGCGTTATTGTAAATAAGTATAATAATGAGCAAAAACATTAAATAAAAACATAAAAATCAATAAAAATTTGATTAATAATTTGATTTTGATGCTGAGACCTAAATTTATCCTCCAAAATGTATTATTTTTAATATATATCTAGATAGATATATATACCAGAATTCATTCTTTTGAACCGGTTAATAGATAGGGCTTGCTCGGATAATATATAATATATAATAATGTTTCTTGGGATGACCATGGTCACGTTGACTGGCAGGTCATCAGATTTTGATAACTTGAACTCATATTCAAACTCTAAAGAGGAGGAGGGGGAAACACGTACATTGGTGACACAACAGTTGTAGGAAAAAAAACGATATCATTAGTAAGTCTGACTCATAGCCTTCGCTTCTGCTGCTGATTGCTACAAAATGCATAAAATCCATGAGAACACAACAAGTACAGACACATACACAAATTGAGAAAAGCCCCCTGTCAAAGCCCCTTGAGGCAAATTTGTGATTTGTGATAATGGGCTCTATAAATAAAATTGACTCAACTTGACATGAAAGGCCTAATGTGATGCTGCCATTTCCACAAAGCCTCTTAAACCTTAAGTGTCAGTGTCAACTATGGCTGAATGAATTGATCCACACTTTCACACCAAAGACTCCAAATAATATAACCAAAACCTTCAGGGTTTCTCACAAATCTTACAGACTTCACAAATCAAACTGTGGGCTGAAAATGTAAGCGTGCAGCTGAGTAGAAACAAAACAAACCGGCATAATGCAATCTTAATGATATCATTATAGTTTTGCATTTACGTATCTAAGCTGAAAAGAAACAATTTGAAAGAATCCCATTCCAGCCTCGGTGCCTCATAGAAAACATAAATAACTAGAATATCTTCCATGTAGTCTTCATTATGAGGGTGAAAGAGGCTCCTCATACAAAGAAAACATTATTAATGGTTCAGTAACACTGCATGGCAAAGTGTATACCGTCTGTACTCTAAAGGGAACTCTGGGTGCTATAAAAATAGAGAATTTGCATTATTTTTTTTAAACTGTGTGGTAACACATATTATAATTTAGTTTCAAAAGTGATGATCAGTGCTGCCTCTACTTCAAATTTAATTAGTTATGCTGAAATCACAGATTCATATAAAAGTAATATCCATAAACACCTATAGTTGCCTGTTACCTGCATTGCGTTCCCTGGTGATGAAGCAAGGCCTCAGAGGGAAGATAAGCTCGATGCTACGCTATTAATCCTGGCCCTGTTTTTTTCCTGTTGTCAAAGCTCCCATGTTTGAACAATGCTGTTGTCTTCTCTGTGTTTGCTCATTTAGGAACAAACATTTGCCCGAGCGCACTGCTGCTGCCGCAAACAAGCTCTCCTAGGAAGTGTTATTAATAGGATAATTAAGCAGACGGTAATGAGCTGGATTATGCCTAATTATGACAAGATTTGTTTTGGCATTTTGTCTTGTGAGGAGCCAGTGAAGTGGTAAAGTCTACCTTGGAGTTCATTATGCTGATGTGAGTGCACCTGAGTGCACAGGACAGGCATCAGGGCCCCCGGTGGGGGAGCGGGGGCACGTGTGCCAGTACTGATAGCGGGGCAGCGGACATCGCTGCTGACTGGCCGCCTCCCCAACTGGCTGGTTGGCAGTGCAACGCGGTCTGACCCCTGAGGGGCAGCGAGGCCGAGAGACCTGCACGTGCCAAGCGCTAACCTGCAGCTGTCAGGGAGTCTTCTCCAACACGCTGATAGTCGGTCATGTTCAGGAGACGGTCCGACCTATTGGAAATATTTTCCCAAGATACAGACGCTCAAATTTATGGCTCCCGATGAAGAAGGATGGGTGTTTGAAATTTTTGTCAGATTTTCTCCTCTTTGCTGGATATTAGCAATATTTTTAATATACTCCTGATGGTTGTTTTGTTGTGATATTGATTCACAATGTTACTACTTGAATTGTTATATTCAAGTTATTTAATTTGTACGGTTATCACATGAGTAATTAACTTAAGTAATGAAACTGCTGCTATTTTATTGTATCAGTGTGTGACATTAATAAGTTGATGTTGTTGTTTACTTGCACAAAAGTAAATAGAAATAAAATGTGCAGGTGGTAAAAACCCACTACTGGCTTATCTAAAAAAAAAAAAAACATCACCGAAAAGAGAAAAATACCTATGAATATAAACAAGGATGCATATTATTACATTTAGAATAGTATACCTGTGAAAAGCCGTCACCTTTTCTCAATATTATGATGTTATCAATCCACACTGATGATGAACCTTATACTAAATCCGCTTTCTACTGTGCGTTAAATACAGTGAGTACATCACGCATGTATTCTTGGACTGAGGTGTGCAGCCACACTGGAGAAAGATTGACAACCGACCACGCACAGCTGTTGGGTGACAGTACGTTCTCCCTCACACCGAAATACCTCCAGCTTTTGATTGACAGTGGCCTGACTACATAAACCATAAACCTCACAATTGTCTTGACATTTTTGATTAAAAATATTGCCACCAGTATCAGATGAGTTCACATAAAAGTTGTGTGACTTGTGTATGGCATGTAAAACGACCAATGCTATTTGAACTTTGGCAGAAACTGTAAAAAAAAAAAAAAAAAGTAGATTGAGAAAATGTTCATGCCCTTTTTTAAGATGAGGCAACTAAAACGGTTACGGTTAAAGAAAGGTCATGAACGCGTTATAAAATAAACTAATCTTGAATATTGCTAGCAGATGTGTCGTGAACAGCGGTCTCCGGTGTCATTGTTTGTGTGCCCACCCGTTCACCTTGACCTCCTCCACACATGGTTTTATGGTGTTATAACAACTAAAAGCTACTTCCGCCTTTAAAATGTGAGGACAATCATTCTTTGCATCACCACAAGTGGTTGAGGTGCAGTCATTTTATTCCTCTCTAAGGAAGACTGAACTGTAATCTCTTTGCGTGAGCTGAAACACCTTTAGGCCTTTTTTTTCATATAATACCGAGATGAAAAACTGGAATGATATCTTGGTTAAAGGACATTACAACAGATACACTGCTTAGCTCAAAATTGTATGTGATAAACAATACTAATTTAAATCTTTGTATGATGGATTTCTGCATTCTGAAATACCACCACTGACAGCAGGATGACAGTGCATCGTCAATCAAATTTATTAGAGCTGAGTGTCTTAATTCTTTATAAAAGGGTTTAGGCTTAACAGGGCCTATGCAGCGCTTATGAAATTGTGCCAGTGTGGAGGAAAAAGGAGTGTTAATGCATTTGCATTTACAACCCAGACAACACTCTCTGTCACACACATACACACACACACACACACGCACACACACACACACACACACTGCAATGCACACATCTTCTATTAAAGCGCTCCATTCGCTCCTGCAGCTTTCGATAAGAAAGCTAAGTCTGGGATTTAGAGCTTTAGCTTATCATCATCTTTACGAAGCTTTCTCTGCAAAGTGCAGTAAGCATGGGCCAGCAATCTGCATAGAATTTACAGGGAATGAAGGGGGGTGTGGAGGGAGGTGGTTGTGGTGTCGGGGCGCAGGAGGGGGGGGGGGGGGCGGGGGGGGGGCGTAACAATAAATACATTTGTCTGAAAACCCGACTGCTCAGAAACAGGTGGATTTACATTTCTCAGAAATCAAAGCCGGC